>JAOUZG010033927.1:1611899-1652042 GCA_026289955.1 Argiope argentata | reverse complement strand
ACACACACACACACACACACACACACACACACACACACACACACACCTGGTTCAAATTTTCAATCGTTAACCACTTAACTGTTTTGCCCGTATGCCATACGAGCATCGATTTATCGAATTTTAATAGTTGTAAACAAAAAATAAACCATTCATAAAAATTATAATTCAGTAGTAAAATGACTTCGAATATGTAGATAAGTCAAGTATTCAATGGATTTCCATTTGAATCAAAATAAGAAAACATTCCCAAAATAGAAGGTGTCATCTTATTAGATAGTAAAGAAATTAAAACAGTTAAGTGTTTAATAAAATGCTTTTTATTCATCCAATCAAGTTCAAGTAAATTTTTTAAAACTTGTAGTAGATGGTATTTGATGTTAATACAATTTTTTCGAATATTAATTTATTTCTTTTTTATTAATTAATAAAAACCTAATAATAGCCTTTATAATAGTTATTTAAAGTAGTTGCAATTGTTAGGTCGGAATAGCTTGGTTGGTGGGGCGTTGGAATTGCCTTGCGAGTTAGAACCTGGTCACTATGTTCTCCATGTGGAGAGTAATACCACTGGGGAATACTAAGGCAGAGGTGATCGTTATTCAGGTGCTCAGGGGTCCATAACCTCAGAAGCTATTGCTTCCCTCCTTCCGTTGTAAAGCGGAACACGAGAACATCAATTCTTATTATTTAATAAAAAGTAATAAAATACAAAGTAGGAATTGATTTTAAAAAATTGTTTTTCATATTACTTGCTGTGGAAAATGTCCCCAGCCAATATTCATGGGTAGTTGGAGAAACTTTACGGAACGTACTGTGATAACGGAACTTACGGAACGTACTATAATTGTACTGTGAATCAACATGTATTAAAATGAAAAATTAAGCTCGGAAATATTGAAGGGGGCCTATTATAATTGGTGCCTGTTGCTATCGATGCACGAAGTTCGGTATCCTACAGGATAACTATGCTTTTTATAGAATGCCAGAACTTGGTCAGTAATGAGACACATTCACGCAATCACACATTTCTTAGGAATTTTTGAACCACGGTGATCCGGTGGTGAGGTTTCGGTATCGGAACATGAGAATTTCAGGTTCGAGATCGGATTTCAGGGCAGAACCGTCCTGTAAGCAGGTCAGATGCCCGTTAAATCCGTTGGAACCAAACGTCCTCTCGTTGGTGTGGTGAAGAAGTTTGAAGGGGAGGTGGGGATTTTAGATAAGATGTCTTAATCGTCACCTGACAGTGGCTCAAAATTATATCCATACATTTGCTGATCCCAAAATAGCCCTAATATTGCTTTTAAAACGGGACTTTAATATTATTAAATTCCTAAGAATTTTATAGAATCGGCCAAGTATGAAGTCCTCTCAGCAAGAAAGAGACCCTTTGGTATAACATGGACGGGAATATATTTAATGGTTTTCAACATGATGAGGACATGCAAACAAATTCCCATTTCTGCTACCTGTTGAACATATTAAAAGGAAACCAGCGACATCCATGAATGCCCCACTTTTCATCAAAAATATCTTCTGTGGCCAAATGATTCCAATGATATTTTGAGCATACTTTGTTTCTTAACTGCAAAACTGTTTAAATAATTGCTTTATCACCCTTCAATTTTACACAAATGGCATTTGTCATTTAGGTCTAAATACCGTATGCAATGCTTGAGAGAGTGAATTATCATTTTCCTATTTCACGATTTGGTTCATAACACCGGCCACTCTATAAAACTGTCATTCTGTTGTAGAATGTCGGCGTTTCATTTATTGTCGGTAACCTATTATACTCGCCGGTGTTCAGGTCACATATTCCCGAATCCCACTCTATTTCATGTATAGAAGAAAATCGGGCAATATCATTGGTCGGCTCCTCCTGTGACGTCACGTTTGTTCGCGTTCCGATTTTCAGCGGAACTTGGATTTGTTGCCTCTTATAAATACATCGCATAAACGGAACGAATTCGATTCAATTCTTTACGATATTGTTAATACATTTTAGTGACGCATACATTGGTGTTTGCCATCTTTGCATTAGAGTACCATCGGTGTTTGCCATCTTTCTTCATTACAATTTTTCGTTTAATAGTATTTAAAATAGTTTTCTGATATTTAAGTAAGAAAGCATACTACTATATCACAAATTTACAAAATATTACCTTCTAAAATTCAGAATTTAAAATTTTAAATAATTTCAAATTCATTTCTGTGCGATGTTTTCTTCAATCGTAAATTTTTTGAAATTTAAAGCAAGTCGATTTCAAAGTACGAGACAGAAAAACGTTGATTCATTTTGTCACTATTTTTTTTTTTAATTTTCTTTTTCTTTAGGATTTTTTTATTGAATTAAAGTATTTAATTTGATTTTGTCTAAAAAGCTGCAAGAAAGGATAAAAATATGACGTCCTTCATCTTCCGGCAAATGTAAATAACTAAAAACCGTCAATCATATTGTATGAAGTAGTAAAATGATTGCAAGCA
This sequence comes from Argiope argentata, assembly GCA_026289955.1. Lineage (NCBI taxonomy): Eukaryota > Metazoa > Arthropoda > Arachnida > Araneae > Araneidae > Argiope > Argiope argentata. Next base: position 1,649,555 of record JAOUZG010033927.1, on the reverse strand, counting down.
TTATTATTTATCAAAAATTAGATGTAACATATTTATTAAGTATAAATGTATTTTAATTCCAGCAACTATCAGCTAATAACTTATTGTGATTCATAAAAAAATGAATTGCTCATATGAAAGTAAGTTGTTTATAGCCTTTCAATTGGGAAAAATAATATATTTATCTTCTTTCTTCTGTTTAGAAATTTGTGCTTTCACTTCAAAGGAAATCAGTGGATTTGTGAAGTGTTTTTGTATAAATAAGAGATATCCTATCTTTAATATTTCTGATTATTTAGCAGTGATTTTTTTATACTTGTCAATAGCTGTAAAATCTAAAACAACTGCTATGTATCATTCTTTATAATACTGTGTATATTGCTCTACTGACTTATGAATTTTGAATGCATTTATTGAGAGCCAAAGATTATTGAAATGATTCCAAGTGAATCCTGGACAGCATATTTTCTTTTATAGTTATTTCTGAATATCTTGAAGATTTATAAATATATCGAAATACAAATAGTGCCAGGAGCAATTTAAAAATCAATTTAGAAAGACTAATTGAATTTCTTTATTATTATCAAAATCAGCAACCTTAATACATATTTTAAATTAAAAAAAATCAAAACATGTTAAGGATACAAATATGAGTAGCTACACTGCGTAATGTTGAAAATAAACTTATCCCCCCCTCTCCTCTACTTTTCAGACTGAATATTTAAATATTCATTGCATTTGAACTATCAAAAAGTATTTAAACTAGTTAAGCTATTAGACAATTTGGAAATGCTTAATACTTTTATTAAGTATTTTATAACTACCTCGATACTTCAGAAATTACGATGTATAATCCTTACTAGAAATACGAACTGAAACTATTTCGAGGCTCGATTGTAAAGATGTCACTTCCTTGTCTATGAGTATTGTCCCTCCCCTTGTGAGGTATGTAGAACATACCCCTGCCCTGTAGAAGAGTTTTTGTGGGCGAGTGTGTGAGTGTCATCTTCAGATGAGCTAGAAGTCAGACTTCTGCCCTCAGATGCTCAGGGGTCTTCCCCTTCCCGTTGTAATGCGGAGAAGACATACTCATCATCAACATATTATGCATGCAATATTGAACTACAGCATCTAATTTTTTCTTTATTTTTAATTGCTGCTGTATTTCATCTCAAACCGAGGACAGCATGAGTCAGCATACTAAAACTGTGTCGCCTGAGCGAGCGCGGGACTTTATGAGCGGAAGAGTATCGAGGAGAAGCATTTCGCATCTGGTTGCCATTCCGTTAGGATGCATCGAAAGCGTGTTTTCAATGCGAGGCAAAGGACCAGAGTGTGGCCACTCGCAAAATTAAGTTTTTTAAGAGTTTGTTCAAATGATTTTCAAGTCTTATTCAGCAATTTTATTTTTGCTAATCTTATCTAGTATAAATACCCATTTGTAAATAATTGGCATTTTTTTAAATTCTTCAATGAAATTCATAATTTCTTGTTGTGTTATGTTTTTATTCACTCAGTGTATAAGTTTTTTCGAAGCCCTTAGACAAAACCCTCGAACGTTTTAAGAAACTCTACATATATAGTTCGAATAGGAATCAATTTCTATGAAAATAACTCAAAGGAGGGGTTTTAATCTAATACAATGTTCTATCAGTAAATCAGCGTTCACACGAGGTCAACTATTGCGTGCAATAGAAGGCCACGCCCACCTTAGGAATATCACGTATTTCAATGGAACAATTGCTGATGATTGTCTTACCAGGGCGACATTTCGCTTTGTTCCAATGCATTCACATGATGTTCCTTAGAATGTTATCTCCTATTGCACTCAATAGTTAGCTTCGTGTGAACGCTTCTTGACTAAAATGACAGCTAGTTATCAAATAAGCCCCATCTCTGAGGTAAGAAGTTTGGTCGGACAATTTGGCAGTGCGCAACACTATAAAAGCTACTCACCTTTACAAGCCTTCCGATCGGTTATAGGCTTGGTGTTGTCTCTGTAGTAGCCTTCCTTGCAGTAGTGGCAGTGGCGGCCGGCCGTGTTGTGACGACACTTGAGACACACCCCTCCACTTGTACGACCGGAGAGCTTGTACAATTCCATGTTGAAACGGCAGCGACGAGCGTGACGGTTGCAGTTACATGCTTCAAAATAGAACAAAAAAAATATTGGTAAATAAAAACGATACAGATTTATATTCTTTTAATTATTACCGACTTTAAATAGGCTTAAATGATTTATATATTATGAAAGCAAATGGAAAGAATATACAATAGCATAAACCAAAATTTAAAACCTAATATAAATAACATCAGTTCAGAGCCAATGAATACATGATATCGAAACAAAATAACATTTCAAAATAATGAGATATGCATTGTTTGCCATGAACCAACGATAACAAAGAATTTCAATCAGTTAGAACGATGTCCTGCTTTTATGGTAAATGAAAGCATCTTCATTACTTTGAAATACGATCAGAGGCGGCTCCTGAATTGGAAACTTCTTCATTCCGTCTATCAGAGAAAGTCTGACCCGCGAAAGATAGAATGCGCACCCCGTGCAGTGTATTTCATGTAGGGCAGAAACAATTGGCGATTTTCCGGTATCGAAATCAAGTTTCATTCAGAGACAAGGACCTCACGAATGTTTTCAACCTATGATTTCCGAAGATGATGATCCTTGCTCTGTATCCACATTTGAGAGTTATTTATTCAGGAATGGGAGTGTTTCGTTTCCTAATCTTTATAATTTTCTTATACTTAACTATATCTCATACTTTCTGTAAGACACGAAAAGTCAATATGCAGGATGTTACAGTTTAATTTACGATATCAAATGCATTTCTATGTGCACTTTATTGTTTCGATTACTAAGAATCGAGCTCTAAAAATAATAAGCAGATAAATGAAACCTAATTCATTATCATACCAGGATGTTTCAAGTAAGAGGTTCCAAGCTCCTTTAATTTTCCCCCCTTGTTTCCACAAGTTTTTTTATAGTTCATTTTTAATCATAGCCTTGATAGTTAGAAAACGAATATGTTGTTTTTTTCGATGGGGGCGAAAAAAAAAAGCGTGATAGCAAATGCAGTGTTTAAACAAAGTCGTGCCATGTCTTTTGTAGACATGAGCGGAAGCAAAGAAATAAATAGATGCATTGACTAAACACATTTTTTACATTTTTTACTCAATGTGGATATCAGCTCATAAGTGATAATTTCAAAAGTATTTCCCTTAATGTAAATGGAAATAAACATCATAAACAAAGACTTACAAATATCTCTTTTAATTATTTCATAACTCAGGGAGAAAAATCTTAGACCAGGAAAAATATATCCAGATGATCCTCACACATGCTCTACCGAATAAATTGGGACTTTACAACAAACCTGACTGCTCCTTTCATAATCAAGAAAAGGACAACGAACATATTCTCTTGCTTTTTAAGTATTCAAACCTTCGGCCCAAGCTCGCTTTCAGTCACCCAGAAGTTTAGTCTCTTAAGAGTTTTGATCAAGAAAGTTGTTTTTCATAGTTGGATTACATTAACGTCCAATTTTTAAGTAAATCTACGGTTACTTGGGGATGGACCTCGTAATTTTGAATCGTGTTCAGAGGATATTTGAAGGGCCACTCCTCTCTCCAAGTTCCCACACCACATAGAGGGAAGATGTTTTTCTTCTACGGGTTTAACGCCCATCAGACCGCTTACTCGATAGTTCCGTGGAATCAGGTCTGGAATCTGAAACCCTCCAGTTCCGAAACCGAACAGCGAGGACTGGCTGTTTTTCGAAGGCGCCTACCACAAATCTTTCTTCCCTCACTGAAGTGTTTTGTTATTCACTCACTCCGGCACTCGACGACCTCCGGGGCTCGCCTGTGACAGGTGAGTACGGGAGTCCCGATCTCGGGAGGATGGGCTCCTGGGGATCCATCCCCACTTTCAATTTGCTCATTATTTTCGTTTTTAAAAGACTGTAAAAATATTTGTGTGTGTGTGTAACCTTTTAAATGTGTTTCCATATTATACCCTTATAATTAAGATATCTGTTTTCGAAATCTGTTATATTTTTACCTTGCGATTGGTGTAGTATAACTAAATATAGATTCTGCGCCATTCAATTTCACACACAAAAACAACTGTCATTAGAGAAAGACAGCAATTACGGATAAAACTTCCAGTTTATTTATTTTAATAATAATAACTAATAATCGAGGTTATTTTTTTTAAATAAATATCTAATTTGAAATATTTTGATCGAAAATTTAGTATTTTGGTGTGAAACTATGTGCCAAATGTCCTTCCCATATTACGCTGAATTTTTTTTAAATTATCATCATTGCATGCTCATTGACAAACAGATTTGAAGTGAGTGATTCTGAAATGAGGAAATACTTCGAAATCCAACCACAGAATGCTTTGACATTTAAGTACTTTATCTAAAAATCCTTTATGCACGGCTGCAGAAAGAAATTGCTGAATTCTTTTGATTAAAATTAAATGAAAATGATGAAATTTACTTTTCTTAACAGCTGTTACTTTTATATATATATAACATAGTGGCTTCATTTGGAGTTCCCATGGTCTGATTGAAGCACTGATTACGTTCATTTAAATCTTTTAAGCAGATATTGATATTGATATTTTCTTTACCAAAGTATTTTAAACTTCAAATTGAGAAAGACATTTATGCTGTGATATTTTAGTAGCCGTATGCCTATTATGCGTTTAGTTTACCTATGCCCTAATAAAAACAAGATCGATGTCAAAATCGTTAAAAAATTATATAGTTAAACTTAACGTTCTCGAATTTGCTTATGCAATGCTGCAATTTCATTGTTTTATTTCTAGCTAACTCACAGCTCATTTCGCCATTAAATTAGCATTGTAAATTTTAAATGCGATAAGAAAATTTTAAAGTAATATCGTAATAAAAATTAAGGAGCAGTTAGTACAATTATTTAGAATAATATACTTAACGATACTTAATATCCTGGAAAATTTTGTTGCGATTTCACAAAAAATTATAAAATATTCAGATAAATATCAGGAGACAAGCATTCATAATACTGTGACCGAACATGGAAATATAAACGGAATCTTCATTCCATAGAAGTCAGGGGGGAGTGGTCTCCCTGAAACTTATTCGCATACTTACACTCAAATAAACGTGCATATTAGTAACCGCATACCATTGGCCAACGGCAGTTACAAAAGACCCTATTAACCATTTTCGGCCATCAATTGTCTGCGATGCGATTATTACGCAAGTTCCAGAAAGCCGAATATGTATTTTGGATAAATTTTTCCCCCATCCGATTAAAACTAAAATGTGATGTAAAACTATAATTGCAGTCACAAAATCACATACTAAATACTTAAGTCATTACATTCCTGAGATATCGTGTTTGCGATCATACGGAGGTGCGGGGGGGGGGAAGCCAACAGAAGCTAAATTCCGTTACAGATTTGATTTCAAATTTGTTTATATCTACATTTTAAATGTTAAATTTGTGTATCAAATGTTATTTATCTTATTCTCTTCGTTTTATTGTCATCATGTTAACTTCCATTCGGATGGCTGGACAGACAATATTCTCCTGAATGGATTTCTTTCACAATTTGATAGAAATCTACAAATTTAAAGTTGAGACCGTATAACAAATTTCACCAGTTAGTTCAAAACATTTTTGAGTTATCATGTTTTCAAATAGACAAACTGACCAAGAGATGGATTTAATGTCGAAAATGGGATTTCCGATATCGGGGTGGGGGGGAGAGGGCGTCTAAAACGTTCAAATCTGTCAAAATCTCCAGTTCGATTTTTTAAAAATTTATTACAATTTTGAACGGTTTGATTTCTGTACTTCATATACGAGAAACTAATTATATATGATTTGCATTTGGTTTGCTCAATCATGTACTTGTGTACTACATTTTAAATTTTATCCTTCTACTTCTTTTCGCTTTATAGATATCTTGTTTACTTTATTCGAATAACTGAGAAGACAAACTTCTTCAGAATGGTTTTCGTTCAAAATTTGACAAAATTCTAAAAATTTTATGTAAAGCCAATGAATCAAATTTTATCCTTGTAGTTCGGAGCGTTTCTGAGCTATCGCGTTCTCAAACAGAGACTCAGAATATAATCCCAAAATTTTATTTTTCGGGCACAGAAAGACCTAAAACGTGGATATTTATCAAAATATTCCCTTAGAATTTTCTAACGATTATAATACTTTTTTGTATACACTTCGTAAACAAAAGTAAAATAAATAAATTCATTCATTCAAAATTAAAAAAAAAAATTTTAAAAAGACAATTCGCAATGAAATATACTTTAGAGGGGGATCTGAAAATAGTTTGAGCCTCATTGTTACTAAGAAAAACGCTGCTTTAAATTATGCTAAAAATTACTTTTAAAGCATTGATAAAATGAAAATAAAAATTATACAATAATTAAACTGGTGCCATTAAAAATTTATTTTTTTAAAATTTAAATTGTTTTAGGGACGATTTTTTGTGCAATCGGTATATATCGTGGATTTTATTGCTTTCGGTATATATCGTGGAAACACTAAAATCAAGTGCGATTTTCAGTTAGTTAAAATTTAAAATAGCCTCTCAGAAAAGTCCACTTCCAAAGCATATTTGAGTCGAATTTGATATTTCTGGCAACTACGGATTACCTGTGGAGCGTGCACAAGTGCTCAAGCACACGCACATACGACATGCAATTTTTTAAAATTATTTATGGAGATTTAGCAGAATCAAGGATAAACAAGAATTTTAAAAAGTACATTAAATGCAGAACTAGAGATTTCGCCAACCACTTTATCTTTTGATAAAATTACAAGCTAGCCTTTTAAGTGCCCGTAAAAGCTTTCAAAATGTCTCAAAGCGAGAAAGTTGACTGCGCAGTCATAATTAGATTTATTAGAAAGATAATTTGAATAAGGAGTTTCCGAAATATTTTATTTGCTACGTAGAAAGGAAGAAAATATTCTGAAAGAAAAATGTAATATTTGTATAAGACAAAATATTTGAAAATTTTCTTTGCAACGATTTTCATTAAAAAATATATTGTTATAGCAATATTTTGTGCTTTATTCTAAAGATATTCTACAGTATGATAAAATTTTATTTCGTACAGAGACACTGGAAATACTTTGTAATAAAAATGCTGAAATAAAGTACATCCAAGAATTGAATCTCCAGTTTTGCCTGTACATTTGTAAATCTCTTGAATTTCAAAATGAATTGAATTTTCTTTCTTTTCAAATTGTATGAAATACTGAATCTTACAGCGGTTGATTGACAGCTAAAAATTTTGGAAAAATAAAATATTAAGCATTAATAACTAAGCGATTAAAATTTGTTTAAAATAATCACAAAGCTTAGGGTATTTAAATACTTCAATATCAATTAAGTAGCAAGTAAAAATTTTGGCAACAATTTTCATTATAAATTATAGATGTTTTTAATATTTTAATAAGAAATATATGCTGGCTATGTATTTAAGCAAATATGTTCTTATACGAGTTCAATTCTTCATTTTTTTAAAAATATATTCTTAGGAAATTCAATTATATCTAAAGAACTAATTCTACATACTATCACTTTTTTTTTATAACTATTTCATTTCTTGGTGAAAAATACTACTTTTGAGAGAAGAAACAAGAAACAAACTTTTATTTTGGGACATCGTGGTTTAATTACTTTCTTGAATAACGGCAAATCTCTTCTTGTGAAAAGAACCAGTAAATAGTTTATGACAAAAGACTTCTTTCCTTGCTTAATAGAAAATAAGAATTAAAAAAATCCTTTTAAAATCGTCTCTGACGGTGGGGGCTCATTAAACTCTTAAAAGGTATGAAAGAGAGAGAGAGAGAGAAAGGGGGAATCAAAATGAAGGGGAAAACGAATAATCACTTCATTAACTTAAGATGCAAATTTCTGGCAACACCCCAAAGATCCTCTGCGGAACTCGCATAAAATGAAACACTTTGTTTTTGTTCGAGACTTTCCTCTCTGTTTGGTGGAAAGTATTCTACGTCGTAGCTGTTTCGTAAATTAAAGAAGATCATTAGAAAGCGTGAAATTTATTGAACACACACACACACAAAAAGGAGGAATTTTTCGATTAACATGATGACTATCGGAATGAAAAATCCACGTGAATGCTTGTTCACTTTCGATTTTAATGGTTTCTTAAGTAGACTGCAGGAAGAAAAATCCCCAAAAGTTTTCTTACAATATATATATATATATATATATATATATATATAAAGAATGTTGGTAAATTTTGACAGAAATTTAAGTCTGAAACATTTTTTTCGATTCCTGATGAAATAATAATAATATTACATAATAACAAAATCGTTTCATACATTTTAAAACACTTAATTTAAAAATATACAAAGCCTGGCCTGATTTATTTCTTAATTTTAAATGTCACACATGTATCAGTACTCTGTCTTCGGACTTTTGTACCACACCAGAAGAAGAATGCTTGCCAACAGAACGATGTTCACTATATATTTAATTTGAAACTGGAAAAGTAACACAGATTAAACAGTGGAAGAAATCACGCGAAAAAAAAAGAGAAGATAATCCCACATTTTTTTTTGTATACTTTCTGATAAAGGTGAATTTATGTGGAATGCTTAAAGTACGAAATATTAAGCTTAATATTAAATAGTAATAAAAAATTTAGTATTTTTACTGAATCTACAGATTGACGCTTGTCTAATTTTGTGGCGATTAATCCCTGGCATGTGATTAACAGCATTTGAAAACTCAAATTTGGGTTACCGAAGCGTTCTTTTCATACAGCTTGAAACTAATAATTTGGAACTACAATTGTAATCCCAAAATCCCATACTAAATTTGATATATTTACGTCATTGTATTTTTAGGTCATCACGCATTTTCTAAAAATAAAAACCGACAGACGTTCAACTCATTTTTAAATTTGTCTCAAATTTTGATAAATGTCTACTTTATAATTGTTAAACGTGTCACCGAATTTCAACTGTCCAGCTCTCTCCGTTTTGTAATTATTGTGTTAATTCCTAATCAAACGGTCAGGCAGACACTTTCTCAAAAAATTTTTTAAAAAGAAGAAAAAACGCGTATAGGTTTATTGTAAAGACCGAATAATAAATTTCACCCATCTGGCTCAAAAAGTTCTTGAAAAATCTTTATCCCACACAGACATCTCCCAAAATTTTGTTTTTCTGATCTACAGAGTTCGCATCTTTTAACGATTGTAATGTTTCCTCTGCATTTCGTGTGCGAGAGAGTAAAAAGCCGTCGAATGTGATTGGATACTGAGCGATCGATTGTCCGATTTCTAAACTCTGGAACCGGCGCGTCGAAACATTTTTTAAAGCCCCCTCACCAGATTTAGAGCGAAAAAGGATGGGATCGGAAATTATTTTGAAGCCACGAATAGTATAAAATTACTGAAGTATAAAATGGTTGATATTTATTTAATTCCTTTATATATGCATTAATTGTAAGTCTGTGTTTTAATTTTATCTCGGTTTTAAAAAGTATAAGTAATAAAGCATCTTAAAAGTGGATTGAATCAAACATAAAGTATTGATGAAGAAAATACTAAATAATACATCACAAAATTTAAATCCCAAACTTTTACTGGCTATTGGGATATTTCGTTCTAAATACAAATCTTTGTTATCCCTTCCAGTTTTTCTCTTTTCTTTTTGTGGTTGTTTTCTCTCTCTTCCTTTAATATCAGTTTTACGTACTCTGGAATGACCATCTTGGGTCATTTAAAAGTAACCTCAAATATCCAGTCTCAGCGTCCAGTCGCAATTACGCCGTTTATAGCCTTAGCGTCACGATTCTTCACCAAATAGTCATATACGGGCTAAACTGCCTTGAGACACGATTCGTCTTGGCGCAATGTCACACTAAGGCAACCAATTTACGGACACCGGCTCAAATAAATGAATGGATCGAGGAAAAAGTTTGCCTCGCAGGCGCATAGCCGGTGTCAACTTCCCAATGGACTGGCGACACACAATAGATTAATAAATTACCCTTCCTACGGAAATGGGGAATATCGCCAATAAATTGCGCAGACAACGCTATTCGGTTGTTGATCCAGAGAAACCGTAAATTGTTTTTCACCTGTTGACACAAGGGTTGCAGTGTGGCGTGGAAGAAATTGAAGGCGGTGGGTTTCACTTGATTGGCGCGCCATTGACTGCGGTAAGTAATGAATGGGTTTCGCCTCGCCAAGTTCGTTCATTCTTGCGTTAATTGATGGCCAAAGTTCAGGGAATGATTGGTGGGAAACGGGAAGAATAAAAGGTTAGACGTTTTGAAATCAGAAGTAATGAGGGTGAAGAGCTTTCGGGTATCGAATCGTGATGCTATAGTAACTTAGACGCTTTCTAATCCAAATAAATAATTTGTTCGACTTTTGATATCAATTTCTCTATGTACTAATTTAACTTGAAACAGAAGCTGCATAATAACGAATGATGTCACTTATTTCTTAATCACCTCATACGCTATATAATTTAAAATGTTGACTGTCTTCTCACTCACATTCGTGGGACAGTTTAGTTTAGTTACATTAACGTCCCGTTGTAAAACAAGGGCTATTTTGGGAATAATTTTGAACCGCGGTCAGATGACGAGGCCGACACTTGAGCTGTGCCTCCTCTGCAAACCATACTACATTTGACCCTGACAAATTTAACGTGCAACAGACTCCCTTTAAATGACAGTTCTTCTGCAGACCGCGGTCCTATTCGCGTGACAGCAAAAGTTGTCAGCCCATGCAGAATATGATGCTAGCAAAACAAACCTATATTTAGTTTATATTTCCTTGTTTTAAGACGTACTCAACACGTGAATTGCCAATGATTCATGAAAACTATCTATTTAGGGTTTTTTTTCTCCTTTACAATTTAGAGAAAGAAAATAAGTTAACATCTTGTAGGTAGTGGTTCGAATCAGAAGCATCAACCATGGCTGTGAAAGTGTTAAACAAATATTTATATACAAAGACATAAAATACTGATGGAATGAAGTTGAACTTTGAAAGTTATTATATTTAGTTTATATTATATTTAGTTATTATATTTAGTTATTATATTTAGTTTGTTTATTATATTTAGTAATTAATATTATAACTTAAATCTACCCATTTAGCTGATTAAGTTTTCGAGTCATTGCATTCACATACGAACGTGCAAAGATGGTTTATTATCTGGCGATGCCTAAGTTAGGCATATGCCAGTTTACACTACTATAAGCCAGCCAGCAGGCAGCGCATGATTTGAAAAGGACAGCATTTATGAATGCCACAGTTCCATAAGATCGATTCAGGTATTCTATGCCTTGTTACAAATTGCCGTTTTTTCAACCCTGAGATTTTTTTTCTCTGTGTATTGTGTTAAAACGATAAATATTTACTCAAAGAATGGTAGAATAAAAATAATCAACATACGAAAATTAAGAAAATTATTTAAAAAAATGACAGGTAAAACGAAACTAATAAAATAGACGAACTGAAAAACAACCAACCTTGAGACGGGCTTTAATAAAAATTTTATCAGATCGACAATTCTGAGAATTAAAGAAAACCCGAAGCCATATTCGTCCAGCCCGTTGCATTGGTGAGTAATCCAAGTCACATCTACATGAACGGGAAATTGGACCCACAGAACTCTTACAGAACAGATTGAACTGAAATTCAACGTGAATTTAAATTTTTTAGAAGTGACTGAATTTTAAAGTTCATTCGAATATCTTGTAACAAACAAACAAATATGACTACAAAAAAAGTCAACTATCAAAATGTTCGCCAACATTCACCATCTTGGGTACCAGCAACAAAAAAGTAAATGGTTCGCTTGAGTAATTTTTAATTGCAAAACGGCAATTCATCTTGCAAGTTTGTGTGTATAATTTTATAAATTGCCAAAATAGTTATGCCATACAATATGGTTAGGGCCCCAAAGGTGGGGGGGAGGGAGTAAAAGAGCGAAATCTGTGAAAGCAAGAAAAGTATGGCTCTATATAAATCCAAACTTAACTAAGACTCAACATGTAGTTTGTTCACAAGACTTTATGTACGAAATTTATGAAACACGCACTCACAAACATACATATTCAATTAGAATAATTTTCTTCCATTTTTTTATAAGCAAGAATATCAAAATCAAGCTTACGAGGTTCGTAGCATTTTTAGAAGAAACTTATTGAGCATTAAAACTTAATTTTTTAAATTTCTTAAAATAGATGTTTTATAATGTGGCACTCATACAAAAAACCCACCATATACATTCAATAATAAAATTTAGTATTACTTTATGGCAGTTTAAACGTGATTAACGAATCAGATTTATCGATAAATATCCAAATTTATAAAATTAAATACCATAAAATCTTGCTTATCCGTAGTTGTTAATCCCATCATTAAGAAAAAACATTTCTGCTCATAAACCAGTGGGAGTGATCTCCTCACAACTTTCTGACATGCTCTCTAATAAATTCACCATGCCAGAGAATGCTTTACATAACACTGGCTTACAATAGCTACGAAATATTAACTTTCGGCAAAAAATTATAATATTTACTAAATCTATGATGCGATACTTGGCTAGTTATTTAGTGGTTAATCCTATCCCTTAAATGCGTTAATAATATCAAAAATTCGAATTAGTGTTTTAGAACGCGTCTTTTTCAACCGGTTGGAAAAAAATTTTGAAACCTAACTGAACAAATTAAACAAAATTGCATAGCAAATTTGATAAATTCCGTCATTTGAATTCTCGAGTTTATATGTTTCTGAAAGTACAAACCGATGGACAGTCAATTCGGGGTATGATTTGGCTCAAGATTTAATAGAAATTTATACTATAGATATAAAATTTGTCCGCCAAATTTTACCGATCTAGATCTCTCCATACTTACACTCGAACAGCCGAACTTTCTCTGGACAAATTTTACTCTAAATTTGATAGAAATGTGTAATTTTGGTGTTAACACAGTGTTTTCGGTTGTTTTTGTCAGAAAGAGACGGATGGATGTTTTTCCTAAATGTGTTTCTGGAGTTCAGGTGGTTTAAAACGTGGGGATTCGTCAAAATCTCGGATTCGAATTTTTTTGACAACTACAATAGTTTCTTTATACTACGTTTACGAGAAAGTAAAAGTGAAAGTATGTGTGTGTGCGTTGATGCTGTACAAATCAGATAATTCAATTTGAAGTAACCAAATTTGGCAACTTTTGTAATTAAATGGCAATTTGATTAAAATTTTAATTAATAAAAATTAAATAGAATTTTGAAGTTTTTTTAAAAGTAAATATCATTATAAGAACCATTTTTTACACCGGTTTAAAATACAAAAAATATTTTTTAATGATAGCAATTTAGTTGTCGGGGAAATGTTTATATTTTTGCATACGAAGTATTCGAAGAGAAAGTATTGTAATAGTCTAACAAATTCGAACTCAAAATTTCTCTTCTCTGAGGGGCGATGGATTTAAAAAACACGTTTTGAAATTATTTTATGTCAGTCATGAACTTATGTTCTTTAAAAAGAATATAAAAAATTAGGATTGTATATAAATGGTACAGAAACTCTGTATTTTGGATCACATTTTCTTTGCGTGTTGTAAGTTCCATAGCAAGTGATTTTTTCGGCTCAGATTTTGTGCAACGAGAACTTGATCGTACATCCTTCAGATCTTAAAAGGAAGTTTCAGCGCTGTTAAAACTGTTAATTTTTGTCTTTTCTAAACCTGTCTTTTTCAACTTTCTATTGGAAAACTTTAAGCAACCGAAGTATACCGCCAAGATGGTAATAGAATCTCGCCAAAGTAAAATAAGGCCGAAAGCTGTGATCTTGAAATAATTCTATCGTTACCAAGCACGCTCAGGATAATTTTAGTATAAGACAGACTCCGAAATTGTTACTTCCTGTATCCATTATTTAATTTTACCACCTTACTTATATCTCTATAGGAGAGTTTATGAGTAAGGTGGTAATATATATCCCGAATTTATATTTCATGTTTGAAATTGTAAGTGAAATTATCTTGGGATATTATCTGATAAAAAAAATACGATGATTAAATTCATACAAATGAGGGTACTTATTGGTTACAGCGGTGACCAAAAAACGCCAATAAAAATTTCGCCAATTTGGTGATTTCAATCGTCATATATATTAAGTATATGATTTGAAATTTTCGAGTACTTTGACTTTTATACACTTGGATTATAATTTTATAATTTGGCAAAATTTTATCTTTTAGTTTTTTGGTTGCCATATAAACCAATTGTACCTAAATGAGATGTAATAAAAAGATTATCGAACAATTCTTACAATTTTTAAATAAAAATGTATCATTATTTTTTTAAAAAAAATTTCCATTGCTACACGCAAAAACAAGACTTCAATGGGAAATAACATTTTTTTTACAAAGAATTAGTAAATAATACTTGAGGTAGTTCAACTATTTGCTACAAAATAGCAGCTCATAAGGATTAATCATTCGAAATTCACGATTCCAAAAGTATAAAAACCTCCCTTCCCTTTTGTTAGTTGGGATGACTGTTGATTTATAACAGTTGATAATTCTGATTATTTGGTTGATTATAATAGTGGTAATTTGGTTTATAATTCCAAGTTTTGTATGCTGGTGAATAGATTCGATTTAAAAATCAGTGAAGTATAAAAGTTTCAAAAATATCTGATCCTAAAAATATACAAATTATTTATAACAATGCACTGAACCAATATATAGTGAAATATATAATTATATATTAATATATAACATTTAAATAATACTTTTTGTGATAAATTCAGAAATAGTCTTTAAATCAAAATGCATCTTTGTATGATATGGTTTACTTTATAATATGTATCACAAAATTTGATGGAAGCAAAATTCCAAACATTGTAATTGTTTTTCAGATGAAATGCAACATTGTTTGGAAGTCTGATATGATTTGATTCATCTTATTAAAGTAATAATTTTTTAATTACTTGAATATTTTATATCAGAAATTGTTTGTATGAAGCACTGCTGAGATAAAAAAAATCACTTTTCGTATAACATACAAGGACGTTTCTTACAAAATTTAGTATCTTCTTTGTTGTGAGCGTTTTTTAAAAATCAAAGAAAGGAACAGTTTTTCACCAATATGTCTTTTTTCATTGAGGCTTTGCGTAATCTTCAGAAGTTTCCTTCAAGTTGATATCTTTCGTCTCTTGGGGCAAAAGAGCTGCAAACACAGCGGCCAAAAATATCACAAAACCTATTATACACACAGTGGCAATTGGTTCTGATACCACCAAAAACTGAGCTGCGAAGGGAACGGCAGCTCCACCAAAATTTGCTAAACCAGCACCCGATCCCAAAGCAATAGCTCTCAGTGTTGTAGGAAATGCCTCTGTCGTCATGATGAAGAGCAGCTGATATAATGCGATCAAGTTCGCTCTCCCAAAAAACAATAACAAATTTGAAACAATGCGGTGGTTGGTTTCGATCAGCAACAGAAAGGTCGCAAACGTAGTTAAGAGGCAGGATCCACAAAGAAGTGTCTTGCGATTCAAGAATTTGATCAGGAAGGTGAATGCTAACAGACCAGGAAATTCAGCTGCACTTGTCCACAGCAGGTCGATGTAATCAGTCTGAGTAAATTCTCGGCAAGGTATTTTAGACTCCAGAAAAGACAAGGAGTGATTGAAGTTGAATGTTTTACCAGCTTGTTCCTTTGATACTCGCAGCTTCCCATCCTTGATAATAATGGGAGCTATCAGAGCAAATGCATAATATGTGAAGGCGATAGCAAACCACAAGTACCACATCAGAAGAGTCGACACTCGAAGCTCAGGCTTAAACAAATCCCATATTCTACCCCTCGCTTCCTCCTCCTCGGGGAGCTTTAAATCGCCTTTCGGCATTTCTATCTCATTCAAGCGTGCCAATTGCTCCAGCTGTTTAACTGCTTTTTCGGGTTGCTGGCTCACGAGGTAGAATCGGGCACTCTCTGGATACCACTTGAAGGCTAGGAAGACAGTTAGGGCAGGAAGGGAGGCTCCGAACAACAACCACCTCCAGTTGTTTAAGGTTTTCATGATTCCCCAAGTACCCAATATCAGAAGCATTGTTCCCATCGCCCAGTAGTAAGTGAGGTAGAAACCAGCGATTCCGCGATCGGCGGCAGGATAGTACTCACAGCAAAGTGTCACACCTTGAGCTACCCCTCCCAAAGAGATTCCCATGAGACCCCTTATTATTATCAATGTTTCGATGTTCTGAGAAAGGGCACTGCCAACACCGAATGTAAATAAAAGTAATGCAGATAAACCCAAAGATATCCTACGTCCATAAATGTCAGCGATCACACCGAAGCTGGGCGATCCCACCATCATACCCATAAATACCGTAGAAGTGAGCAATGCGTTTTCCCATCTGTAAATTGTCCAGTGACAGGCCAAAAAATCGCCAAGATATGACAAAATGACGATCTCAAACGCATCAGCGAACCATCCCAGGCCAGCAAGGAAAGTAACCAATTTTTGGAATTTCCCATATCCACCCTTGTTAACAACATCGTCAATGTAATAATGGGAATGTTCTTCATTCTGAAATGAATCAGAAACTTTTTTCGTTACACTTTCGTCACTTGAAAGAATGTCGGCTTTAACTGGTTCTGTATCGGATTCCAGTCTAGTTTTCTCATCATCAGTAGGCTGTGAATCAGCTATTTTATTTCTTTTAGCTGTGTGCTTATCAGACGATTTGGTCTCATCTTTGACATCCGGCTGAGAATTTAAATTCGCGCTCTTGGTAATCTTTTCTCTTTCATGTGATTTTGCATCAGATTTTTCTTCGTTTCTTGTCCCTCTAGTATCATCAGTTTTAGTATCTTTGACCATATTTTTAACCTTAAAACAGTTTGGAGTGCGTATTCACGACACAGGATATAGATTAAATTCATTGAATTAAATACCAAGAAAGCTGGAAATATTTGAACAATTGTATTTATATTCCACTTGCAGAATAATAAAATGATTTTCTAGCAAAAACATTATATTTAACTATTTTGTACTTTTTACGCCGAAGAAATATTTTGTACTTTAAACAGAAAGTACAATAACATCAATGTTAAATTAATTCGGAAGTATTTCGCTTTGTTTTGCATCATATTTTTTATTGATAGCAGTTATAGTCTGAGATGAAAAGATCGCATCCTAAATATCACGTGCGCACATTTTTTTCGTCTTATCATCTTGTGTGACTTAGCATAAAAGCAAAACAGAAAATAATTGTTTTGAACGACAGTTAACTCGAATTGATAAAGCACAGATTAGCATTTACGTGAGTAATCATACCAAAAGCGTGATTGGCACGGCACTACATTATGCTACGAAAGGCATCCTCACAATATCTTAGCATATGAAAAGAACCATCATCAAGCCATAAACATAAATGGATAAGAAGAGTCGCCAGAAATTTCGGTTGATCCGTTATTTCACGCACATTTCAAAATCGCCAACTCCCCCGCTCTAGCGTCTTATCTGCAGGAGGAAGGTATCCTCCAATGACAACATCGGGTTGCCATATTTGGCGCTGAATATCCTTGGCGAAAAGGAGGTGATGTTCTCTCCTGTTGCACCAAAACTTCTTCTCTAAGTATAAAAATTCATAGGGTAATTAAATTTGTAAGTGAAA
The DNA here is from genome assembly GCA_026289955.1 of Argiope argentata. Taxonomy (NCBI): domain Eukaryota; kingdom Metazoa; phylum Arthropoda; class Arachnida; order Araneae; family Araneidae; genus Argiope; species Argiope argentata. Next base: position 1,631,839 of record JAOUZG010033927.1, on the reverse strand, counting down.
ACAGATCTATTCTTGTTTCGCTAAATCTCCACATCAAATGTCATACTCACAAAGTCTAAGGGTAAAAACAAGTACCACAGTCTCTTATCCTATATTTACATTCAAAAATGTCAATGGAACAGAAATTTTCTTTGTTAATATTAGCCAAATTATTTTCAATTCGTTTTTTATTAACTCTATCCTAATCTACTATGTCATGATTACAAGTGAACATAAAATTCTGTTCTTGAATGTAAATATTCTTGAATCTTGAATGTAAATATTATGGGATATGGAGCGACAAAGGCTATAATTCCCTGGCTGCCACAAAGCAGCGACTAAAAGTTCTCCAAATTAACATTCCTGTATTCCGAAATGCACAGAGGAAGCATCACATGCTTGAGTGAGGAAAAAAACAAAACAAAAACAAAGAGTCTGTTTTTGCAACTTAAGAAATATCAAAGTACTTGAGAGATAGCAGAAAGATGAGCATATTTTTTTTGTTGGCGAAAACTTGGCGTAAATGAACATCGCAGTAAATATCGGGATCATCTATTTGTAGCTTGTTCCATAACACCGTTCTGTAAGTTGAATATTTTTGACATTTGAGAAGAATATGAGAAATATCGTTTATCTCTCCACATTTGCTGCATAAGGGGTTGTATTTATAAAGAAGTCCTGGAGTGGTGATGGTTTTGCTGATTATTCGGGCAATGATTTTATCTTGTATTCTGTGCCCTGTCCATTTTGAGATGGATATAATGTCGAGAAATTCACCCAATAATGGTTGATATTTACTTTTTAGGTAGTTTTCGTTTGCACTTTGTCTAGAGATTTTTTTCATTGTAGAAAAAATGTCTTCAGGAGAAATCCATTCTAGGAAAGGAGTAAATGCCAAGACCTTCTTCGTCAGATGATCAGCCTCTTCGTTGAAAGAAATTCCGGAATGTCCAGGAACCCACAAAAGAACTATTTCTTGATTTAGTTTCTTCCTGATGTAAATTTTTGAGGCGAGTCTTTGGATGACCTTAGGAGAGTGAAAAGTGACATTTTTAAGTGCTAACAGAACTGAATAGCTATCCGAAATAATAAGGTTGTGCTTTTCTGGGATTGTAAGATCGTCCACCGCTTGGCAGATTGCCAAGGCTTCGGCAGTGAATATTGAATTTAATGTATGAATTCTGCAAAGAAATTTTTGGATGCTGGAGACACCTGCAATTGAGGTGGAATTTTCAGATTTCGAGCCGTCTGTGGCTATAATGAAATGATTTTCAAAATGATTCTGTAGACACTCATTGAAATCTGCAGTAATAATCGGGATTGGTAAGCCTTTGTTCTGGAACCTGAATTCATTAAAAAAATATTGCATAAATTTGGGTTATATTGTAGATGGAGTGGCATAGTAATTATATGATCCGGTACGCAATCAAGTTGTTGGAAAATGTTATTAATGATTTCTTTATCTTTGTCGCTCAAAAAACGATCCATCTCATTGTGATTATCAACCAAAGATGAAAAGGACTGGTTGGACATTTGTTTTATAAAAAATTTCATTGCTAGACGTTTGATCTTGTCTGAAAGTATTTCTTGGCCAGCTAATTTTAATAAGATGATGTTGGGGGTCCAAATTGGTAATCCGAGAGCAACTCTGAGTGCCATTGTTTGTATAGTGTTACAAGATTTGAATTGTGTTTCAGAAAATTTATTAATTATGAGGAAACTATACAAGAATATGCTAAGTATACTGTTGTTAGCGATTGTAATTAAGTGTTTCGTTCTTTCACCATTTTTTTTGGAACCTAGTATTTTGAGACCGTAAATTTTTTTGAGAGCCTTGGTTCTTAAATTTTGTAATATTCTGTTATTTTGTTTAGTTCTTGAAAACTGGATTCCTAAATATTTAATAGTTTCACTCCATGTTAAGGGAATACCAGCATATTTTATACAGGGTAGGGGGTTTATTTTTTTTAGATAAATCTATTATAGCACTTTTTTCTCCACTAATGGATAGTTTCCAGTATATATGTTTTCCATTGTATTTTGTAACTTCGTTTTAATATAATTTATCGAGTCATTCTGTTGTTGTTGCTGTTTCTTATGGCACTTACCCTGGACAAGCTCGCTGAAGTAATCAGCTATTTAAGCTTAATCGGCATCTCTTGTTTTGTAGTAGCGCCAACTAGCGCCAAGAATACTACTTTCGCTACTCATTCATCACATTCGCTTTTATGGCTCCTTGTTACAGGGGAGCACATTCACACACACTTTACAGATAGAACACAGAAGAGTAACCCCGCCTAAACTGGGACTCGGACCTGGGACGCCTAGCTCAAGTGGAAGACACGCTACCGCTATGCCAGGAGGTCGGCACGCAAAATTTTGTTTTCTTCATACATTTTATCTCTCTGCATATTGTTATTCCAATTAATTTTCTTCAATTTTTCGAAGTTAAGAACCTTTGTAAACGGTTTCATTTTATTATCATTTATTATACGTTTATAAATCTGTACATAGTTATTTTTGTTTTTTTCCCACATTTTGGTATTTAATAAAATTCCCATAGCATGCCAATTAAACCGTTCAGTGACTAGGAGGGTTACGGGCGAGAAGGTATCAGAAGACGTCTGTTGTGTTAAAAAAGTTTAGAGGAAGTACTGTAACTGTCCAAAAGTTTGACTCGAAATTCAGACGAATCTCTACGCTGCATATCTTACTGAAACAGAAAAGCAAATTTTCGACATTATGTCTGTCGGGGTGTTTGTGGCCACGATAACTCAAAAACATATTGAACTCGATGAAAGAAAGTTGACAACCGACCAAATTCGTAGATTTGTAGATCAAATTTTATATGAAATACGTTCTCATGAAGTTTGGCTGTGCAGCCGTTTGAATACAAGTGAATTCGATAGCTACAGCAAGCAATAAATTAGGTATATAAAATCTGGTTCACAGGTTTGCAATCTGAAATAGAAATGTTCATCAAATAACTAATAAACCGTTGTGTAACCCATGTCATAGCATAAATAAAGTGAAGTCTCTACAATAGCACCATATTGATTAATAGTAATATACCTTATTCTTTGTGCCCCCAACTTTTGATTTTGACGGTAATGTATTAGTGTAATTTTAATGTGCATTTTGTCTTCATGTGCGTATGATGCATTCGAATAAAAAATTGTTTTTGAATGCATCTCTCACTCATTTGGATATGCACTCTTACCTTCCACACAGCTGTTTAAACTAATGTTTTCAGTCCGTTGGGAAGAACTCATCCGAAATACAAATTTGATTTTCCGGTATTTTTGATTGCCAAAACCCCGCCAAACTGTTACGATGGAATCCCTAAAATTGTTCAAATCTCGCCAAATGTTAATATTTTGTAATTATTTAACGCCAAAATCGTGCAACAACCATGGACCCCATCATTCCTTTCGCTGGATAATATTTTTATTAGAGAGTATGCGAGAACGTTCTGAGGAGACTACTTATTTTGGTTACATTCAATAATAAAAATAACTGATCATTAAGAAATATTTTTTATTAAATAACGTTTTAAAAAATTACCCATGATCCCTTTTCTAAAGAGTAACCTCTATTAAAAGAAAATGACTCTAAGAAAAGTAAAAAGAAACAAATGTGTTTCCAAATCAATCTCACGCAGGGTCTGCAAGATTTACTTTTTTTTTGAAATTTTTATATTTTATTAAATTAATGAAATTTTTTTTTATTTATTACATTTGAACCAAACATTAAGAACCTAAAAAGGATTGATTTTATCGATCCAAATTTTGAAGTGAAAGCTGAATATTTTCTTTTAAAAAATGATGAATGAGAGATCTGGAGTTTGTGAAAGGGATCTATCTTCTCTTAAATATATCTAAAGCTCTACAGATTATTTTGGACTGTAGAGTGGAATATTTGCTCGAAAGGCAATTATTTTCCTTTTTCGAGCAAATATTCCAGTCGCCTGATTCAAGCCCTGCCCTCTTGTGCCAGTGACGTGTGTTATCTACTCGCCCGTGTGCAAATGGTCGCCGCTCTTAATTTATGCACTGCGGCGAACAGCAAATCTCGTGCGGACATTTTATCGAAATTAAAAGCGCGTGAAATGTAGGAATGGCTATGTGGTACCGCTATCTACCTACAGCACCTTACCGCACGACCGCAAAGCGGACGTGAAGATTTACATAGAAGGGACGATATTCGTAAAATGCCATTAATTAACTGTATAATCTTGTAGGAAATTGTTTGCGCTTACTCAAACTGCGCAATGTCTTGGGAGGAATTTAATAAGCTTGTGATAAAACATCAGTTTGAAGATGCATAGAAATTTTCTATTAACAGCACTTACAATACTATACTAAGTATTTACATCCATAAAACGCGTATGCCAAATCCGGGTACAAAAGAGTTTCAAACAACTAATATATAAAAAGAACTTAAGTCAATATCTAATTAGATATTTTTACTTACTTAATTTTTTTAATAACTTCTTAGGTTAATTTTAATTAAATCATTATAATTAATATAAATATGTATATACATATGACAGAATCACAATATTAAAATGGCAGTTTTTACACTACGCAGGCCTGAATATTCAACGCCAATTAGGGTAACGGATATGCATTAATTTTCTACACCAGTTGGAGTAACGTTACGCAGATTAACATTTTTTTAACTTCCTTTATTCAGTTTATTTTAATTCAAAAGTACTTCAAAATGAATACGAAAAATAGATTGATTAAAAATGTTTAATTTTAAAGGCCTCAAACACAAAGCAAACAGACATAATCGTTTGAAATAATTGGTCGAAAATATGTTAAGCCTAATCTCATTAGCGTGAGGGAAAAAAAGTTGAAGTCTTACTCATTTGGCGGTGGGGAATAAAGATTTTTGGCGAGAAAATTAGTTATTAAGTTAGTTCATAAATTAACTAAATTAATGATTTAATCTTTGAGAAAACTGTATTTACATCAAATGTCATCAACTACAAATTTTAAAAATTGTATTTGAACTTGAGTGGAAGAATAAAAAAAATATTTTGTTATATATTTAAAAATTGAACGAGAGAAAATTAATAATATAGGGAGAGTGTGAGCTAATAATAGGAATTGAAGAATAAGTTTAATTTCAGTTATTTGAAAGTCTCTTAAGAAAGCAACATAAACGCTATTTTGAGTGGGACCTCGTAATTGTGTCCCGAGATGACAATGTCGCACATAAATTTTTCCGAATTGTTCCGTTTTAGTGGAAATTCGTTTTAAAATTCTGAGGAAGCTCAAAGTGGCATGCAAGGTTGTTTAGTATGAATTTCAAAGCAGATTTTAATTATTTATCACCAGATTTAGCAATAAAATGATAACTTGAAATGCTACAGTGCCTCTTTCATGACTAATGCTATTCTAAAACTTCGAGACTTTTTGCTGAATGAGGAAGTTGGGGGTTTCTTAATTCCAACTTTCCTCGTTTCATGCGTGCAAACTCTGACAAAGCTCGGATGTGAAGCTCTTCTGCAAGTGGAGAATTTCGCAAAGCAGGGACAACATTTCAGTTACAGTCTCGACGATCAGGTTAATCTTTAAAAATGATTCAATCGCCTCAATAGGCATCGGGTCAACTAGTCGCTTCTGCGGGCCCGCTGTTTTGCCAGGGATATTATTCATATTTCCTTTCAGTTAAATCGCGTAAATATGACTTCATGTTCACGATTCCATCAAATCGTCAGACATTAAAGCCATGCTAACTGTCTTACATAAGTTCTGCTCAATGCGCGCATGAACGTTTTTAAGGAAGGTTCCTCTCATGACGTCATAGCATTATCAAAAACGTAAATGTCCTGTCTTCTATCATCTAAATTTTACGGTACCTTATTTACATTTTTTTTAAAAAAATTTCTCGTAAACTACAAAGATATTAAACATTTTTTTTTCTTTTTTAGCTCTCAGAAATGGAATAAAATCATGAGATGAGATAGTTGATGAAACAATAAGAATGATTTGAATTTCGGGGCAAAAATGTAACCCATCGATGAAAAAAATATTATAAGAAATTACAAAAATTCAGAAGAAATTCACACGATTATTAAACTGATATCATTAAAGATCATCATTTTTGTGCGATAATATTTTTGGAATTTATTGCGGAAAAAGCCTTCAATATAGCTTAATTTTTAATTAAAAATTTAAAAAAACACTGGCTACTAGTTGCATATTTCACCACTAAGGTATATATATGCACCAAATTTGGAACTGTAGGACAAATGGTCTGGTCTATAAAGCGCCCTGCACATGCTTCTTTATTATTATAATATAGATATGTCTCAAGAATATTTTATTAAATATGTTTTACAGAACGGGGAATCTATGTAAAAATTTAAAATTCGTAATTTATCAGAGTATTTATTGACTTAAATTATAAAATTTAATCATTTATTTCATTTAGATAACTTCGTTAGCAAATGTATTGATTTATTAAATTGAGATTAATGTGGGATTTTTTAGCAACACGGGCTATCATCTCCTAATGTCAAAAGAGTTCATTTAATAGGTGTTTGGATAGGTTTGATGAAGATGCAAGGACACTGATTATTAGAAACAGCATTTTGAATAAGTGTTCTGAATGAAGAAGGAAAAGGATCAATATTAAGTTTTGCATAAGGGTTTGACCTATGAGTTGTGTATTTGAAACAAAACAAGATATGTTCGATGTTATTTTCAAGATTATCAACTTAGCAGTGAGGTTAATTGTGTAGACAAAATATATTTAATAGAGCTAGAGTTATAATCATCCGAGTCAAAGGATGTGCAGTTATGATATCTTCTATTTTTGAGACATAGATAAAGGGTAAACATGATGGGAATATCGTCATTATATTCTTGATATCAACAATTTTGGAAAATGTGATTCGTTTTTGCAATTCCTACTATTAGCTCACATTCTCTCTCCTCCCCCTCTCTCTATATATTTTGTAAAATTTTTCAATCATAAGTAAAATACTTTTTATTCATCCACTCAAGTTCAAGTAAATTTTTTAAAACTTGCAGTGGATGACATTTGATGTTAATACAGTTTATTCAAATGTTAACTCTTTAATTTTTTATTAATTAATTAAAAACTAATTTTCTTGCCAAAAATATTTATTTCCCCATCGAAAAATTCGTAACGAATTCATTTTGTTTCTCCCCACACTAATGAGGTTAGGCTTAACATACTTCCGGCCAATTATTTTAAACGATTCTGTTTATTTTTATAATGTTTGATGCATTCAAAACTAAGCAATATTAATTAATCGATTTACCCAATTCATTCTGAAGTACTTTCGAATTTAAATAATACAGAATAAATAAAATTAAATATTTCTAATCTGTATTGCGTTACCCCAATTTGTGTCGAAAATTCACGTATTTTAAGTTGCCCCAGTTGCCTTTAAATCTTCAATTGGCGTTGCAAATTCAATGCTAGAATAATTTTTTGATCAATTATTTATAGTAACTATAACTGTTAGGCTGAAATAGATTGGTTGGTAGGGTGTCGGATTCGCAGCCCTTGGGCTGTGAATTCGAAACCGCTAACCGAAAACTCTCCGTGTGTGTGTGGTGACTGGTGCACGTTAAATCTGTTGTGGTCATTAAGTTTTCCATGTCGAGAGTAATACTACTGAGAGTATTGGGTGAGAGGTGATCGTTCTCTGTTCCAGATCTAAACTACGATCCGTGGATGAATGAATGAAATACATAACTGAAGTCCGTCCCCGCATAAAAGGTTTGTGACGTATGTGAACTGGAAGTCAGACTTCTGGCCTTGGGTGCTCAGGGGTCATACTCTCAGAAACTACTGCATCCCTTCCTCCGTTGTAAAGCGCAATACGAGAAAAAAAAAACAATTGTAATTATTTAATAAAAAGTATCTAAAATAAAACATTTCCTAATTACCTATGTAAGAGTGGATTTTTTTTATTCTTCTTGTTGCTGTGAAGTTTTCCGATAATGAGGAATAAAATCTTCTGCAGCAATCCAATTCAGTTACGGAAATGTCTATTATTTAAGGCTTGCAAATTAGTTGCTAGTCCCTGATAAGAATGGATATCTTATATTTATTAAATCATGTTTGCCAGAAATGAAACTTATTTATTGAATTAGTAAAACATATTATTATGAGTCATATAAGACTTGTTCTTGCATTTTTTTTTTTTGAGAATATATTTCATATTTAATTTCATGCAGTCACTTGCTGAGAATTACATCTCTAGATTTAATTTGCAGTAATGTTAATTAATTTTTTAATTTGTGTTTTTGTCAACATGTGGTGGCAACATTTTCACTAAAGCTAATATTTCAGGATGCACGTGTAATATTCTCTGCAAGTTAATATTTTAATTTTATTTTTTTACTTTATGTGAATTAAATAGTTGGAAAACCTGGTTAAAATATTTTTTATTCATTAAAAAGTAAACCTAATTTATAGATTAATTTATTGGCATCATTGCAAAGATAATTTTTAGAACTTGAAGATGTAAAAATATTTTTTTCAGTAATATTTTCAGAAGTTATCACGAAAGGATGCTAAAAGTTGGTTTCGTTTTTAAATAATCGTTTCGTTTTAAAAAATTATCATCAAAAGTTATGAAAAAAATCCCTCCGAGACGCACATATTCCAACTTCCAAACACACACACACACACACACACACACACACACACACACACACACACACTTGGTAGCTCTAGGTCCAACGGTCTGGTCTGTACTGTATTACGAAAACACTAATTCATTCATCTTTATTATAAGTAAAGATTTAAAGTTACAGCCAGTATGCGAATTGAAATCACAGGCAAGCAAAAGTGTTATTTAGAGAAATTTCATCATGAAACTACAGTAGTAATAAGCCAAAAAATAATAAGTTTACTATGAAAATATTTTGTTCCGTTCTAAGTCAAAGGAATAAAGGTTAATGATTAAAATTGAAACAAAAAATATTTAATTATTACCCTATTTTAGTCCTTTGCTGTCGGAAAAGTAATTCGATGCATAATTTTTCACCTAATACATGGACCTGTTTATTACACCAAAAAATAAATACATGCTACCGCTTTAAGTTGAGTTTCCCTGAAAAATAAATCTACATTTTAACGTTATGCAGGTATTTTTAAAAATTAAAATAAAATAAATAAACAAAATGTCAATGTAGCGGTGAGAAAACATTCGACAGCAAAGTCTTAAAAAGTTTAAATGTAATTTTTAATAAGAGGATTAAAAAATATTTAATTAGTTTACGATTTCACACTTCCATCCCATTTTCTACTTATATTTGGTTTTTATAATCAGATGAAGTAACAGTGATTGATAAATGCATTGTTTCCAACTCCCAGAAATAAATTGATTGTATTTACCGCAACTGCTTTTCAGAAGACTAAATTAACGCTTTCAATTATGCCGAGAAATTTCGCCACGATACTTCAGCTCACTTTGATGAAATAACTTTTTGGAATATACTCTGTATTTAAAACTTGATTCAGATCTTTTGATTTTATGCGTTTTTAAAAGTCACAAATAATTTTATTGCTAAATGGTTTTTTTACTGCAGTAAAATAATGATTGTTTTTTTATTATTATTTTAATTAAATCAACAATTTGAAAAGCACAAGTGACAAAAAAAATCCAACTATATGAAATATGAGCTGTTTTAAAAATCCCCACTGTTTTAAAATAAAGTTAACAGAAATCGCCAAATGAAAAAAATTTGTGTAAAAAAAGCAGTAAATAAGATAAATTGGAATATTTTATTTGCCGGAAATAAAAGTTTCGCTGTTCCTCTTATTATTAGCCTCTAATGGGGCTGTGGTGGCCTAATGGTAAGGTCTCGGAACCGGACGGTTTCAGGTTCGAAACCCAATCCCCCCCCTCAAAAAAAGTACCGCGCAAGTAGGCTTGGCACATGTTAAATCGGTCAAGGTCAAATGTTCTCCTACTGATGTGAAGTGTAAGTTTGGAGAGAGGGTCCGGTTCATTTGTCGTCTTCGTCATCTGACCATGGTTCAAAATTACAAACTTCATCCCAAAATAGGCCTTAGTGTTACTTAATTAATTATTTAATAACTAATTCAATTACTTAGCTATGAACATTTACCAAATGTCCACTCTAAGTTATATCTCCGAACATAAATCTCAAAGATGCTTACTTTGCCTCAAGTAATTTCATTTATTTGGGTAAAATAACCAGAGACATTGAAATAGTTGGGCAAGATCAATATCACATGCTTTTCTGTATTAGAAGGGACTGTCTAATTTTAGATGGTTCTTTCTGGATAGGAAGAAAAAAAAATTCCAAAAATGTAAAATGTATCATTTCTCAAAACTTCATTTTTTTTTAAATAAAAAGATGGATTAAGCTGGGTTTTAGAAAATAAGCTTGCTGAAAAACCAACCTTCCCAATTTGCACGCATACAATAGAGTTAATAGCAACCCTTTTAGTGGATAATTTTATCAAATTTCGTTTTTTTATTACTTAGTCAAGGTGAATGACTTCAGGAACACAGCAAAAGTTTTCAATACTTTTGTTTCATTTAGTTGTACCAGCGGGTGTGGTCTTCGCAAAAACTTCTCGTATACTCTCCAATAAAGGTGAATTTATGTCTTAAAGACGTTTTTTTCCAAATTGAAATCTGAGGTGCAATTGTGATTATCGTCTCCAAATCGCACACTTAAGTCATTGCATTTTTGAGTTATCGCGTTTATATGCTAATGAATGCATTAGCTGACAGGTGGGAAACACATTGTTCCATTTGGGCCACAATTTGAAAAATGACTACACCATAAGTGCTAAATGCATATATCGAATTTTATCCTTCTTTTCGTTTTGTAGATATCCTTGCTAGTTTATAAACGAGCATCCGGGCAGACGATTCACTCTGAGTGGAATTTGCTCAAATTTCATTAAAAAAATCTACACATTTGGTATAAATATAATATAACAAATTTCACCTCTCTAGCTCAAAGAGTGTCTTAGTCACAGACAGAGGAAAATTTTCCAAATTTTTTTCTGGAATTAAGGGAGATAAAAATAGTGGAAATACAAAAAAATCTCAAATTCAGATTTTCTGACTATTCCAATATTTTCTCTGTACTTAGTGTGCAGGGAAGTAAGCAAAGATCCTTATTGGTTCACTTCAAAACCTGACTCTAGTTACGGTTATTTGTTTTTGATTTATAGAATAATTATAAACGGTGGTTTACTTCCTTGTTTGCGAAGCATCAAGGGATGTACCGACATAAAATAGTGCTACAGTCTGTAACGCTAGCCTAATAAGCCAGGTAACATCTACGATACTGAAGTCGACTTTTGTATTATGGTCATGTTACTCGGCTACTGGTCCTAGCGTCGCAGGTTCGTATCGCGACCTTCAATCGCTACAAGTCTACACGCCTTCTGTTCCTTTTGAAACAGCAACCCGCCTACCTCTTTCCTTTGAAAAGGGTAGGAGTGAAATATCAATTTAAATTAAATAATATATAAAATTAACTTTAGAAATTTTTTTCATAGTTTTCCTGTTATTTACTGATTAGATATCTTCGACGACCTGCCGATTCATCCGACAAATCCATTATATTGGTTTCATAATGGCAAGAATATAATTTAGTTTTTAATACTGTGAAAACGCAGTAAATATCAGAAAATGGTTTGGAAAATGGGGTGTAGGCTGTGCTGAAAAGAATTGCAAAATAATCTGAACTGAATTCGGATGTATAAATAATATGAAAAAGTACTGATTGTTTTGTAATTAATGCAGTCATTGATTTTGGCTCTTACGCATTTAAATGTTTGACCAGTTAACCGCGATATGAAATGTTGCTAAGCTTGTTTCACAATGGGACTTTTTTGCGCTCAAAATATTACGGTACATTTCTATGGCGAAAAATCTCGCCTTGCCATTTGTGATAACGTTTTGAGAACGACGGAAAATTTCGTCATATTTAGTTAATTGGTTAAGAAAATTCTACAAAGCGACTTTTTAAAAAACAACTTAATCACAACTATTTATCATTTTAATCAAACATCAGTTTAATTTGAATTATAGTTTATATCAATAATTATATTAAAGAAAATTGTAGTAAATAATTAAATTATTTATTAATTACTGTAGATGCATTTTATTGAAAACGAAATAAAATTAGCATCATATGAAAAGCAGAACTAATCATACTTAAAAAACGTACACTACTTTTTTATCTATAGAAACTCTAAATATTTATAATTAACTCGGTATATTTTACCAAACAGATATATGCATTTTCCCCCCATGCTTTAACTCTTTGACTTACAAATTTACTTAGTTCCTTAGTTAGATGACACATCCCATTTTAGACATTTATTGTTATATTTATTTATTACAATAATATACTAAAAACTTAAATGTTGAAGGGTTTAAGTGGTTTTTACATCTTAAGTTTCTTAATCCTTTTAATTAACTGCAGATTTAAATTTAGAAATTCTGCAGATCTATGCGCTAATCAGACTGATCACTTTTTTGCGTATGCGTCAATGTATGTTGCCCTCGTCATCTGAACGCGGTTCAAAACTACGAGGTCAGTCCCAGAACAGTCCTAGTAGTGTTTTAAAACTAGACTTCAATATAACTGAACTGAACCCCAAACATTATTTAATATGCGCGGAATTTTGAGCCCATTCGAATGAAAAAGAATAAAAATCGGAGGGATAATACTTCTGTTCATTCGCAAATTAATTTATTTTTTAGACCACTTCGAGTAAAGCAACGAACTACACTCGTGATGTATTATTGAAACCAACTTATTAGTAACGAATGATATTCTTACAAGAGTAGCGATACTTTGCATGTAAGGTAGCAAGTGTCATTTGCATTGCAGCATTTCTTTTCAAAGTTATCTCTCGGTATAAATACGAAACAATATGTTTTGTGGCATGAATAATCATAACAGCAATTAGAAGGTATAGCAATAGAGGCAATATACCGATTCTAGCATTTTGTGAAGTTTTTAAGTGTTGATGTTTATATTAAAAAGATTTTGATGACGATTTAAGCAGTGCAACTGATACATCAATAGGCGAAGAAGGATTCTAGCGGCTGAAATTGAGCTCCTGCTAAAATGTATTGAAATTAACTCTTTGAGGTCAGAAAAGTCATTCGATGCATAATTATTCACCTAATACATGGACTTGTTTATTATATCAAAAAGTAAATATACATAAAATTGTTTTAAGGTGAAATTCCCTGAAAAAAAAAGAATCGTCCCAATTTTACCACTCTGTAGACTCTTTTAACCATCAGAACTGAAAAATAAAATCATCAAAATGATTCGCCGTCTTGAGTGGTGAGCGAAAGGCCCCATCCGAGTGCGAAGAATTCAATAACGTATTCTTTTATAGATTTTATTTTCCCATCTCTCTCTGTGTACACATATAGGAATAGGAATTTTTAAATCAAGAATTCAAGAATTTTTTTTAATATCTCGTCACTACACAGTTGTGAAAATACTCAACACTTCTTGTCCATAATTTGTACAAAATGAATGCCGCGCGAATGAGTTAAAAACGAAATGTAAAATTCTGAATGACTCATTCTTCGAATTCATAAAATATCTTAGCAACAAACAGTACTACTTAATATCCTTTCTCTTTTCCATAAACATTATCTCTTTATTTATTTATCGTCGCTAATATGATAAAGGTATACAAACAAATAAATAACACAGGTAAGACAGCCGAAGATGGAGCAGGAAAAAAAATTGCAACATTTATCGCGTCGACGTCAACAAAAGAACTCGCCAACGCAACTATCATTTGCTCGCCGGTCATTCGGGTTCTCAATTCACTCTACATAAAACGAACTGCCAATAAAACGGACCCGAATGCCGCATAAACAACTCGCATCAAACGGAATTACGATGCCCGGCCCGACTCGGAGGGAATATTTCTTCGCCTCGTCTTCCGGGAGCGGAATTCGTCCGAGAATGAGCACATAAACCACAATACTTCAGATTTATTTCACCCGAGTCGCAACAGAGAGGGCTGCACGTCACCATTCGCCCGGGGAGCGATGGCTCTTAGCATTCAGCGGACTCGCCGATTAGTGCTAGTGGGTCTGCTTGGAACTCTGGATTCGAAGGCAATAAAAAGCAATCATATGCATGCCTAACAAGTGATTGCATTTGAGGGGTACCTTGTTTCTCAGGAGAATTCTCATTTGTTACTTTCTTGCAAGCAATGCATGCTAAAAGAAAGTACTCTAACTTAAAACAAACACACAAAAAACAGTGGGAATTGTCTTCTCTAAACTTTCTCCCATACACTCTAATGAGTGTATGGGGGATGTAAGGAGTGTATGGAGAGTAACGGGTCTTATCCTTCATCCCCTTACCAAAAATTATTAACCTTGGATAAAGCAGAGAATGCCTTGCATGATAATAACAATGATTTATTAACTTCGATGTGAATTTAGCAATTTTACTGTGTATCGTGTTTTCCCTTGCTAGGGTTTTGGCGGTGAATCCCCGACCTGCGGTTATACTAACCGAAAATCGAATTGGAGTAAATAGATTTTTCCCAACCGAATGAAACCAAAAAAAAAAAAAAAATGACTCACTTGTGTCAGTCTATCACTATGCCGAATTTAATCGTAATACGTGAAACAGTGTTGAATAGAGAAAAGGGATGTGACATATACAAAGAGCTTGACTAATGCAGGGGCATACGGAGCAGTTATCCTGGGCCCCTCATCAAAGAGTTGCCCCAAATCGAAAACAAAATTTAAAGTTTATTATGTTCTTCTTCAGTAATGAAGTTTGCTTCTATATAACTAAAGTAGTGAAGCAGAGAAGGGCCCCAACAGAAGTTTTTTACCGGGTCCCAATTAAGTTAGGTCGGGCCCTGTATATACACAGAAAAAGCTATAAGATCAAATATTTCTTTAAAAGTAGATTGCAAGATATAAATAGAATAACATAAAAGCTATTTAAAAAGTTTAAAAAATAGCTCAATTAAGTTAAAATCCCCGGCACTAAAAGATTTTAAAAATATATTTCACGCGAAGCAGAACGAAGATACAGGGGAAAAAATATGCCTGAACTTTGGCATCGAATTCCGAAGAAGGACTCCTACACCATATCTTGGAGGTGAAGTGTGTCAGCGAATTCCGGAACTCGAACAAATGACATAATGGTCTCATGGAGCAAAATGGCGGCGAAGACAGATTGCTCTTCATCACACAAATAACTTTTGTTTCCCCCGTTTTTCGCGAAAGGAAAGGAAGGGGGGTGAGGATGAATAGTAACCCACCCCGTCCAATTTTTTCAAACGGAAACGTGGAGGGAGCATATGTTTGAAATATAAAACATTTAAGCCGGCACAAAGAAACAAATGAAAAAAAAAAAATGTGAAAAAAATTTCCAAGAACGAAGTCAAGCGTCGTGAAATCTGCCAGATTGATTGATTGATTTTCTTCATCTTCTAATTCAACTTGACGGAAGATCTTCCTTATTTGTTTTTTTACAGATAGGCTGCGAGAGGCGGAGGAGGGTCGTTTCATCATCGTCCGTCGACTCGCTGCAAATACATGCTATTTGTCTCCCGTATTTCGCACGAAAATTTTCGAACTGAAAAATGTCTTCTGTTTAATGCAGCAAACCCGAAGATAATTCGTCAATCTTAAGAGTGGTGTGAAAATGGCATTTTCAAGCATTGGCTGCATTTAGTTCAGTCATTCTTTATTCCAGGAATGCAGTAAACGGAAGATCTATAAAACATGGAATTTCAGTAACTTGGTCAGCTATTTCATTAGTTTTAAGTTGATTCTTATTAATTTTAATGCACTCGTCCTAATTTTCTCCTTTGTCCTTGGAACCGTGAACATTTAACACGACTTTTAAAGAATAAAACGTATCAGTTCAAAAGTTTAATTTTATAAAAAGGAAAAAAAAAAAAAAACGGTGAATAGAGAAAATAATTTTCAACTTGAAGAAAAAGGAAACTTATTGCCTCACTTATTAGATATGTGAGGAGCTAGAGGAAATGTGATAGCTTCAATTTAAAATAAAATGTCATCGATAAAGAAAACATTGTGTTAAACTAGGCATAATACAGCGATGCACAATGCCCGAAGGATTTCTCTTCTTAACCCTTTGCACTCGGAAAAGTAATTCGATGCATAATTATTCAATATACAAAGGCTTGTTTATTGCTCCAAATTTGTGTGTGTGTGTGTTTAAAAGTGAATTTCTCCATCTTTTTACCATTCTGTAGGTATTTTCAATAATCAAAATTGAACAATAAATAAATAAAACGACGAAATAATGCACCGTCTTGAATGGTGCCCAAGAAGCACCATCGAGTGCAAAGGGTTAATATTAGTAATATTGAAATTCAACAAGAAGTCTTTCTTTAATTTAATTTTCTGCTTTTTGGAAAATCGTTAGATATTTATATTTCACATCACGATAATTTAAATAACATTACGATAGAAAAAAACAAAAGAATTACCTTGATTTTTTTAAAAAATTTCATATTCTCGCTCACATAAGCTGCGACAAACGCTTCAAGCACAGCATCAATTGAATAATGCAACGTTATCAACTTCAGGTTTGATACTTTTCAAAACAGAAGACATTATAACAAAAAATTACTGAACATTCCAAAAGTGTGAAGTTCATTCATACATTTCTACAGGTTATAAAGTATGAATAATTACTAAATTTACTAAAGAACTAAACTTACTTCACTTTATATTAACGAAGATCAAATTTTAGATTTATAATGTTTTTCGAAAAGGGAAAAACAATAATTAGATCATTCACAAACAACTGATATATTTATATTTTAATCGAAATCCACAGGACTAAAAAAGAAAACTAACTAAAAGGAATGTGCGGTAAAAATTACAACTGAGTGAAAAAAATTGAATTAATAATTGTTGACAACCTGTTATGTTTTAATTTCTCTATCATATCAAAAGTTATTCTTAAAATAACTGTTTCAATCTTCTACATTACATTTTATGTTTGATCAAACTTTTAAATATAAAAATGATATTCATCTGTAGTTTAGAGAACTAGATTCCATTAAGATCGAAAGTTCTACTAAAGTAATCAAAAATTAGATTGAGTTTTTAAAAATGATGTCCCCCCCCCCTTATTTGTAAACAATTTTTTTAAAGTTTCAAGCAAATATAGTCAATATAGTTGATTACATTTATACTTAACTTTAATAAGCAAACTATGTGAATAGTTTATGGTTATAAACAAAATAAAAAATAATGTCATTGGTGAGCTCTTTTGCTTAGGTCCCAAATCAATGTCCTTTTGCGAAGTATAGAGGAAATAGTGTAATCGTCAAAAAATTCGAACTCAAAATTTTGACGAATTTGTAGATTTTAGAACTCTTTGAATCCGAACATTTGGAATTTTATCTATTTGAGAACGTGTTAGCTGAAAAGGGTTTTGACAAGACGACTGAAATTTGGTATCTGAAATTAAGACCAAGTTTGTCGATTTCGATCAAATTTTGAACGAAATTCGTTCACAAGAAATCTGTTTATTTCAGTACAAGAAGATGCAATAATTACAAAACGCAAAAAGCTAATTAAATAAAGCATATTAAACGGGTTTAGCATTTAAAATAAAGACATCAAATTTTGAACCAAATCCGTCGAATGGTTGTCCTTCTACCATTCTGTATTTTTACATGTATGCAGACAATACACGCATGTATGTACAAACACAATAACTTCCAAAAAATAGTGCCTTAAATGGATGAAATTTAGTCTACTACCCTGTGTCTGCATTTTTGCGTCAAATTTGTCTGTCGACACACCTTATAAAAAGGCATCTAAATTACAGATTTTCGGGAAATGGAAAGGCTAAATTCAAGCCAAAATTTTTTAGTTCGTAACTAGAGGGCGTTAATGTCATCCTCCGTCCCAAGGTCCGTTTATGCAGCACTAAAGGAATGGGATTTTTATTCGAGGGTACGCGAGAAAGTTTCGGGGAGAAAACTCCGGAGGTTTTGCTAAATGGATGTATTGTGCTCTTCTGCACTTCTCCCGTGTTCATCCGATCACTGTCCGTTATTTTAAGGCACTCATCAATCATCCCTCGGAATAATGACTGCCTTTGGCAGAAAAGTTCAAAGGTGAGTGTGCCAAAACGGTTCCACTGGAACTCCCAACGAGGCCACACTTTATATCCTATACGTAATAGAAATCGGAAAAAGATTGATATTGTTTTTTAAGCGTAGCGGGCTCGGATTGAATGGGCTTTACTTGAGGACAGCACAAACAAATTTATTTACAGCTATTTACAAGTCTTTACAGGATGACTTGAGAAAGAAAAACTTCAGATAAAAAAATCCAGCAGTCAACAGTCACTAACAGCGTAAATGCAAGCCTTGCACACAATAAACACAAACTGAAAAACAGATATCATATAGCACCGCAAACTGTAAATGACAGCGAGCTCAATAACACAACGTTAACAGGGTTAACTTAAACACAGCTCACTAATAACAAGCGAGAAAATTAATCAGCTCGCTACGACGAGTCGCTACTCTTCCGAGAGGAACTCTCTGCCAAGTTGTGGCAACCCGTCCCTTATATAGATGAGCGAGCGAGCGCGTGGAAAGACGCGGAGCTTCATGAACGATCCAGGGGCTACCAGACTATTCTTTTCGCCAAATCAACTCGGCTGGCGCCAAGCTCTTCGACAGCCGTCGCCAATGCCTTCTCCTTCGGTGAGCATCCTTGGCGTTCAACCGCTTATAACAATATCTTCAGAATGAATTTTCGACGCAAGATATTAATTATGTAAACTATGTAGGGCAAACAATCTTGGTCTACAATCTATAGTATGTAGTATAGATAAAATTCCAATTCATCTGAATAGTATGCCAAATTCTTGGAGAAATAGTAGTAAATTATATAATATATTGCATTAAGTAGCTATATTCATGTTTCTACCATGAATATGGCTATCTAAGGCTACAAAAATAGAACTAGCTACAAGTGTATCAAAGTTTGAAGATGAAAAATACTTTCTTTTCTCATCTATCACAGCGACATTTAAGCGTGGAGGGTCGTTTAAGTTTTGAATTCTAATCCATGTGAGCAGTTCTACCGTCAAAGGCTAATAATACAGTACATAAATATGTAATATAGTACACAGTTTTCATATGACATGCACGCTAAAAAAAGCTATGCAAATTTTTTTTATATGAATAGCGGAGAAGGAAATAAAAAATGTATTTGAATAAAATATTTTCCCCAAATTTTGGTGCAATTTTAGAGAAACCGTAATTCGCTCGTTCATTTAACAACATTTTACAAGTATCATGGTCATACACACAGTAAACACCAAGAAACGCTTTTCTTTTCTCATCCATCACAGCGACACCTAAAGCGTCGTTTAAGGAGGGAGGTTTAAGTTTGGAATTCTAATTATTTGATGATTACGTTCTCTTCGTATCCATCCTAACTGGCGAAATAAAAATCTGCAAGGTCTATCAGAGGCCTGAATGCAGCAAATTAGAGCCCAACTGGGGCGCGCTCCATCCCTCTTCGGGGTCAAGTTCCCTCAAAGTCGTTTGATTGGAGAAGAGGGTAAGAGGGGGGATGTAGGGCGAACCCTTTGATGATGCCGCTTCATTCATCTTCCCACATTGTTCAGCGGGGTGATGGACTAAAGGGCATCCCCGAGTCTCATTGCAATGTAATTATTCTCAGTAAGTACGTCCGGCATAAAAAAAAAAGCTTGGCCCCGCTACCGACCGGGATCGAATTTTAATCTAGGCTGTTGCAAATTGAGCACCCAGCTTTTCATATCAAATATGATAACTGGAGGCCACCAAATTTGATAGATACAATCCACACTTTGAGTGATATATTCTGAATTTTATATATATATATATATATATATATATATATATATATATATATATAT
>JAOUZG010033927.1:1596203-1611889 GCA_026289955.1 Argiope argentata | reverse complement strand
TATATATATATATATATATATATATATATATATATATATATATATATGATTAAATTTTTTGTTATAGAGTTAAAAAGAACATTTTTCATTTAAATTAATATTTTTAGTATGTAATTTATAATTCACTATTAAACATAATGTGGAATCTTGAAATTAATTTTACTGAAATTTACTATCAGGTAGCACCACTAGTACGAAATCAAAATTTAATCCATTTAATATATTAATTGATAATTGAATTATTAAAATACAATAAACAAGAACATTAAAAAATGTAATGGAAATTTTTAAAAAAAGCTTTTGAACGCAAAATACAAAAATAAACCAATAATTTGTAGGAATAGAGATCTATTTCATAGTAAGTCATAACAATATGTATGAGTCATAATAATATGTTGACAGCGAGTATTTTGCAAAGATTTAAACTTTATTTGTGCTCCTTTCTCTTTTTGTAGAGATTGCTTGTAGTTTCTATGGTAATTCCTCGAATGCACTTGTGTCAAAATGGGAAGAAAAAAGTATAAGACGCATTCAACATGTTTCAATACTTATGGATAGGACTTTAAAAATCAGCTGAGCCACAATTCCTTTAAATTATGCGATTTTTAAGCAAAACGGCAACTCAATTTTTGATAGAAATTAAACGATAAGAAATACCAAATACTCCTTTCAACGAAGAAATTAAAGTGTTATTTTCTAAGTTTAGGCAAAAAATAAATTGATAAACGCGAAGAAACTATATTCATTACATGAATATACATAAATGCTTCATTGTAGGTTTTGCAATTATATGTGTACGATCAATTTATCCTTACAAATCCTTATACGAATATAATTCTTCAACTTATTCTTATAAATATACTTTAGAATGAAAATATTTAATTTGAAGCGAATTAATTTTTTTTCCTTGAAATTTTAACGAGATGATGTGTTTTTATTAAAAATTAAGTGAAGACTTGTCGTTAATTCGCGATACAAATATTATTGTGAAAAATTTAATATAACATCGCTTTAAAATTTTAAAAAATGCTCTTTTCCATGACATCAGTTTAATTATCGTCCACATTTTCCCCAAATTTTTATATTAAAAAATTGTTTGACAGATTTTTTAACAATACACTATATTTTTGTCGTTGTTACCTCCAATATTTGATGGCGTGATTTTCTTACCTTTTTGAAAGAAAAAGAAGAAATGTATCAAACTCCTGCCTAGTTTACAAAACGGAAAATAAAAGTTACATTACCATGAAGTTTTTTTTTTAAGACAGGCAATTGTTTCTTTTTAAAAAGTTGTGATGTCACGAGACCAGTTTTCATTAGAAAAGTTCATAAGCACAGTGAAGAGAATATATGTTGTTGTTACTAATGGCACTTGTTATTTACAAGCCCTCCGCTGATACAGCAGTAGATTTAAGCCGAAAGGAGCCTCTCTTGTTTTTGAAGTAGCGTCAACTAAGGTCAAGAGTACGACTTAGATATACACTCACCACATTTGCTTGCGTAGCCCCTTTTTACAGGGGGGCACAGTCACACGTAGCACACGGAAGAACAACCATGCCCAAAACAGGACTCGAACCCGGGACTCCTAGAGCACTATTAAGACGCGCTACCTCTTTTCCAGAAAGCCGGCAGAGAATATATGTAATACTATTAAGGCAATACGGCTTAATATTTAAGAGTTTTTGTTGCTTAAAATAGAATCAGATTGTTTGTTAACGGAATGACGAACATGTGATTTTGTCCAACTAAACAAAACCAAAATTTTCGGCTCAAAGTTGGCTACTTTGTAATAATTTCCTTAAATTAGGTCTGGGAAGCATCTTAAAAGCAATGCATTCCACTACTATGCGAATTCTTCCCTTAAACACCACAAAGGATTGATTTAGGCCGAGTTTGTGACAAATTACAATGAAATAAACATAAAAGTAATTTCAGATTTCGGAAATCACGTGCAGAACATGCATGGTATTAAAGAGCGTACATCAAAAGGAACATACTTCACAGTGTCTGTACGGATCATGAAGGGCTAAATAGACTCTGCAGGAGTGCTCTTTTGACTAGAGGGCAATTATTAAGAATACAGATAAAACAAACTGTCTTTCTGTATTGCATTTAAAATATTCGCTCCTGTCGTTGCATGCGAGGAGTACATATCCATTTGTAATAAGTGCAACCCTTTTAGGCAACCTTATACATTAAATTCAAAGATTATGCAACATTTAGCCTGAAATTCAAATTCTATGATGAGATGGAAGTAACAAAATAAGGAGAGCGTAACAATTTCTTCTACAAAGACCATTTATTTATTGCTTTATAGCTTCACATTCTACATTTCATACACGTAGGTGGAACATCCCTGCCCCCTCCCCTCACTTTACCATTTGTTATAGCTCAAAGGCCTGCCATACGTTCGGGGTCGACGTCATTCATTAATTAACGACGATATTACCCCCAAGTTCCTTTCAGTAGCAAAGGCCGGGTGTAATGTTCAGGTGTGGCATTCGTAACACTTATTCAAGTGGGCGGGTGTATGAATAACAAACCATCCCTCCCTTCAGAAAAGGCACCTGCATCACGTGGGCCGACTATTCTTCCGTCGTTATAAAGGAAGGATTTCACCCACTCCAAATCCGAGCAATTTCAAGTTGTTTATGACTTTGGAAGAAAAAAAATATTATATCTTAAATCATTCCAGCTGATACATCATAACGGCTTTTGTTTGGAGGTGTTAGTGTTTCTGTTGTCATGAGGAATCGTACGAAAATGCGGGGATTATTAGTTCTGAAATTTGATCGGAACATCCTGTATTGTCATGGGAAATGTATTACTAGGTACCAGATTCAAAAATAGCTATCAAGGCAAAGATGGCAGTTTCAGCCTACGGAGGCGTGCTCACATGGAAAAAAAATCAGATTTTCTTGGTGGTTTTTTTTTTAATTTTTTAAATTAAGATTTCAAAAGTGCAGACTTACACCGATGACTTCAAATTAATGTTGGTATCAAGGGACATATATTTGCATAGAGATGATTTTTTAATTGTAGAAAAAGTTTTGGGTCAGCTGAAGTTTTTGCGAATAACATTACACAGGTTGAAAATTTATCTATTGTTTCTTTCGGCAAATTTACTTTAATTATAGTTTTGCTGCATTTTGCAATCCGATTTTTTTTTCTTTTCTTCTGATGATCTAGCGGTTTTCCGTCCTGACCAAATGAAGCAGATGACAGCTAAGCTAACACTCCCTCTCCACGATTCCACCTCATACCAGAGATATAAGTGTTGCTGGGGCTGTATGATGGTTCTAGATCCGCCTATTCGGCGATTCTTTAGTAGTCAGATTTCGATCTAGGAAGTTACAAAATCCAACCTCGTAACCAACGTGCCGGGACGGGTGGCGCACGAATAGCATTGAATTATAACTTAATGTCATAATTCTTAATGAAATCGGCGATTCATTACTTTTCAGAGATATTTAAGCCAATAGGCAAATACAGAAAATAAATAACTTTTTTAAAAAAATATGTAATATTTTTTATTATGGTTTCTTACGCTGCGAGTTTCGATCCTTATTAAAGTCTGTAAGTCATGTTCAAACGTCCATGTTAATATTAATGACGCCTTTATACCTGATTATTCAGCATGAATAAGAAAAAAAAGTTTAAATCCCTCTTGTGAGAAATATGTTAAAATTTTTATTTAATATCTAAGCATTTATTCATATTTTTATATCTATAATGTGCATCCCATAGACAAGATAAAAAAAAATTCTACGGGAAAGTATTTCGAGAAAACCCATTGGATGTTTCTTCATTTTTCTTGAACTGCACGACGCGTTTTGTGCTTCGTTAGGTTAGTGAGGAAAGTTGAGTTTTTTTTCCCCTTTCTGCTGACTGTGTCCAAAATGACAAATAAATAGATTATGTTACTAAAAAGACCATATAAGAAATTTGATGGTTGTATTTTCAAATTATAAAGCTCCAGACAGACGAACATTATCTCAAAAAAAAAATGCATTTTTCGAACTCAAAGTGAGAAGAACGTTATCAAAATCTTGAAATGGTGACTTGCTTGGCGACTTCAATACTTTCCGTGTAATTCGTGAACAAGAAATTAAAAATTACCATGATTCTAGAGAGATACATCTTTTCTACAAATGATAATGATAAATTCTGTTCATAAATTTTATTTGTGGATGCTTCTAAACGAGGGAAGTTATTTTATAATCAAGCTGATTATATTGCGAATAAAATACGTTTGAAATGAAACATATTACATTATATTAGCGATTTGCTCTCTTTTGAAAAATTTTGTTATTCGTTTCCCCATTATTACAAATAAATATTATATTTTGCCTTTTAATAGCCTTCAGATATTAATTTCCTGTATGCAAAGATTACCATAAAACTGATTGGAAATTCTCAAACATTTCGATTATCGAAATGATCCGCTTCGATTACTCTGTCTCAGTGGAAACATTTTGAATCTCTGTTCGACACATATGTATACTTTCGGGAGGATTTTTTTAAAAAACGATGTAAAACATCTACTTTTAAAATATTTTCTTATAAAAGAGATTGGAAAAACATTTATGAAGTCAAAATATGCCAGTTAAATGCAAAGTTTTTTTTAATGAAAGTAACAGGGCTTCCAATAATTTGTGTTATGTTAAAAACCTTACAGATAGCGTAAGAAAATTAATAGCCAATTCTGAAACTAAAAAATGCGGCCTTCCAGACGGGAGGGTTTTGGGCTCAGTTCTCGGTTCTATCGAAGAAACACCGCGTAAGCGGATCCGGTGCACATTAAATCCGATGGTGGCAAACGTCATCCTCCTGATGTAGTGAGGAAATTTTAAAAGGGGAAAACCAGCTGAGATGTTGTTCTCGTCATCTGAACGCTTTCCAAAATTACGAATTAATTGCGGTTAAAACTATAGCCCTAGTGTTGCTTTAAAACGGGATGTTAATATAATTAAGCTTAAAAAGGCCATATTCTTATCCATTATTTAAATATTGAGATTCGACTGTTAAATAGCTTCAAATCTTCCTTTTTTCTTTTAGCATTCTGAAATACTTTGAAGAGACAGAAAAACTGGTATAACAGGTCGTATGCAAATAATCGAGTTCGTAAATGCCCATAAATATTTACTTTTAAAATAATTTTTATCTTGTGGTCTGTTATTACACTTTACGTAGTTTGAACAATATGTAGGTGAAATTATATATATATATATATATATATATATATACCCTTTATTCTTTTAAATCTTGCATTGCTTTTATTATCATCGGAAACTTTGCTAAATTTCAATTAAATAAGCAGTTTTTGTCGAAAATTGAAATCGGTTTTAGCTACTTGCCACAATAAAAAATGTTTATTTTTGATTTTTTTTTGAAAAATTGGTCTCCGAACACTGTCTTATACATTAATATCTGTACTGCAAAAGGATACACGCCAAAGCGACTACAATTCCTTATGTCTGACTGAAGATGAATTCTTTTCATCGAGTGATCATTGGATCACAGAAGTTAAATCTATTGTGGTTCAATAAACAGAAACCCTTTGCGTGACCCTCACGTGCTGCAGTCGCGTGACTCAGCTCGTGAGTTCTTTCAAAGGAGACCGGATTTGATAAAAGGCCCAAGAGGATTTTCTAAGAATCGTAGCAAAAAAATTTTGAAACTGGATAGATTCTTTGTCCTTTTTCGTGAAGATAGAAGTTCTCGCTATCTCTTTCGAATGTCAGACCCTTTTTGCGTGAAGAGGATTTAATACTTCGCTTAAATCTTTCTAAAATTGATGCGTTGTTGAATTCTAAAACAGATAAAGAAATGCGGAAGTTGTAACACAGAAACGACAATGAAAGTGTTAACAAGTTAAGAAAATCGAAATTCAAATGATAATAGATTTTATTAAAACGTGATCCGATTTTGTTAATAATGGATAGATTTAAATATCTTACGAAACATCTCCAGATGCAGGTCGTCCCACTTTATCGCCATTTGAAAGGGAACCAGGTAGATGCCAAAGCTCTCCGTATGATGCTAGTTACAGCACAACGTATTTGAAGACTAAAATACAATACATGAAGAACGATTTATGTGTCTTTAATAGGCATGTCGTGATGACAGATTTATGCAAATGAGATTTGAAGTTTATATAAATGCACTCTTTACTTTGTCTTGTACGAAGTATAAAGAAAGTATTATAATCTTCAAAATATTTGAACTCAAGATTTGGAACTAATTTTCATCCTTTATATTCCCCTGTGTTCGAAAAATATATTTTTGGGAAATAGCTCCTTGCATTTGAAAAAGTTAATTCAAAAAATGCCTTTAGAAACAATGAAATTTGATTAAAAACAATGAAATTTGATGTAGACTTTCTACTCCTAATTTGTAAATTGTTATTGTATTTGTGAAAAATAGATTCAAAATATTTCTTATGTTTCAAAATATTTGCAAACAACACGACAGCAACAAAACGAAGAGAGTTAGATTAATGAAATTTCAGCGCGCAATCGTAACATCTACAGGGTAGACCCCGATCAAATTTAGAGACTAATCCAATAAGCGGTTGAACGTCTGTCTGTCTGTGCATTCAGAAACCTGCAAATGCGATAGCTGAAAAATTCAATGATTTAAATATATTATATTAAGAGTACGATTTTGTGACTGCAATTTCATTCTTGTGTCAAGTTTTAGTTTCATTTGATAGAAATAAAGTTTAAATCCAAATAAAGATAGAGTTTAAAATCCAAATTTACCTTCTTTAGAGAGCATACTAGAAAGGTTGGGGTGACCACTCTTGTTGAATTCCTATTTGGCCTAATAATCTATAGTTGACTGCCGAAGAAAGAAACCAGAAGTTTCCATTTGGTAGATAAAAATGCAATGACACTTATGCTATTTTTTTATTTTCTTAGTTTTATAGTATATTGATGATAACTGCTCATTTTCGTACTTCAAATCAATGATGAATCAACTGAACTTTCACATTTGCCAATTATAGTTGTTCGAATTTTCATTGAATCATCTTCTTGATCTCACATGTTTTGCTTATTTGATTGTACTTGGAATATTTTTCTTTAAGTCGGCAGCATTTAAACTACTTCTTTGTTTCCTTTTTTCAATTGTCTCTGAATCAGACTGTATTATTTTAAATCATTTATATATAAAATTCTGATATTTAATTGGTCACACTTTTCCAGGGTTTCTTTTGAAAGACTTGAAATAATTAAATTCAGAATTTCAATCAGTTTTAGTTGCAAAAGACTAAAATTTCTTTGTTTAAGTGCCGAGATTAATTTGCTAAATATTGTGATGGGAATTTTAAACTCCTAATCCTCAAATCCGTCATTTAGAAGGTTCGGTGTATTTTTTGTTTATTACTGAGCAACGGGCTTCAAGAGCTTCATTTAATGCATAATTCCTCACACAATATTTCTATTTGACTTACTTAAACATTAAGTACTAAACTTATATCAGCAAGTTTTCTTGCTTTGGAATATCCACATGTTCTAAACGAGTCTAAAACGTGCTACAAATGCCTTCAATTCTTTATTTAGATTTATTTAAAAGTTCCCCAAACATCTATCGAATTTCGAAGTTTTATCTAATTTTTTTAAAGAAAACATCACAATGAAATTTTATGATAGTTTTTAAAGTAATTTTGAGTTTTCATTTTTCAGAAAAAATATACGAGTTAATTCGAATTTGACTCATATACTGAGCTTACTACTTAGGTAATATCTAATTAGCACAAATTAGTCAAAGAATATTAACATTTAAAATTGTGTTGGTTGTAAAATTTTGGTCTTTCGAGGCTTTAAAAATCCTTGTTGGAATACTTCGTAACAATTCACACATATATCTAAGATAAAATTAAATCAAACATATAAATGTTAACACTTGTGTGTGAATATTAAAACATAAATATTAAATTTTATTAATTTTTAATTTTTATTTTAATTTTTTATTTTTAGGTATTTTTAGGTATTTTAAATTTTTAGGAAAATTTAAATCAAATTATTCAATTTTTGATCAAATAATCGAAATGTTGCATTAAGAAGAAATGGAATATTTTCTTTAAAAAATGTAATAAAATATCAATATTTCAAAGGGACATAATTCTGTGTGTTATTTCGATTAACGTTCTTTTTATTTAACTAATACAAACTTTGCAGAATCCAATAGGGATCAGTTGTTAGATTTTTTTCATAAATTTCTGGCATAGCGTATTAAGTTTACTTTAAACTGCATTGTTCAGAGGAAGAGAGAGATAATAAGAGAAGGCTGTACTCAGAAGAAAGTTTCCACCGAGTTTACGGCTATATATTTTTAAATGATTAAATATAGTTGGGCGAAGCTTTACTAAAATTGTCAATAAAAATTTTTGAGGCGTATTTCAAAAAAATTCTAACATGATCCCCCCTCCAAATCACCACCACAAATTTTGTTTCAGATAAAATTTTTTTTTTTAATTTTATCCTCCTTTTTCTTTTTCGTATGCAAGGAAAAAAGTATGCGAGGGCACTAAAAAAATTCAAAATCGTAATTTAGGCTGCATGCTACTATTTATGCATGTCTGAAATCGAAAAGCAAATTTGTATAGCTTTTTGTGGATTTGTACATTCCTATGACTGTGATGAACTAAAGTGCTACATGTCTGAAATTTGGCGTGGGGTTTTTGCACTACGTTTTCAGATTTCTGCCAAATTTTTCTCAAAATCCATTGATGGGAAGCGGCTCTGCTCATCTGTCAATATTCATGCGATAGCAATTGCTCATTAACGAAATGAACGATATGAAAGAAAAAAAAAAGAACATTACAAATTATAGAGCTACAGCATATTTTTAATTCAATCGGCCAAAGCTTAACCGTCTGTCATTTTGGTAAACTGAAAAGTTGACCATTTAGTTAGAGAGTATGATTAAATGCCATTACCTCAAAGAAACTGAAATTTGATTTGCGATTTTGTCACTACTATTGTCAACCTGTGCAAAACTGTGGATTTAATTAAAGATAAGGAAAACATGCAAAATTCATTCTGTTTTCTTTAATGTACAGCGAAGTACAAAGCGTATTAAATAGCGATAATAAGGGGGAAAGCCGAGATGAGCCCATTTCTATTGACTTATTTAAAAGTAAAATCCCAGCTATGTGTATAAAATACCGTTAAAGCTCAAAAGTCATGACTGTGCATAGTACCTATTTAATCTGCAAAGTAACTAATTTGCTTCATTAAAGTGCGGAATGAAGAATTCTCGACATTTTAACCGGCTGATGTGCACATTAGCGGCTTCGTATCGTTAAAGTTTCGAAATCAGTTGCTCTGCAATTCAAAGTGCCACCAATCTTTAAATTCCATCAATAAGTAAGCATCATTTTATCAGATGTTTCGCAAATTCGTTTCCTTAATTGCAATAATACGTTAAACCGTTTGATTATTTGCATTATAATTTCTTATTTGATAGAATTCTATCAACTAATTTTTGGTTTTCATGGTTGTATTATTCTAGCAGCGTAATTCTTTAGAAATCGAAAAATAAATAAATAACATTATGGAAATTTCCTTAATTTCTATAATGTTTTAAACCGTTCGATTAATGTTGAAACTGTATTGAAATTTTTCAATTGATTTACGATTGATTTGATCAACTAATGTGTTGATTGTTTGATCGTATTAACTTGAGGCTTTAGATATCAAAGAATAAACAAAATTTAATTGCAACGTGCAGAAACACCTCTGTTGTTCCAAAAAAAAATTTTATTTTCACTTGGACAAGTGCCTAGTAGGTAATGTGCAGATTATTTGTCATTTGCAAATTTTCCAGGTAAATGAAGAAATAAAACACAAATTGACGTTTCCCCTAGATAATTGGCAGACTCATTAGCTCATATGTTGATGAACTCATCTCTGCACTTTAGCGGCAAAATATATAAATACGTTGATTTTTTGAAATAAACTTGATATGTATATCGTGAATTTTTTAAATTACAGTACATTCATTTAGTTAAATAAATGTTTTCTTTTACTTTTATGGCAGAAAGTATAATTTTTTTGAAATCACAATTTTTAATTTTCTGTATATTTTTGAGTAGTTTCAGCGGTTTTTTTAAAAACATTATATCAGAAACGAACGATTGAATTCAATTCCTTCGAGGAATATCAAAATGATTCTATATAGTTTTTAAAAAGTAAAAATCATCTCTGCGAATAATAAAAAAGAATTCGTGTTTTTCCCGCCCATCCTCTCTCTATCTCTGTGTTTATATGAGTGCCCGCTCTGTATTCCAGACCGCTTTATCTATAAATACCAAACTTGACACTTTGGACGGTAAGAATGGGCAGATTGGAATGATATTGGTGAATTTCTTTTTATCAGAATTGCAATTTGCTCAATTAATCTCCTTTAAAATAACTGTTTATTTACTAACGAGACATATATGTCCTACTTGTATTCAAAATGCATTGCCAAAGGGTTTATCGTTGATTATTATGATTATTCTCATATAAGCTTATTTTGTTATTGTGCGGATTTTCGGAGTTAAAGATAATATAAATGCAAATTAACGGTCTATTTCTTTAATGTTTATGGTTATGTGATAAAAACCCCATTTCTTGCGGTTTACTATGTTTTCATTTAATAAATCGAAAATAAATGTTTCACTCTTCATAATAGTATTAGTAGTTTAACCGTTTTAAATCAAAACAGTCTACAAATAAATTGTATTCAGTATGAAAATGAAATGAAATTCGTCTATTTGATGTAAATAAATAAATCATTCGTGATAGTTTAAGTTGAAGGAAAAAATTTATTTATTAAATATAAATCATTACCCAAAATGCGATATAGCTCATATAAAATTAAATTATTAAAAAAATCAAATAATGACTAATCTTTTCACTGGTGGTGTCAAAATGTCTCTCATTAAAAAGTTTATTTTGAATAAGTTTTCTTTTGAATTCTTGAAAACGAATTTTGCATTCCATTTAGAGAACTATCGCAATACAAATCGGATATTTCCTAACCTCCATTTCTTTTATGTAATTCAATATGACTATTGTGATTCTTTGCCGTTTAAAGAAAAGACAAATTAGCATCTTCTTTCAAAATGAAGTTTAAAAAAAATAAATTAAAAGATAACTTTAGACTTAAATAGAGTTTATTTATTTCTTCAAAAATAAAATTGTATTTCGGCTGTTTTATATTGTATCAAAAAGAGAAAAATAGAAGGGAAAAATGAATTGAAAAATCAAGGAAATGAACACTCGAAAGGAGAAGAATAATAAGCCCAAACAAAAATAATCAGTGATCAAATTACGTTGCACAGTGTGGAGGAGACTAGAACAAAAACGCAACCGCGTCGTTTGGAATCATTTGCGCGTTTAATGCAAGCTGAAATTTGGCGAAACTAACATTTACACTCTGTGACCAGAACCATTGATGGGGAAACACTGAAAGTGGGAAAATGAAAATTCGAAGAATTTTTTTACACTGCTTTTTCTTACTGCAAATTGTTATTGTTATTCTAATCCGCTTTCATTCTTCTAAAATGCCTTTTCGGCTCTTCTTTTCTTGGGGATTTTGATAACATATTTTGAAATGTTATTAAGATTAGAATTTATAGCATCATGTAATAAACATTAAAAATTCTCATAAAAAACTTAAAATGTCCGACGGTGTCAATTGGGCGCCAAAGCCTGTTTAATTTGTTCTCCTTTCCTATTTTAGCTGGAAATAGGAAAATTTTTGTTGACTTTTTATCATTTTTCATGGCGATTATATAAAAAAAAGTTTTGCCGTTTGTGGTTAATTAGGGGAGATTTTAGAGCTAAGTATAATTAGAACGTTCGCTGGTGTCGTTTCGACTACGGGGAAATTTATGATAATGAACAGCTGTCGTTCAACAAATGATAGTTCGGTAAAGTAAAGCAAACTCCTCCGATGTGCTGTGTTGTTGGTTGCTCACAGATGAAAGGAATCAATTATTCTAAAATTGTTGTGTTCCAAATGCTTCGTTTCACGGCATTTGCTTATCTGTTCATTAAAACAATTTCATTCGATTTTCGAACCTTGTGCGGAGCAGACACC
The DNA here is from genome assembly GCA_026289955.1 of Argiope argentata. Classification (NCBI taxonomy): domain Eukaryota; kingdom Metazoa; phylum Arthropoda; class Arachnida; order Araneae; family Araneidae; genus Argiope; species Argiope argentata. The sequence goes on along the minus strand of JAOUZG010033927.1, from coordinate 1,599,793 downwards.
TTGAAACGATGGCTAATAGGAAAGGTCTAAGCCCTGATGAAATTGCTAATTTGTATCGGATGGTGCTGATCTGTCTTGTACTAATTTAGATTCCGATGAAGACAAAAGATTTGCGTGAAAGAAGATGAAAAAGTAATTTGTTTTATTACTGTTTTTAATTATATAAAAGGTCATAATACACGGTAATCGCATGAAATAATATTAGAAACTTTTAAAACCTACTGAACAGTAGTCCTGCAGCTATTCATAAAGTAGGTAAAATAATTAGTTATTACAATTATTTTACATATTTTATATCTCGTTGTCGAAACGACACTAGTGGACCTACGTTTAAGGGTTAGCGAAATCCCGTGAGTTCTAGCATTAAGAATTTTTTCATCGAATAAGAACTTGACTTTAAGTTAATAAATTGTTTTATAAACTTGAAAATTAGAAGTAACTATACATGCTTTCATTTCACATATTGATCCCATATCCATGGAATACTATTTTAAATTTGATTTCAAATGTCCGAATTGGAAATTTATACTTTCAGAAAAAAAAATCAAACACATTTAGTGAAGAAAAGATAACACTTATTTGTTGTAAATAGTTACGATTTCACTCTCACAAAATAAATATATAATACTTCTTTTAAATATTGGGACAATTTAAGTTACACAATAAATTATATCAATCAATTACTCCGTTTTTTTTCCCTTGAGCGTTTGAATATTATTTAACTTTAAAGCTTAAAATGTGACTCTTAAATCAATTAACGCATTGTTGGATAGGAAATATAATTTGTTGGCATAAATCTCTTAAATGGGTTAAATTGATATTTACTTGTCAAACTGCCAAACACTGTCAGAGAAAAAATTTAGAATAATTTTAACACTTATTCCAAACTAACCCTTTGCACACGAACAAGTAATTTGAAATATAATTATTCACTCTATACAAAGACTTGTTTATTGCTCCGAAAAATAAATATATAATCATTTTTTTAATAATAACTGTTTTAAATTGAATTCTCCCATTTGACTAATTTGCTTTTTCTTTCTACTTACTTTGCAGGCCTTTTTAACAACCAAAATTAAACAAATAAAACGCCAAAATGATGTGCCGTCTTGAATGGTGAGTGAGATCATCATCCGAGTGTAAAGGGTTAATATGTATGAACTTCTGTTTGTTATTGGAAAAAGTAACTCAATTTTGGTTAATAGACAAGTTCTGTGGATAAATGCTGCGACATTTCGATCAGAATGAGGACGAGAAAAAAAAAAAGCCCAACGTGAGGCTCGAACCCACAACCCGGGAATGAGAGTCTCGTACTCTACCGACTGAGCAAGCCAGGCTTGAATATTAGTTCACTGATAACTAATTAACGCTTAAAATGTCTTGCCTTTGTCCCGTCATCTGTTCATTTTCAAATCTACTTTTCTTCTTATCGGATATAATAACAAGTGTTTATTTTTTTTATCTTTATAATTTGTTATTTTATTTATTTTTGTTTGTGTTTGTGAACCTTTCAATAGTTTCAAGTTGTATTTTTTTTAGATGTGGCCGAAACAAATTGCATTGTAACTATAATTTGTGGTATTTCAATAAAAATGAAAGGAAAAATTAGAAAAAAAAATTAAGGAAAGTAATTTAGGAAAAAAAAAATCTTTACTGATTATAGCATTAAAAAACAGAAATTAAGAGCGTTCATTGAGCTAAGAAGTAGAAAGTCGTGAATTCATTATTATATTATTTATTCAACTTGCATCAAAATTCGGAATTTATTGAATGATTCTATTTTCCTAAAGATAAATATATATTTCATCAGATATGCATTCTATATATTCAATATTATACTGAGCACATTGTTTTTTCTTAACACTTCACCGTCGGAGTTTAATTACAGACGGGGCATATGCACTCCTTAAATATTCAAAAGATTAAAGAACTATCAAATTGTTCTGCAAAAGCTTTGATTCTATTCCGAGATGCTTTTGGAGATCATTTGGTTTATCGGCAACACTAATAAATAATGCGTATGATCTATTCGAAAAAGTATTTTTATTGTCGATATTAAAACCGTGTTGTTTTAATAGTTTTAAAGTATTATGCAAAACGAATCTTCTTAATGGTGCCAAATAGTGATATAGCGATTAAAAATAAAAATGTCCGTGTCATCTAACATTCTTGGTTCTGTAAATTAACTTTCTTGTTTCTTAAATATCATCTTAATCAGGAGTGGGAAAAAAATTTCGGGGTACGGGCTATTTTTAATTCTTTCAAAATGTTGCTGTCCACTCAGTGGCGTAGCTATGTTGAACTTAAAAAAATGTCCACAATATTTTTTATAATTTGATAAAAAATACGGAATATGTTCTTACTTACATAACTGCAAACGTAATAATAATAGTAAGACACAAAAATAAAAAATAGCTGCGGTGTTCCACAAATACTTCTTTTAATATACATGTCTAAGGTTTTAAAAAGAGCGGTCACCCAAAATGTCTTGATGGTCCACTGGTCGTTCATGTCTGACTGAATGCCCATCCCTGATCTTCACCATACATAGATTGTAAAATTAAATTGGCACACCACTTCTGATGCATATCATGAAAGTATGAGCTGACAGTATTACTTAACACCTTTCAGAATAAATTTTCGCAAAAAATAAATATTTGCTTTCTTAAGAATTTCTTTTATGTTTATGTAATTGTAACAAATTATTGTATACCATTGCTGAAGTTGAAAGTGTATTTACACTGCCGTAAAATATTCATAAAGTTCCAAAATAAAAGTTTTTTTTTTTATATCTGCGCAACAAAACGCTTCATCGAATGTCGCATAAATTGTGTTGCGTGTTCAGTGTCTCAACCCGGTGCCCAGCAAAGCAAAAATCCAATTAATTTACTCGCGAGATGAATTAATTCAACTCACTTCGCATCACACGCATAAAACCAAGAATCAGAAGAAAAAAATAAGTTAAAAAAAGTTTTGGTGAGCAATTTATTTCAAATCTGAAATCCGCACCCTCCCCTCCCCACCCCTCGAAAAAAATTAAAAAGAAAATGACTTAAATTTTTTTTCTTCTAAAGGAACTTCGGGCTAAAACTTCCGGAACATTTTTTTTAACTCAGAAAGGCTTTTGCGGGCAGACCTAAACCGAGCTGGTTTTTAATTACTTTTTTGTCCCATTCTTATCCGCATTTGCTTCTTAAAGCAGAAGAGATGGCGCGCTCGTCATAATTAATTAGTCATCTTTGGTAAGTTCTGGTGGAAGCAGTTTGGAGCAGGATTTAGCTTAAATCTCTGTGATTAGTGTTCACTAACACAAGAAGGGAAGTTTTCAATCTACTCCGACTTGCATCGAGGAAGTTTCAAATAACCTTTTTTGTTTTGTAGTTTCCGTGACCCCTTTTAATGATGCAGATTGAGTTAATAATCCCTACAAAAAATATATGTAGTCTCTTCAATATTCTCCTCTTATAGTTCCCAGGAGAATTTTGCCCGTTTTGAATCGAGCACTTAAAATGATAAAGGTTTTAAATACGAAAAGCAAATGGCTATATATATATATATATATATATATATATATATATATATATATATAT
>JAOUZG010033927.1:1571163-1596193 GCA_026289955.1 Argiope argentata | reverse complement strand
TATATATATATATATATATATATATATATATATATATATATATATATATATATATATATATAAATCATTGGAGACATATTTGATATTGCTGCGTCATGCAAATGGCGAAGCAAAACAGCTAATTATAAAGATACACATATCGAAATGTAAAAGCAGAAGGGATAAATATTAAAATGGAAATAATATATATGAAGTATGTACAATGTTCAATATATTTAACAATAGATTTTCCACGACTTAACATATACCTATTTCTATCTTAAAAAATGACATATTTCGATATATAATGGCTTATCTATTACGAAGTTAAAGAAGGAAAAACTTTTATATTTTTAATATTTTTTTGAGGTGTAGCGTGATGAAAAGGCAGTTCCTCTGTGTTTATTTACAAAAAAAAAAAAAAAAAAAAAACTGTTCATTTTTCTAATCTAAGTCTACAAGATCATCCCTTTTCTACCGTCATCTTCTACCAAGTCATTGACTTACACGTCCTCTTATGAACAACCTATAATATCTTCTGTCTGACTGACTTTCGGCTTCATTTTCTTCTTTCGTATATACACATATTTTTCAAACACATACTTGTTTCTATGTTTATATCTATATCTATGTGCATCCCTATTAAGCCGTTATATATTTAAATATAAATGTATGAATTCTGAACAATATTTATTCGATGCGTCAAAATGACTCCTTCGGTAAAAATAGGTATTCTACATATATTCCTCCAAAACTAAAAAAAATGAAAAGGATAAGATTAGCGATTATATGTCTTATAAATACTAGTAAAAATTAATTAAAATATTCTCATAAATGGAATGCAATCAGTTTGTTAAAAATATATAAAGGAAAGTTTTCTCTGAGGGGTTGAAAGGATCTCTTGGTAAACCTAGTGTTAAGTGATGCGAGAAAAACGAAATAATAAACCCAGGTAGAAAGTCAAAATGTGAACAGAAGTTGAAAACTTTTAAATATAAGGATAAAAGCCAATGGTTTTCAATAATTTAAAAATATTTAAAAGGTATTTCTCACCCACCAGATCTTATAAAGTCAATGGCGATGGCTTAAAAAAGCACGAACGAGAGGAATTAAAAGATGGACATTCGATTAAAATGTGATTTATAGTGACATGTGGTGCACTTTGATGCCACCTCGACGCATCTTTTGGTTTTAGGAATAGTTATTGAATTCATAAAACAATTTATAGAAAAAAAAATCTGAGAATATCTGTAGTGGCAGTTATAGCCGTTATTTATTCCTCAGAAAAAAGTCTCGGTAATATGATTATCACCATCGGAAGTTTTCCTAAAAAATTAGGAAAAACTTGACACATTTCCTTTTTTTATATTGTTACGAGCGAGCAAAACGCACGCCAAAGGTGAAAACGCTAGCCGCGCGTCACGGGATACTCCGCGCCAGCCGGGTTGACTTGGCGAGAAGAATGTTCTGGTAACCCCGAGAGGAGTCTGGCTGCGCCGAGGTTTTTCTCCCTTACCGCGGAAGCCTCTCGGAACTTCCGCCGTAGCACGGCCACGCTTTCGCCCGACTATATAAGAGGTGGGTTGCCTCTTCCTGGCAGTCGATCGCTCAAAGTGGATCTCGCTCTTTGAGAAGAGAAGCGTTTCGCTTACTTGTAGCTTTTCGCTTGAGCTGTGTTTGCGTTTGCTGTTAACGCTGTGTTATTGAGCTCGCTGTGATTGACTGTTGCTGTGCTATACTATAGCTGCTTTGCAAACCGTGTTTATTGTGCGTAAGACTTGTATTTACGCTGTAAGTGACTGATTATTGCTGGACTGTGTTTTCTGAAGTTTTACTTTTCCCAAGTCATCCTGTATATACCTGTAAATAGCTGTAAATAAATTTGTTTGTGCTGTCCTCATATAAAGTCCATTCAATCCGAACCCGCTACGCTAAAAACGTAACAATATCATTTCATTTCATCTTCATCATTCATCTTATATTTGCATCATAACATTTAGTTAATTAAAAAAAATGTACTCAAAGCACATGTATTATAATTTGGTTGTTGCTGGCAACTTTCATCTATACTACTACGTAATAAGGAAAGTAGCTGCAAAAAGAAAAGAATTTCACAATTATTATAGCAGATTTGTACTTGTAATTCCGCTGTTTCTTATGGGTGAAAGAAACGTGCGATTTCTTGTATATTTTTTATAACTTATCTGAAATTTTTTGATAATAAAAGCGATAACGATTAGTGGATAAATTTAGAAGGGAAGGTATCGACGATTTTGCTCTGGGCTTAGCATGTAAATTTTCACGATGATGTATATTTCCATCATACCGGTTTTATTCATGTTATATCATGTATCTATACTAGGGTAAAAAAACATTTCTACTTTAATCCATCGCATGAATTATATCAGCTTGATTTATTTCACTAAAAAAAGAAGAAAATCGTGCAAAGAAGGGTTAAAAATATTTGAAAAAATATGTTCGTAATTTTATTTTATTTACGAGGATTGACACTGCCTAAGCAAATTTGTATTAATTTATAGCGTTATACGATGCATTTAAATTAAAAAATTAACCATTCTTACTTTTAAGCGATTTCAACTTGCAAAGAAAAAAAAAGTGTGTTTTTTTTTTACCCATCTGAATGACATTTGTGAAATGGAGGATGCCAAGAAATCGGAATAAGCAGACGGTGCGCGGCACACGTGTTCCATCGGCGTCACAACATCGTGCAAGACACAATGGAACGAGGCGCGACAAAAGGGAAAAGAACTCTATCCATCTTGTCAGAGTGTTCTAAATGTCACCCTTTCTCCCCAACGACACCGCGGAGTCTAAATTTATCTTCGGTTTGGATGATGCAAAATGCTAAGGAGAGAGGACAAGGAGAGCGAAACGTCGTCTTCCTACGCGAACTGTCATAGCTCCTTTCGCCGTGACTTTGAAATTCTGAGCAGAAATGGAGCCAACCAAAAATCTGATGCTTGAAGTTGGACACTTCATCCGAACTATATGCACTTGGAATGATAGCGCGTGTATAAAAGCAGTGGCGTTGCAAATATAAGTGGAGTCGTCTGTTTAATATATTTTTCATCCTTTCACCATATTTGGGATTGCAAGATGAATAATTTTGATTTTGTATCCTATGACTGGTGACCGCGACATCGTCATCCACTTGCTTACAACATCACTGATGTTATTAATTGTTAGTCAATGGAGAAAAACTTCGTATTCTAAGATATTACATAAAAAGGATCTTAACGCATTAAGCACCGCATCAATCATCTTTAACTAACGTTGAATTTTCCGTTCGAATCTCATCAGTCATTGGTGTCTGATGTTAAATTTTCAGTACAGACCGCGACAGTCACTGATGACTTGACTGTATGAAGTATAATTTATAAAAGTTATATTCTTTTAATAAAACGTTATCGGTTAAAAACTGAAATCATTATGCAATTCAATTAAAAGAAAATAATTCCTCAGCCAAAGCTAAATATATATTGTATTTAGACAACGTTAATAATGCTATATCTAAAACATAAATGAAATTAACCAAATAGGAATTAAATAATAAATACAGAAATAGGGCCAAAAATAATGAATTCGGCCTGAAATTTTTTTCAAGGATTACTCTCAAATGCATAGTGCCTGGTTTGTATCACTGCCTGAGAGTGACCCTCGTAAAAGTCTTCAGATTGAATTCGACATTTTTTTAATTACATTTCTGTATTCAACCTAATATTTTTTTTCTAATTTGGTTGATTCTTTTAATAAATTAATAAAAATGCCCTTAAATATTAGCTTAGTATTAAAACAGGTAAAATATAGGGAGTGAAACGTGAATTTAAACATTGAGAACATCTTGTAAAGGCCGAAGGCCAAACGGTAAAGAATGCAATATGGGCGGAACGTTTAACTTGAAAATCAATGAACGTCCAACATCTTCAAACCGATTGTATCTCATTAGTTCTTTTTTGCTTTTTCAAATAGATGAATGCAATTCCAAATTTCTACATAGGTTTCAGCAGGCATATACCATTCATGAACAGATCATCAAATTAAACGGGCAGCATATTGAATTTTTATTTTCTCGTTTTTGTCTTACTTTGATTTTATTTCGCAAATATTCTATAAAGTCAAAAATATCCATATTTTTTGAAATATGAATATGTTATTATTTAAAAACCTTTTAATAATTTCTAAGTAGTATAAAATTATTTTTATAAAGGTAGTTATTTTAAAAAAATATTTCCAAACAATTTTCGCTTTTTTTAGGAATAAATTTTATTTCAGAATTTTCTAGCCATTCTGAACAGGATCTAAAAATAATTTTGGTAAAATTTAACGAGTTGGTTGAAGATTCAGATGTACTTTAATTGATAGATTCTTAATATTTTAGCAAAAGATTTTGGCATCAGATTTAATATAAATTTTCTTCGGCTTTGCTACTTTGAATGAAAATTCCAGATTTTAAATACCTAATATCAAATCAATTCTTAGGCCACTTCATATCCTCACTCATTTTTGAAAATACTATTGAATTTCGCATTAATCTTTAGATTGCGACTCTATAAAATTTCAAGTATTCTTTCTAAGACGGTATTTTTGATTAAGAAATTGAAAATGTCTCTTTTCAGATCCCTGAATAATAAAATGAATCATTTATTTCCGATAGAATTCAGATTTATTATTTTTGCCTTTTTGAAAGGAGTTAAACGAGTTGAAGAAAAGGTTCGGAAATTGTAAGTTTTTGCAACAGAGATTGATTCGGATGAAGAAATAGAAACACTTTATGAAAAGCGACGAAATCTTAAATTTTACGGTGATACTTTTAAAGTACTGCATAATTTTTTTATTTTCCTTACCAAAAAATAAACGCATCATATATTTCCTTATTAAGCAATGTTAAAAATTCTTTTCATTAGTAATTGTTTCATCTTAATTTCTATTGTAATGGCAATTAGATTTGAATGAAATGCTTTCTTAATCTGATATTTTTTCCTTTAAAAAGACAATCCTTGACTTCACATTAATATATTAAATAATTTCCGTGCGCGGTAAATGTTTATGGCACTTCGATGCATTAAAAATCAGCGCTCGCCTTTTGCCTACTTATAGATAATTCAAAGGATAGTTTTGTTGTACTATTGTCTCACTTTAAACATAAATGGCAAAATTTTTCAATAAGGCAAGAAGGAAAAATATAGGAATGAGGGTAAAAATGGTGATTTTATAAAAATATATTGTTCAACATGGGGGTTGGACCTACGACCCCGAGCAAGCCGGGGTCGATAGCCGATTGAAAAATAAAATACTTTATATCCCTCCCCCCAACCCCCCCCCCCAAAAAAACATTTCTCACTTTTGTAATCGAATCTCAAAAGCCATCTCAGTTTGATAAACTATTCTCGATGGATGCGTTAGTTTCTGAATTGACAGTATTGTTGTTCTCGTTTTCCGCTTTACAGCGAAAGGAAAGATGCAGCAGCTTTTGAGAGTATTGAACCCTGACCACCCGAGGGCAGAAGTCTGACTTCTAGCTCACACACGACACAAACCCTTTGTACGGGCAGGTCTGCATTCATGTATTTCATTCATTCATCCACTGATCGTAATTTAGATCTGGAACAGAGAACGATTATCTGTGACTTAGTAACCCCCAGTGGTATTTCCCTCGACATGAAGCACTTTGTAACCACGATAGATTTAACGGGGGCCAACCACCACACACAGCGAGCGAGAGAGATAGAGCCTTCGGCTGGCGGGTTCGAACTCGCCCCCCAAGGAATGCGAATGCAATGCCCTATCAACCAGGCTATCCCGACCCATGGATATTTTTGACATGTTGCAATTATGAATCAAAACATTATGAATTTTATTGAGCTATTGAATTTTTGCCTTAAGTTTGATCAAAATATTCAAATAAAGCAAAATTTTAGTTTAAAGATTATTTTGTAAGTTCTAATAAACAGCGTCAAATACATTTATAACTTATTGCATCATGAGCCAGTTTGTTTCTCTTGAAACATATGTGTAATTTTTCACTCAATAAAAACAGTATTAGTCTTTGAGGTAAATGCGGAATGTTTTAGCTCTGTGTGTTTTAGCTCTGCATGTTTTAGCTATTAAAATAAAACAAGAAATAATCAATTACTTTGAAGTTTATATGGAATAAAACTTAAAGAGCCTCTTTCAAGCAGAAATTCAAATAAAAAAAATTCGATCCATAAAAAAATCTCGAAATTTTGATTAATCCCCACGTTTTAGACTTCCCTTAGTTCGAAAAACACACGTTTGAAAAATGTCTGTCTGTGACAAGGGTAACTCAAAAACGTTTTCAAACAGGAGGATGAAATCTGATGTCTTTACACCAAATTTAGGGATTTTTGTCACATTTTGAACAAAATTTGTTCATAGTAAGACTGTCTGTCTGTTGATTTGAAAATAATTAAAAAAAGATATTTACAAATCGAAGAGAAAAATATGGAAAAAATTCAGCACATGAACATCCATATTGTAAGCATCGGAAATTTTTTTAAATTTCCACTTTCTTGTTGATCTTTGAATCACTTGAAGACATCGAATTTGATATATGATTTTGTTACTGCAATTGTACATCCGATTCAATTTTTGATTTCAACCGATGCACCTATAAGGATTCTCCTCTATTATAGTACGAGAGAAGGTTTTGGGAGACCATTCCCACAAAGAGCCTATTTTGTCCTCCACTAAAACTATTTATTCATTGTATACATCAAACATGAGGATGAACAAATAAGGGTAACAGACTTTTGGTTGCTGAAATTTTATTGTTTTTAGTTCTTCGGCATTTTGGCAGATGGTAACATCTGGGAACACATTGCACCGAACCTTGTGAAAGCATTGCGCGAAAAATGCACGCGACAGTTCATAAAGAGGCGGTTCAATCGACGACGTAAAAAAATATTTGCATCGAGAAAAAGAAGTTCTAGCGGATTTTTTTTTTTGAAATTTTCTCTCAAAATGTGTATTTACCCTGCAATTTAAAAATAACTTCCATCAACGACCCTCTAAAAGCACTTTAGAACCAAATCAACCTTCCACTGAGTTTCTCAGCGGCTCGGGGCATCTGAAGATAAGAACTGAAGAGCACTCTCCTTTACGAACCCAAAAATAAAGACTTGCATTTCATCTTCGGTGACTGTAGGATTAACAGTGCATTATCTAAAACTGATCAACCGACAACACGTCTACAATTTCTTGAAGAGGGATCGCTGCTCACGCTTTGCCCCCTCAGAAAATGAATCCAATGGATAATTACATTGAAATGCCACCCCCCCAAAAAAAAACTGGTATAGAAGTCATATTCAAATAATGGAGGTGTTCAACAAATCAGCGTAACACGATGCGGCTTACTGTGCATGTATAAGACAAGAGGTGTCTGAGGGGGGGGTGATTACAACGATTCTTGCTGTTATAATGTCAAGTTATCAAGATTTAGGCGATTTTTAACGGTAACTAATTGGCGGCGCAGGAGAGAGGGAGCACAGCATTTCCGAAGTAGAGATGAAATGTGGATTTTCGCTCCCGACTATTTCTAAGGTGTAGCGGAAACACCAGTTTAAATGAATTCATTCCTCTTACCCATATTTTGTCTAAGTATACTCCTCCTAACACATATTCGAAAACATAGAGGGTTTTAGAATTCGTAGGCAAACAATAATAACGTTATGGGCATATCATGAATATTGGCCGAAGCACTAAAACAAAACCAACATCATAACCGCATATATCCAAACCTACATCATAACCGCATAAAAAATTTCAAATTTAAACTTTATGGAACACATTCTTAAAAAAGGGGTAAGGTGGAGGATCGGTTACAACGAAAAAGTACGACGATAAACAAGCGCCTTGCGTTAAAAAGTAAACTAAAAATAAATCTCTTCTCTATATAAATCGGAACGCGTTGGGACCAAAAGTAATGGGGGGGGGGACATCAGATAAAAGGCCCATTTGTCACCACTTTTAACAACTGAGACATATCAGTGGAGCGATTTCGTTCAGCGGAGTTCACACCTGCGGTATTCACACGACATCTACACCCCACCTTCACCTGCACCGAACGACAAAAGGGCTGCCTAGAACCCCCTCCCCCTCTTCCCAGCTACTTGCCTAACTCCGGCTTCCAAGCAGATTCTGCTTTTAAGGAAGTTTAGAGCTTGGATAGAATAGGTGGGAGTTTGCCCCCAACATTTTTTTTGGAGGTATTCGGAAAATTCGAATATCGGATATCATTCAAAGCATTGATGGTGGTTGGTCTTGTTGATCAAAAGCATGTCTTGTTTTAGATAAGTTTGTATGATGGAGAAGGAGATTCCTTTTCAGCGATTTGCTAGGGACAGAAATGGCAGGTTAATGTTGTTAATTGTCGTAGGCAAAGAAACATAAACTTAACTTAATAAACACTCTTTTTTAAAAATTGATTCATTTATTTAAAAAAAAATGATCCTCGCATTTTAATCACTGTTAATCTCAACTCCACTTAAAGATATAGGTTTTCATGCATTTTTCTTCAATTTCCCTTCAATTTCTCAATATCTTGTAAAAATTGTGTTGTAATCAATAAAATTCCTTCATATTTAACCCTTCAATGTTTCATATAACCATCTTGTTAAACATTTATATTTCCATTTATAAGCTTCATATAACTGACCCAAAGGGCAACAATGAATGATTGGAAATACATTTTTAAATTCGTTTTGATAGATATTCGCAGGGAACTCAAATATATGGCAAAAAAAATTATATTTAAACTGGAAACTTCGAAAGAAAGAAAAATTTCTCTGTTGTATCGTAAAAACAAAAAAATATTGGTAAAAAGGAACTGTTATTTTTATTGAAGAATTATTACTCTAGAGCGTAGTTTAATTCATAATGTAACCAACTGGTGCAGTTTAATTGTTGTTGCTTTTTAAATTCACCAGAAAAAATGAATTAAATTTTTAAAACAATTTTTCTAAATTATATTAGCTCTAATTAGAAGTATATATTAGAAGTATTTTCCAAATTATTGTAGCTATATTTCGTGTATTTTTTAGTGAAAAAATAAAGTCATGAATTCTAGGGTTAACTTTAAAAAGAAAACACTGAATTAATATGCACCATTTACTATTCAAAACTTTTATTAGTTTGAATTTGTAGCAGAAATAATTTTTCAAACGCTTAACAAGGATATAAAACAAATATTTATTTATGAAAAAATGTATAAATAAACAAAAAAAGTTTCACTTCAAATATCGCAGAATTACACATTATGATGTTGAAATTTACTTCAACTTAATATAAATATCGCCTTTGCATGCAATTCAACAAAAATATTAAAATTCAGAAATACTTAAAAAAAATAGCAAAAAAAAGGATGTCAAAATTTTTATTTATTTATAACTTTTTCTGAAAGAAGCATTGATACATTTTTTTATCCATTTTTATTTTAGTTACGAGTTTAGCGAGATAAAGATCTGTTTGCGTGAAAACAAAAGTGTTGCTCCTGAGTGCTGGATGGAAAACTCTCCGCTTATTATGTCAAACATTTATCTCTGAATTCCCCCAACGGTTCAGAAAGAACGACGAGCTCATAAACTGACAGCTTCTGTGTTGTTAATGGCTCTTTTAGTATTTTAGCTGAGAAGAAATCCATAAATCCTCCTGGTTAGCGATTTGCAAAGTTTTTGACTAAATTAATAAAAAAAATCGGATCTTTATGAGCAGAAGACATTTATGGTAAATTTAGAAAATAAATAATCACACCGTTCTTTTTAATGCTAGCGCGCATTGCATACTTTTTCTCCTTATTTTTTTCAGCTAGAAATCGAATTTTTATAGTTTATCGAATGGACAGACATGAAACGAGTCGTTAAACCATTTGCAGATATTTTTGCACTCTTGAAAGTACATTAAGGGTGCAATGGGCAATGAAATAGGGAAAAGTCGAACTCAAGCTACATTTTTTCTTTCTTCTGATCGTTTGTGAATAGCCTGAATGCAAGAAATCGTTTCCAAAAAGAATTATTATTATTATTTATTTTTGATTAGTTTTAGTTTTTTTTAAAAAAAAAACATTATTTATTGATATTAGGATGCCACTCTCGCTTGTTTACATTTAGACAACAGCAGTATGACGTAATTTCGTTTCCCACCAAGCGATGGAGTTTTAAAATATTTCATGCCCGTCACATTTTTAGTTACAACCCTGAAACTAAAAATGTGATACTGTATATGCTGTATAAATATATAATGATATAATTTTGCATAAATATATCCTTTAAATATCTTGGAATTTTCAATTGAATATCACGAACAATATTATTACAATGGTATTTTAAAATTTTTAAAAGATGTCAAGTGATTCAAATTTTGTGGTAAAAATAGCTTCGAGAAAATTAAGTGTACCAAATACTGTGTATCGATCTTTAGAAAACCTGAAAAATAGATTTACGTTCTGTTTTAATGCGCATGGAACAATTTTAAATATTATAATATTTGAAAGCATTTTTTAAAAATTTTTATTAAAAAAATCTGAAAAGTCACTAGTAAATTTTGAAGAAAATTATTTTATAATATTAGATTTACATGATAACATTTCTCCTGAAATTTTTAAAACGATATCACAGAAAATGAGATTGTTGTCGTTTCTTTTAATGGATGTATGCGGGTCGTGGTGGCCTGGTGGTAAGGTCTCGGCTGGTGAATCGAAGGGCTTCAGGCGCGAGACCGGTTTTCACCGAAGAATTGTCCTGTGAGGGGGTCTCTGGCACATTGAAGTCCGTCAAGGCCAAACGTCCGTCCGCTGGTGTGGTGTGGAGAGGAGGGTGTCAGTTCAAGTGTCGTCCTCGTGGTTCAAAATTACGAGATCTGTCCCAAAATATCCCTTGAATTGCTTTGCAAAGGGACATTTATATGGCTAAACTAAATCAACTGTAACACTTTAAGAGCGTTTAATGATCATTTGGTGACATATGAGTTTGCAAATGTAATGGAGCTAGATGGTCACTCTAATTTTATTGCTATTCTAGTAACTATATTCGTTTCATCGTGTACAATGATTTGTTTAATAACATTAAATTTCACGTGAATAGCTTCGATACTAAATATTTTATGCACATCTTATTTACTTCTTTTACTTGTTTACTTAGAACAAAGTAATTTTAAACATCATCAGCGTCATTGTGATCACCATTAGTCATACATTTGTTCTATTTATTGCGTAAATAAGTCTTCCTAACCATAGCAAGTTCCATAATATAGTGCTACTATTAAAACCTAATTATTTAGAAACTATGTAGTATAAACTATGGAATTAAAGGGCATTTATTTTAGCTTTTAACAATAAAGGAATATACAATTAACTATTTGATGAGACAATGAAAATTTCTAACATTTTATAGCTGTAAAGAATGTATGGTTGAAAATTATGAAAAAAATATTTTTTGAATGTAGAAATTCGGAATAAAATTACGGGATAAATAAATTGAAAAGATGGATTTTGAACTTCAAATGGTATAAACGGTTATCCTTTAATATTATCAAAAATTGAAAGGGAAAAAGTGACAAATCTCATCCATTAATTTCGAAAAAATTGAGATGGACATGCCACTTTTTAAAGCGTAATGGTATCAAATTTGGAATTCTAAGCCAAACGATCCTTCCTGTAGATCGCCAGATACACTGACAGCTGCACGCGTATTCTTTTTATTAATAGTAATTGAGACAAAAGCAGTGTGGCCGAGAAAAACAATGACCCTCGATATCACGGAAATATCTTGTTTTGGGATCAGTTTTAATCTAGAGTTAAGTTAGAAAGATCTATCTTGTATTTCATTTAATGTTTTACTTTATCAAGTCATCCAGTAAATACCTGTAAATAGCTGTAAATAAATTTGTTTGTGCTTCCTCAAGTAAAGTCCATTCATCCGAACCTGCTATCCTAAAAACGTAACAATATCTACAAATTGGATGCGAAGATCATATGATAAATTTCATCTATTCAGTTCAAAGCGTTTTTGAGATAACTTTGTAACAGACAGATGGATAAACAAACGTCTCTCAAAAATTTATGTGTGTATGTTTTTTTTTTAATTCGTAAAGGTTTGAAACGTGGACATTCGTTAAAATCTCCTGTTCGAATGCTTTCTCTAAATTTCGTTTACGAGAAAGTCAAAATAAAATGGCAGCATCTCAATGAAACTGTTATTTGTAATATTAAAGCATTTTTAAAATACGTAATGTTTTTAAAAGAAGAATAGAAATCTTTTGAAAATATAAAATGTTGTTATAAAAATGCATTATATTTTTAAGGGCTGTGTCATCAAACAAAATATTTAAAGAATATTCAGCATATAAAAGCAAGTTTAAATTTCCCAGAAATTTAATTGCATTTTTTTTCGATTCACAATATTTTTCAATTTAGATAGGATAATCTCAGATGGTTGTCGCTTATTTTTTTTCTTTCACTCTCGAAAGCATTTTTCTAAAACCCCACTGAAAGTATGAAAATTAGATTAACTTATTTAGCGTCATTCCATAAAAACAGATTTTTGCTGAAAGGAATATCATCGCCTATTAGAAATATTTGGAAAATTGTTCTAAATTTTGATATGAGATGTAATCAACAGCGTGCTTTCACGAGAGAGAAATTAAGGGAAAAAAGTAACTTGCTCACTTTTAGTGAAATCATGAATAGATTATTTTGTAGTGTAATTTCTTAGTAAATAATACAGTAAAAAATGCAGAAATTAAATTTAAAATCCTTTGATTTACATTATAGCAATAAAATGTGCAATGTTGTACAATTATTAGGCTTTTATCAAAAATTAATTGATAAAATTTCTTTAAATTAGGAAACTTCACCTCCCTCAAACTTTCTTTCGCCAACCCCGATAATGTTTTGGAATCATGCATATTCTTAGTTTAGTGGAGTTTCCTTAGGAGCTGATTCTTTCATTTCAGGTAAGAAAAATAAACGGAAGCAAACTCTTTTAAAAATGCCATAAATAAAAAAAACCCTCTTAACCTATAATTAAAAAAAAGAAATATATTAGTATTAGTTAAATTCAGAAAAAATCGCAACACAGTTTTTACTTTTTCGGCAGGAATGAAGAATTAAAACACGAAATCAAAAGAATTTTAAATACAAATGTTCTGAAAACTAATATGTGTTTCTTAGCATTTTTTTTTCTTCCTATCATATCGCCGAACGCCCTCATTACTATTAAAAAACGCAATACAGGTTTAATACTGTATTGCTTCGGTATTCAAATATTTGCCAGTTGAGATGCGAGAAATTCCCATTATTCGGAAAAAGGTAAACAAACCTGGAAGCTATTCATTAGTGTTGCAGCAAGCCGTGTATCTAAAGGAAAGAAGTAAAAATATTATTGTTTGAAATTTATTTGTTTTTAAGTTGATGTTAATTAATCCTTTCCTTCTCCTTATTTTACCACCATATCATCTTAAAGTGCAATATAAGTAGCTACACTACGCCATAATAAAATGTTTTATTAAATATTTCGAACAATACAGGCAAAATAAACCTCAAATATTCAGGCTCATCGCTCTCTATCAGTCACAAAGCCAAACGCAATGTTTACATAATTGAAAAAAAATAGTTGATAGGTAATTATTTTAAATCGGATAGTGCCTCCTACCGACTATATTTATATAATGTGATATGTCTTCATGATAGTTGAATATATAACAGACTAAATGTGTCGTGAATATACAAAAAATGGCTTTTGACGTTATGTCTTTGTTCATTTTTTTCTTCCTCGACTAATCATAAAGGAAAATACGTATCATGGTGATCTATAGCATTTGGTATTTTAATAAAAAAAATTCGCATGCAATAAACAACTCGGCTGACCAATCGCTCCCAAAAAGCAGAGGGTTAAGGGTATTGAAATATCCAGCAGCACAGTCTGGGTTGAGGAGTAAAAATTTAAGAAATCCTACCCCACATGAATATTTAATATAACCATTTTTTCTTGTGTGTATGTTGGGGGGGGATACCATTCGCGAATTCTGTCATCTTTATTTTGCGCCAATCTCGTTCTTGAAAAGACGAAAGACGATGAGTCTGCTAACGACAAATAAAGCCGCTTTGGAAATTCATCAGCTTTTGTAAACTATAAAGATTATTAGTAAGGTGTGCGAATATACACAGGAATAGAATTTGGCTGTTCTTCACTTTTGAATCAATATTTTATATTCCTTCTTTTTTATTTTTAGTTTAATAATTTCTTTTAGAAACTATCTTTTAACCAAACTAATCCAAAATATTTTGTATTGAATTAAAATATTTGATTTAGACATAGCACTATGTTTTTTTTGCTATTTAAAACAAAAATAAAATGGCGCTGCTAACAAATAATTAATTTTTGTCTCCTTACTAAAAAATTTCCCAATTTTAAAGTTTTTTTTATTTATATAAATATAGATTAGTGAATTTTTAAACTGAAAATATTTTGACTATTCTCTCCAGGTTTTTTTTTATCAAGTTTGCTTTAAAAACTTTTGGCCCAATTGGGGGGGGGGGTGCCCCGTAATTGAGGATGAGAAGCATATCCGACATGGTGGTTGGTTCTCTACACCTCTGAGGGTCTGGTTCCTGCCATCATGGGGGATACCGGGACGTAATTCTTCAAGGAAGGTTTGTACCATTGCCGGTGATGGCCTTTAAATCCTGTCAAGGATCAAAAAACCATCAGATGGTTCCTGCCAGTTTTGCTGTTTCAACGGTCCAGTCATTCAAATTTTTCCATGTGCCTTCCAGTGAGCTGGAGTTGCCTGTTTGTAGGGTTGAAAGTATTTGAAAAAATGGGTTTACTTTTACTGTAAATTTCGAATCCAGCATCATGGAAGTTATTGAACTCGAAATCTATTTTCTTGACCTAAGATCCCTAGTTAGCTTGTTTTATTTTCATCTACTTGCAGTGGAAAGACGAACCACGCACGTCAATGTGCTTTTGCCACAAAATTCCAAACAACATGTTATACACGTCGAAAGGCAATTGTCTCAGAAGTAAAAATGATATTCTCTTGAGAGTACTCGTGGGGGCTCAATTTACAAGAGCAACAATCTTAGATCGAAAATTAATTCAATCAGGAGATATACTTGTTTTTACGGTTTCTATAATGTCTCGGATATTTTATGTGGTTCGGTTGCGAGTTATAGCGTATTATTTTGACAAGCGGGTCTGTGAATTTCTTGCGACCGGAAGCGGTTAACACTCGTTATTACTTTCTTTCAATTAAGATATTATCATCTTGTCACGCAAAAAAACAAAAACTAAAAAGGATATTGATTAGAAATGATGAACGACATAAAAATGAAGGAGAAATGAAAAGCAAGAGGACTGCAAAGAAAAGCAAATGAAAATAAAAAAGAAAGATATATAGAATTTTTAAAAAAAAAACATTCCATCACATAAATGTGTCCCGCTTTCTGCTTGTTTTTTCATCCAGAAATGTTTGCTTTTGTTGATTCGTTTTATATTCTGGTTAAATAAATTTATTTTAAAGAGAAGTAATGTTATCTGTAGTCGAAAAGGGCAATATATTGATATGTTTGCTTTATTTTCTTAACGGGATTATTCAATATATTGATATTAGGCTGCCAAATGATGAAAAACTGCCATTTCCAACCTTCCAACCTACTAATCTGTGTTTCCTGATTGTTGTAATTATAAACTGTCTTTTGTACCACATTTTTTTTCGTTCTTTTCCCTTTCAGATTTTACGAAAAAATAACAATTTTTAAGACTATATTTTTGTTTCCTATTTTATTCTTGCTCAGTGTACAATATAAATTATAATGTAGAAACATTGACGTTATACAACTATCAAGTTTTCGAATAACTGGATTTATTTCCTCATATAATAAAAATCTCAATTCTTAAAATTGTTATACAATTCTTAAATTTTATTTTATTAATGGTAAATAAATTTCATACATTACTAGCATTACTTTATTATTCGCTTAAGGGATAAACGAGCCCAATTGTTTTCAAACTATCAGAATTTGCCGCATCTTGTAGATATATTTAAAAAAATAACAGCTGAAATCATATTTTCCAAATTCGTTGACAAACAATGATTTAAGACAGTGATTTCTTTAAAATACCGAAATTTGAAAGTTTTTTTGCCAAAAACCAATGTTCCTATCAAATCGTTTATTAAAATCAAATAAATTTTTAAAAAAGATGGAAAATATGAAGTTTTTAAAATTGAATATTGAAATCTCATTAATTGTAATGAAAGAAATAGTTTCAGATAAAAAAAAAACTACCATTGAAATTTTTATTGCTTTTAAAAATAAAAGAACATGTCAGTCTGCTTTTGAGTCATTTGGAGCTTTACAGTGCAGGCCATTTGACTTACTGTTACTACTAAATAATTTGGAGAACTTGAATGTATACGCAGAGGAGTTTCTTATAGTATTCCTATAACTTCCATTACAATTGAACGATATTATAGAGTTTATTCGCGATAACACCGGAATATGTTTATGTCCCAGACTTATTTTTATAATATTTCAAAATTCAAAAAATTGTCTTTTTAATTTACTTGTAGAATTTTTTCTTTGACTTTGATAATTTTTAAGAAGTTTTGGAATCTCGAAAATGAAGCGAATTTATCAATATTGTGAATCCACGCACTCACAATATTTCTTTCATATCGATCTTTGGTAGAGGGGGTGGTATACCGATTAACGTAATTTAGTTTAATTTTACCGACTGCACTCTTTTTATGAATGATCTTGAAAACTTTTAAAAACTGAGAACAGAGTGATTATTTTTTTTTTGTGGTTGACAGCTGAGAATGATAGATGAGCGAAACTTTTCATCCGTTTATTCATTAAATCAGGCGTCCATCTACTGGTCATTGCGAATCAATCAATGCAGGGTTTGTCAAACTATTGGGCATGCACCATTCGAATTACATTACTTTTGCATTGCATTACTTTTTTGTTTAATTCCTTCACATGACATGCTCAGAATGAGAGCAGGCCACGAACTTTAAAGAGGGTTGCCTTGCTGCCACAGAATGCTGTTTTGAGGGTAGTTGCAGCTTCCGTTTTCATTATGTAATATGAGATCTTGACAGTTTCAGAGTCCTTGATCTAGTAAGCAACCTCTGGCGTACCGAGAGTGTTAATAAATTCGTTCTGCAATATCAGCCAACACTAAATGCACAAGGCGCGATCATGCAGAGTCCATCTATTTCTGCAAGATTATTACAAGAATTTTGACATTCCAGTTTTAAAAAATTACATTAAAATCTGAGAAAAGGCGTACCTGCTGTATCCGGATTGTATGGAAGTTGGAATCGAAAATTTTAGCACAGTGAGCAGTGTTTATTACTCTACTATAATCTGTTAAAAATATTGCTTTTATTTATCAAATCTTGCTCAACGACCTAGCTATATTTTCATATACCAGCCTCTATCGGTAACTAGTTTGTAATCCCAGATTCACTTTTTAGGCTATTAGGCCGTTAATAGAAAATACATTTTTGAAAATTTTGGTTTCCTTTAATAGATTTAAAAATGATTTTAACTGAATCTTTCTGGAGCAAATTAATGTGGCTATAAATTAAAAGTGTTTATACTATGAATTATAAGTGGAAATGAAAAACTTATTTCGGAATTAATTATTTAAAAAATTATTTCTTATTCTTAATTTTAACTTTGACTAAAGCGTACTATTAAATATCCTTATAGATCAATTATTTAACATTAAAAGCATCATAACATTGTAAAATAAAATTTGGAAAAAAGAACTGTATATCATTAAAGAAGTAATTTTTTGAGTTTAAAGATAATGTAAAATTCTTTTTCAGAAAATATTAGTTTTGGAAGACATCTATTTCCATTAGATAAATCATATCGAGTATCCACAGTGATGGTTTAGCTTATTTTCAGTCTTGGTTATTAACCTTTCCGTTTATTGTCTGTTTCTTAATTTCTTTTATATCTTACAACTGAATGGAGTGTTTAAAAGAGTAAGCAGCATTTATGATATAATAATTTTATTTAATTAGCGGAACTTTTAATTTAAGTGTACCTGTAAAATATACTGAATGGAGCAGTGTTGAAAATTTTGTACATCGATAGTTTGCACTTCATTGGTGTCATTCCGAAATAAGTAACAAGATCTATTTCTGTACCATATAAGTTAGCGTTTTATACACTCACTGGTCAATGAATTAGAAACCTTTGAGATTTGCATTTGAATGTGTGCTAGGGATGAAATATGCATTTTTTTTTTTGTTATGACGTGAGTTAAACGCGGTTAGAATGCTAGTGTAAGTAAGGTGTAAGAGTCCTTTTAGCGATGAATGAAGTAAAATAGGAAAAACGGTAGATCTTTCATAATTAGAAAAAGGGTGTCAGTTTAGCAAGTGCCTTGATTTTGAAGAAGGCAGATCTCATTGGGTTCTCAAAAGTGTCCATATCAAAGATTTTCAAGAGAAAGGATTTTCAAAAGACGAAACTGCGGTTCGAGCTCAGTTTTCTAAGAGCGTGTTTGGCGGCGTCTTTGACGAATTGTAAGGCAGAACAAGAACTCTACCGTTTTTCAACTGACACAAATCATCAACCAAGGCTCTTTCCAACAGATTTCAGCTCGAGCCATGCGCAGAGAAGTGCAGAGGATAGGAATGCATAGACGAGTCTCTGTGAGAAAATCACTCATTTCTGCCCGACACGCAAAAATTTGTTTGCAGTGGTGTCGGGAGAGAAAAAACTGAGCATCTGAGGATTGAAAAGGTTGGTTGAATCACGCTACAGCTTATTTTCCACTGATGGAAAACGCCGAATTTGGCGAGAATCCCACGAAACCATGAATCCATTTTGTCTCACTGTGCAAGGGCCTGGATGCAGTATCATGACATGGAGCATGTTATGCTGGCATTGTAGTGGTGCCCTGGTGTTCCTCGAGGGTTAAAAAAACAGCCTTGCGAAGTATAGATATACTGGAAGATCAGTTGCCCTCTGCAAAGCTGCATTTTTATCCTGATGGCGAGGGATACTTCATGGACGATAATGCAACTATGCATCGTGCCAGAAGTGTTGGAAATTGGTTCACTAATCATCAGTCTGAAGACTTCCAACACCTTCCCTGACCACCGCATAGCCCGGTTCTTAACCCCATAGAAAATGTGTGTGGATATAGTGGAAAGACGCAACCGACAGCACTCTCCTCTTCCATCTAATTTACAAGATCTTAAAAGCTGCATGGTATTCTCTAGATATAATTGCACTCCAGAAGCTTGTAGACTCGATGCCTAAACGAATCAGAGCAGTTATCGGTGCAAAAGGTGGTCCAATAAAATATTGATCTTGGATTTCTAATTCATTGGACAGTGAGTGTATATAGAGATATCCATGTCAAAGTGTAATATAATCAATAAAATATACTGCTCATAGTGAAATATGCTGAATTTGGGATCTAAAATGGGTGCTAGTAATACCCTGCATAGTTATAAGGCTATCTCTCTATATGAAATGCTGCGTAGTTATACCCTGTGAGAAAAACAATCATTATATCATGAATTTTTTTAATCATATATCTCTAATTAATAACTCAGTATCATATTTATTTCTATTTTTCATTCAGAAACCTAGTGTTTCAAAAGGATTTTTCATTCATAAATTGGGCCTTAACGAAACGGCAGATGAAGCGGTAGTGGGACAGATCTGTATGGATATTTGCATACCGGCCATAAACGTCCAATTAATTATAAAATGTCTCTGAAAAAAAAAAGCGGGTAAGGATGAATTAGTTTAAGTTTGCTATAAACACGTTATCTGTGAACAAGAATATTTGACGGGAAAATGCAAGCGTATTTCAACTAAATTGCGAAGCTTAAACGAAAGGAAAAAACTTAAGTCTGTCTGTTTGTTTCAGTGCGCATAGGCTGGCACTGTACAAACCAGATCGTCTGACTTATGCCAATCAAATTTGGTAGATATATACTTTAAAGGGTGGGAAAGGGATTTTCGGATCGATTTTCAAAAAATTATCTTTTTAATCATGCCAAATATTGTTACTGTATCATTTTTTCTTTCTATAGTAAATAAATTTTTTGAAATACTTGGAACATATTTTGCAACAGTATATTTCGTTGTTGAAAAGAAACTGAAAATTGATCGCACGAACAATTTTTGTTTTTTTTGTCTTGTTACAAATATTTCCTCTCCCCTCCCCTTTCTTGTTGTAACTCTTCTTTCCTCTTGCATACTTTTCCATGATGGGTAGGTTTCAAAATTAGGTATGCTTGTAATAATTCTTTTGTTATTTTTTTGTTTTCACGAATGAGATTTAATTTCAGAAGGAAACAATGATGGATATTTTTTAATTCTTCATTTTAAAATATTGCTGCTTTTACCTGTAAAATAATTGAAAAAATAAATATTATGTGCATAAAATGTAAATAGAAAAATTGGGAAATTGGGAAAATGCAGAAAGCACGATGAAGATAAAAACAGTGTAAGGCTATTTCTCTATATATTATTTAAATTAAAGTCACTAAATTAATTTGGAACTTAATTTCATAACTATCATTACAATTTTCTAATTGCCAATTAATTACAAATTATTCTTTATGCTATTTTATAATTCTAAAAAGTTTGGTTTTTTTTTTTCATTTTTATAAATGTCACCTTCTTTTACAATATTATTTAGAATGTTTTAAAGAAAGTTGTCTTTTGTTTTTAATACTTTGCTTACAGTTAACTTTATATTTTAATGTGCAGTTTTTTTTAATACGTGAAATATTGAAATGGACTTTTTAGAAAGGCACTTGCGAGGGCGGTTTTCAAAATTTGCTATTTAAAACTTCTGAATAGAAATTAAATTAAAATCGATAAAGAATTTGCAGTTAAAAGGGGGCTTTGAGATTTGCATTACCTGAGGGCCCCTGGAAAGTTTAAAACGGCTCTAACTTTCTCTGAAATTAGAAACAATTATATTTTTTGAAATATGAAAAAAAAAAACCGCATAGTTAAACAGTAAAATTTTACAATAAAAGTTTAAATGTATGTCGTTGAAGAGCTTGTTGCCAAAACTCCATTTATCACGATTTTTTACGTTCTTAAATGTAAAATAAGTCATAAATCTTATTTTACATATAAAAACGATCTAAAAAAATAAAAATTTCTAAAGAATATGTAATGCATGTATTAATGTAAAATCATTTTTTTTATTCTGATTTATTTTTTAGCAGCAGATTTGGATTATGATTTAATAAATAGTGTATCTATAAGGAAATTAAATTTGAATTCAGCTAACATCTTCTGCAGATTTTTTCAGATGCAAATGATTGTTTAGCAAAGTATTAATGTACTTTTGTTTTAATAGGCTGTTTCTTTTTGCACTGTGTACTCGCAATATTTCATATACAAAATAAAAGTTATATAATGAACAAATAATTTATCTTTATCAGAGAACTGATTTTTTAAAAATGCAACAGCCTTGAAATCAAATCTGCGATAATAAACAGAAATTTTTTAATTTGTATTGCCTCTTCTGCCTTGATGCTGATTTTTTAAAAACTTATATAACTTGGAAACTTAAAATCCGTGGATGAAAGCTTTTTTTAATACTTACGGCATTTCAAGAATTGCTTTTGCAACTATTCCTTACAAATCCTTCCCATACCAGTAACCTCTTTTAATTATATTTCAAACTTAAGAAACTACTTTAAATTTTTAACTGTCTATATTTATTAAGCAATTGCCTATATTTAGGTAACATATATTTCAGTGTTAGAACGTATTGAATTAAACATACGAATCAATAAGAAATAAAACAAAAACTAACGGAACCAAAATTCTTTCGGTTATTGCAAATCGTTGTATTTATGTAAAGTCATGCATTTACTAAAACCCAGGTAATTGTTTCGAAGAGGATGCAGTGTGTATATGAGAAGAAATATCATTCGTCATTGCTTTTCATATACTTTTTAAAATAAATTCATTGGTAAGCATTTCCTGTTTCATAGAAGAAGAAGAAAGTGAAAAGTATTCAGATAATATCAAAACGCATGAAATTGTATTAAACTCCATATCATTGTGTTAAAGATCATATTAACTTTCAAGAAATCTGATACTTTTAGATAACGTTTAAAATGTTGTAATCTCTTCTAAAACTGATATCAGTAACACAACCACCTTGTAAACAAGACCATTGATTGACAATTTTATGATTGGTACGGAAAATGTACTGTACGGATCAGTCATACAATCCATGAAGCACTGGGTTATGCAAATAAAATTCTATTCAACAATTTCTTCTGTTATGCCTTCGGATTCGCCACCTGTGGATGTTGTTCGAAAAAAACAAATTTCTTCAAAAGATTTGTATAATAAGGTGTGTTTCGGGGGCGTCTCCTCCCTCCAGTCTCCTCAATAGAATTCCTGACCTGAAAGAGGGGGGAGGAGATGGTGGATTGAAAGGGATTGCCGAAACCTCAAAAGGGATTACTATGCACACTGCCCCTAAGGCCTTTTTGAGGCGGCGGCATTGAAGAGCGATTAAGCAATAGACCTAAGATTCTAATGAAATGCTGGGAGGTTATGAATGCACATTACTTTCTGGCCCTCACTCCAAATAGCTCAGGTTTTTCTTGTCTGTGAGAATGGCGCTATTTGGGGGCCAAGCGATCGGCATGTGTTTGGGTACGGTTTCAGAACTGCACGACAGTTCACCGATCATAAGAAGAAAGAAAGAAAGTATGTACTCGCACTCAATTTTATAAGATTGAACGGTAATTAAAAATGATGGAGGGTATTTTAATAAATCTGAACAAGAGAAGAAGGTTTCTCAGACTCAGTGATTGCGAACACATTCAAAAGTGAGAATTCAAAATTTCAAAGTAATAACTCGGTACTAGTTTGGCATGGGACTAGTTTTCTGAGAGGTTCTTACCATATCTGCTGTATTCATGTCACCATTTCAACGTTTCAGCCACTTCTTTCTAAAAATGTCTGAATGAAGTAATGTTAAAATATATTAATTATTGTCTCGAATAAAATTTTTCAACTTACTTTTATCTGAATAATTGATTTTCCCGGAATTTTTTTAGGAGTTAGAAAAAGCTTTTCCCATTTAAAAAAAAAGGTCTTTGCCCCCACTTAAGAATAGAGGCGATGGTGTCAGAAATCACAAACAAAACAAAAAATAAATAAATAATAAATTTCGCCGCTTTTACAATTAACACAGAGTTTACAGAGATGTTATGATATGAATGCATTTCATAGGAATATTTATGGATGTAGGCAATCTTCTATAAAAGTTTACTTGAATGATTTTTAAATTCCATAATTTATAATGCCTTCTAAGCTGCCTAACTCGTGAAAATACCTACATAGAGTTTATTATAATCGTGTTCCAATCAACCAATTTTTCTAATCAATGGAACAGGTGTACTGCCGGGAGTACATCTATTTCCGGACCAAGAGAGTACCGGCGAATCGGTACACTCTCGAGTACTAATTTCCTCTCATCGCAATTAAACGAGGGCGACAAAGCGTTGCGGAAGCAGACGCCCGTTAAGGACTTTTCGAAAACTAAGAACTGTAAATGTTGATTCTTATCTTAAGGACACATTTTCATTTCTGTGTAATAAAATAAAATCAGTTTGATTCATTTTTCTTGACAACCAGGTCTACAATTCACGTTGATGTTTTGTTTATGTTTTTCTGCATTTAAGTTAGGCTTACGGGATTTATGCGAAGATGTGAACAGTTTCTTTCCTTTAACTTACCTTTTCTCGAATAAATTCTTGAAATGTGCAGCCTATAAGCATTCATGAACTCGACACGCAGCTGCTACTAGGATCACATTCGCATTCCACTTGGCTTTAGATAAATGGAAGATTCAGTACTCAATGAGAAATGCAATTTATAGATAATATGTAAAATAAAAATTTATATTTATAAATATTCGATATTGTTGGAATCTGATATTAGTCAGTCTGGCATTATGAATGGAATCTTCATTGGTTGCGTTTAACAGACTTTAATGCTTTATCAGTTATATTGTAAAAATTCCATAAAATTGATATTTTTTGAACTTTTACGTTCGATGTTTCATTTAAAAAGATTTTCGAAAAATTGCATACATTTTCGAAGTTAATAGAAGTATACGAATTAGTTAAAATTTTATATGAATAATAAAACTAATAACTATACAGCTATATGATAACTAAATTTTGGCTTTAATTGCTCACATTTATCCCAAAATTTAATGTGTTGGATGTATTGTAATTTTTATTATTATTATCTTTATTTTATATTAGTTTTATTCTTGTCTTCTTTTTATTTTCTATGTGTTGTCTCTGTGTTCTTTTATTATCATTTAAATGTATGCCATTATATCTGGCAACTAATTTGATGTTCAATTATTATTATGTTTTTGATAACGGCTGTTGTTGTTGCCTTGGGCCGCCCTCCTCTACAGGTTTTCTATAAACCTTTTTCTAAAATGGAAAACAATCGTATTTATTTGCTCTTTTAGAAGCTTTTAATCTTATCTGTAACAATCATAATGTTAATTAAAAATTTCATTTTTCAAATTCAATTTTTAAAGCAGTTTTAAAGGGTTTTTAAAAAATATAAATGTAAATTTATTGATAAAATTGCGAAAACTCGTTTCTTCAGAGAATAGGAAAATATTTCAGGACATAGGTATACTTTTGAAGGAAATTGCGAAATTACGACTGAGAAAAAGTGAAAATTACATAATAGACCTCGGGAATAATTTTTGAAATTCAATTAAAACATATCTCTCATTTCAAAATATTTTATTCATTCCTTTTACTTCTACTGATGTGTACCGTAAAATGCAAAAAAAGGTTTAATTTGTGAATTCGCACTTTAAGTGTTTTATTAAGCAAGACCTATCCACTTGCAATATAATTAAGTCATGAAACGGTGCGATTGAAAAAAAAAAAATGTGGCTGCGCATGTTGAAAAATGACTATATATATATATATATATATATATATATAC
>JAOUZG010033927.1:1528544-1561262 GCA_026289955.1 Argiope argentata | reverse complement strand
TATATATATATATATATATATATATATATATATATATATATATAATTAAAAGCAGTTAAATGATTGGTTGAGAGCAGATAGCAGAGTCGTGGCCGAAATCATGGAGAAGACAGGTTGAAATTTTAAGTTCTTTTTATTCCATCACGGGAGCAGGCATTATTTACAAGCGAAAGCGACGTGCACAACACAGAACAACACAACACGGAATTGACGGAAAAGCTGATTAAATTTTTATCCCTCTGAATTTATACCTTCAGATTTCAAGAGGGATATTTAACACATGTCAATCACATGTACAGTTCGTGCAAGGGAATCCTAGGGATCTTTTAGTGGACATTGTTAAGCTTGCTAACTTCTGTCCCTACACTTGGAGAGTGGGAAAGTAGCCGGCGTTTAGCTGATTCAGCAATTTCACGAAGCTTCTGTTGAATTAATTAACTAGTACGAGTGGAATGAATTAGGAAATAAGAGACTATTTTAGAATGATATTACTATGGACTAAATTAAGATAAAGTTTGTAAATTAATTAGAATTAAAATTAGAAGTTTAAAATATCATTACACACACACACAGAGAGAGAGAGAGAGTGAGAAATTATTCCCAAATTCTTTTCCCAACATATGTTGTCTCCACATGACATTTTATATATGTTACACAAAAATCATGAATAAGAAAGGCCGTCCTTCCAATTCAAACATAGAGCAATGACAAACTGCATCAATAAAGAAGTAGTGCACTTATTTCACACACCCAAGACATATTTTACGTTTTCCCCTTGGCGCGTTTTCCCATCTGACCTGAAAGGCTTTTTTTCCCTCTCCATTTAACGCTTTCCTTTTCCGTTTGCTCTGAAGAGGAACGGATGAAATATTTTGGGTGATGAGTAATGTTTCCTTGACGCTTGAGTTCAAGAATTGAACTCTGTATTTCGGTAAATTAGATGAATTGTAAAGCGTTGGGGTTCGTAACAAAAAATCGTGTGTTTTATATCGATTTACCATTGCGCTTTATTTAGTTCTAATTAATACAGGGTGTTCCAAAAATCTATACATAATTTGAATATTAATTAATAAAAACTAATGAATTATTTTAATGATATAAAAATTTTATAATTCAAATAAATAAATTCAAATGTAGAATCTTGTCAGTATTGGAAACTGTTTATGTTTTGAATCTGTTAACCCGATCTCATCCTCAAAATAAAATCCAATTATTAATTACTAATGTAGAGTTTTCTTAATCGAAAGCTTCATGCTTCTGATCGATTAATACAATTCCTTCGTCATAATCCTATCCAATGAATAAATATAAAAGTAGAAATTTTCAATATCGAAAGCTTCGTTCTTCCGATCATTTAATACAGTCTCTTTCTTTAAAATTAAGAATTTTTGTACTCAAATGATATCGTTTTATAAGCAATGGCTTCTCTTATTTATCGTCCAAAATACACATGTCTAACAATTGGTTAAAATCGTTTAACTCGTTAACTGTTCCGGCCTCTTCGTAAAACGCATATTTAAATTGTGCCGCAAATATAGTGTTGACTGGTATACTCGTCAAACGCAGAATATATGTAATATCAAATTATGTTTTAATGAAATGATTTTTATTTTATCATTTCAATAACCCCATTTACCAATTTTCTTATACTAACATGCATTTTTTGAATGTAAACGAAAAGAAATGTAGTAAATTATTATTTTTATTTTAATTTATTGTCACTGATGTCATGATGTGATCAAAGCTTGGTTCAACGCGTAATAATCTTTTATTTGTTCCTTTAATTTTGCCCTGGTATCAAAATGTTTTAAACATCTTGAAATTTACGAATTTGTTTGCTTTTACTAAATTTTAATGTATACCGCAAATTGTCACTACTTATTATTCCAGGCAAAAAGAAGAAAAAAAAAGCTCTTCTTATTGCAAAATCTTGTACTTTTTCCATGGTGAGTCCATTCATCAGAAAGAGTTAACTTGATCAGTCATGTTAAGAATCAAATCCACGCCAGCTTATCTATTACGAAACGCGTGTTAACTTGGGAACGATGAGACTTTGAGAATATCGAAACCATCAGATTTAAGATGTCGTTAAGAGAAGAAAGATCGTCTAGAAGCACCCATATTCTAGTTTATTAGTAAAAATTTGAATATTTCAGAAATGAGTTCCCAAAGAATCTGAATCTTAATTGATCATGAAGCAATGGGAAGGCTTTCAAAAAATCACCATCGGAATATGGGCATCTTACTCGATGAAATTTCAAAACTTGAAAACGATGATCATTAAGAAGTTATTTACATAAAAATAATTCAATGAATAAAAACTCAAATTATTTCTTGAGTTATTTGAATAATGATATGAAAAAATTCTACGTATATGCATTGTAAATAATACCGTTAATCTTTTACAGAGCCTAGTTTTGTTAAGAAGAAAATATTCTTTTTATAACTTTTTTGAACCATTTCACCGTTTGACTGGTATACTTGTCATACGACAATGCACAATATTCTGCATTATGACGAGTTTATTAAGTAGTGATAATCGTTGAATTAAAATTGTGGTAAAAACTCGAACATATTCGTAAATGTCAAGACGTTTAAAACATTTTGAAATCAAGTCGAAATCAAAGAAACAAGTAAAAGATTATTAATAATTATCATAAAAACTAACATAAGAAACATATAACATGAATTGTTTTTTAAAAATCAAAATCCGTGTTGTATTAGTCATCCTTTTTTTTATATTTCTTTTTGTTAGTAAAAAAGGGTCTGTTTAAGTAGATAAATAAATGTGATTATTGAAATGAAAAAAATAAAAATAATTTCATTAAAGCATAATTCCATATTACACACACTCTGTGTTTGACTAAATTTTTGCGATGCAATTGAGATACGCATTTTTCGAAGATGCCAGAATCGTTAACTGATTAAGAATATTCAACAAATGCAAAAGAAACAGTGAAATTAGATTCATTAATACACTTATAAAAAATTAACTCCGCATACGAATTTATTTAACTTCCTGTTTAGATAACGCATCCTATTTTGGACATTTATTTTTTTAAATTCTCATATTAATATAAGAAGCATTTGACACATTTAAACTTTTCTAATTCCTTTTTTGCATTTCTAAATACTTAAATCTGTCGTTGAATTTAAGATTTGAACCTAAAAAATCCTAGTTAGATGCGCATGTCAGACACGTCAAGGTATGCTGGAAGGTCAAACACCTAATAAGAATTTCCAAAAATAGTAATACCAGGGAATAATTGAAATTTTATATTTTATAATTTGAAATAAGAGTTTTGGTAATCCTGTCGAAAGAAAAGTCGCTATTTAGAATTTATTCTACATTAATCGAAACTAGTTACGTTCCTAGTCATGTCGAATCATCGAGATTGTTTTGTTATAAACAAATATACTGCACCTGTGTAAAGACAAGAAATTGTTGAAACAAGGATCACTTTTACTTAAAAGTTTCTGAAAATGTATTTCCTTTATTAAAAATAGACCTTTATTCCAAAATGTGGATGAGAAATGGCCTTTAAACTCGACTCAACAATTCGCATGAAATTCATTCTCTCCTAATTAATCTTTGACTTGCTCTACTGATGAAAATGTCAGCTTGAAATGATCACTTATTCCTCTGCCGAGATTAAAAATGACATAATTGAATTAGCTTTTGGGCTACTTAGGCCCAGACTTTGAACCGACGTGTCGCCATCGGACGAATGCATTCCGCGACCACAGAACCGAAAGAAGCGGTTTCTTCTTTTACTGAACGCCACGTTTAGTTAATATTTAATAAGGAATTCAATTGCTTAAACTTTTTCAAAAATTGTTAATATATGAGGTTTCTACGCAATTCGGTTATTCATTAATATGTTTATTGATTAATTATTCACTTCAAAGAGGTGGAAGCTTAAAGATACGCCCAGATTTGGTGTAATTTGATGCAATTTTAAGATTGCAAATCGAACTTGTATTTCCATTGCATTATCAATAAATATATGTTGTTGAGGGATGAGACTCTATAACTTCATTGTGAGGTAGAAGAAAATAACAGACGTGTTTTAGGAACAGATATTTAATTATTTTGTAATTTCCACGATCCATAAAATAAAACAAACGCGAAAACGAAAATTCACGACACTTACTTATTAGGTTGTTCGGAGAGTAATTTCGTTTTTTCCAGACACAGAATATAATTGTATTTTTTCATCCCAACTTCACACTTAAGCCGCATAATCATTATATGTTTAGAGAGGTGATATAGCAAGGCTTGTGTATGAAAAAGTTCAATCGATTTTACGCAGTAGTTTTTGGTAGGTGCTCTTTTAAATATGGAGAGCAATAAGCAGCATTTTCGTTATATTTTACTTTTTTACTATAGAAAAGGTAAAAATACTGTTCAAGCCAGAAATAAATTCACCGATGTATATGGAGAAGATGTGATGACAATACGCCAGTGCCAGAACTGGTTTGCGAAATTTCGATCCGGCAATTTTGATGTCAAAGATGCACCACGTTCTGGAAGGCCGGTTGAAGCTGATAAAGACACGGTAAAGGCAAGGTTGATGCAAACCGGCGAACAACAGCACTTGAGATCGGTGAGAGATTAAATTTATCGAATTCAACTGTTTATGATCACCTGAAAGGCCTGAGTTTAACCTCGAAGCTCGATATATGGGTTCCCCATGTCCTCAAGGAGAGAAATTTGTGTCGTCGCGTCGACGTCTGTGATTCAATCCTCAAACGTCACGAAAATTATCCATTTTTGAAGCGCATCATTACTGGGGACGAAAAGGGGTTTTCTTATTTCCCCAAATATGTAATCACATGATTTTCTTGTAGGAATGAATTATAAGCGTATCTCCTCTCACAAATAACACCATTTAAAGAACTAGTCATAGTATATAGGTAATGAAAACTAAATGGTGTGAGAACAAGTGTAATTTTAACAAGAAAACTGAACTGAAGGGTGATTGCTAATGAATATCCCAACTTTGCATGCCTGTTAAAAGAAGACAGAACAAAGTAAAGTCTCATTATTCATCTAAAATCAAAAAATAGCGATTAAAACTTTAAATCCAACACAATTATAAATGTAGAATGTGAGCCCCTCCAGAAATGCGAAGGAAGCCGAAACAGTCTGATGATCACCCCTACAGTTTTTTTCTACATGCCTCCTGTGAAGCGTTAAAGGGATGTCGGTATGCATGTATAAAAATAATTAATCCCATTTTTTTTGTGGGTACATCAGAAAATAGGTGTTTGTGTCCCCATTGCCAAATGACACTGATATACTTAATCCTTAAATGTATATTGTTCCCCTTAATTGCATTCAAAAATATGTGTCCGTTTCAAAACGCATTTTGATTTAAAAAAAAAACAGTCAATGAATTATGTGCGAAAAAGAAAGTTAACATTACTTTTGGCGAGTAAGTTTTTACATTTGAATGCGGTGGGTGATGAAGTGCATTGTGTTACTGTAATTTCTATTGCCGAGTACCCTATAAAGGAATGATCTACCTAATTTTTTAAAAAAAATTACTTCTCATCTGTTGAAAGGTAAGTTATAAAGGTTTGATGTTGTCTTTGAAAATGGTATTAGATACAAACTAGATTTTTGCAAAAGTATATATACAAATTTTTTCAAAATAAATATACCATATAATCATTTGATTTTTTTTAAAAAATGCATCTGTTACGTAACCTATGAGTATTTTCCTATAATAAGCGATTTTTTAAATTCAAAACAAATAATCGTGCATGCAAATGTTAAAGCCTGCGTGTCTGCAGGCTTTCAAAACATCGCATCAGTTATGAGATGAATTAACATATCGTCTTAGTATAATTTGCATTTTTAAAGTGCTTTTGAAATTAATTTTACATTTAAATATTCATTTGAACTTTATAACTTTTGATGGACAACAACGTCCCATTTTTATTTTGTTTGTTTTGGAATATTTATTTATCATTACCCAGTAATTATCAATCATTTTTATAAAATACAGTGATTTCTATACAAAGCGTTTGCATCACTTTAACTTCAAGTATTCTAAAAATTTATTTCGCTTTTAAAAAGATCATGCTCAGTACAAAAATGATCAAATGAAATGAAATCGGGGGAAAAAACCATTGCGGGGTCATCGCGTTCTTCTGACCACGATGAAAGGGAAGAAGGAAAGATGTTCGTCATTATGTACAACATTATTCTTCGTCCCGAAAGTCAGGACCCCAGAATAAAATAAAAATTCCCCATAGGAGAAAGAAATGGAGGGCAAAAATCTGCCCGGAAATTCTCCGCCTCCAGTGGGTTGGATGTAATGGCAAGTGTGTTCAGTTGGCCGTGATATTAGCAGGACCTTTCCTCGGATCGTTAATAGAGCTCAGGGGAGAGGGTAGTTTTTCATTCCTCCTCCTCCCCTACTCCCAAGATGAGCACTGAAAAGGTAAGCAATCGGTTCTTAATCGTTTGAAGCTATATAATGTGACGTTCATCCTCGGAACAAAAAATTCTCGAATTTTTACAGGAATTTGTGGCATCGCAAGAGAGTGGCAAAGGTTTCATGGCGACTCGTTTGTCTCCAGTTATGTTTCTCCATTTTTTAAAGGAATGATAGCATTATCAATTGAAAAAGAAACTGTAAATATTTTAAACGAAATCACTTTTGGACTATTTTTGTCATAAGGAGGTCTATACTGTTGATAGCTGAAGATAGTTGAATATTCTAAGGTTATATTTAGAAATATTTATTTCAATGAATTGAACACTAAATATAGCGACGGATCAATTCTTCTGTCGACTTATTTTTACATTTGCGCAATACAGTTAATGTGCCGACTTTCTGGCACAGAGGTAGCGCGTCTTCCTCGTGTTCTGGGAGTTCCGGGTTCGAGTCCCGGTTGTTCTGTGTGCTATCTGTGAGATGTGTGGCTGTGCAAGCGAATGTGGTGAGTGTGTAGCTAAGTTCTACTCTTGGCCCTATTTGGCTCTGCTTCAAAAACAAGAGACGCTTCTTTCGCCTTAAATCTGCTGCTGTATCAGCGAGAGGGCTTGTCCATTACAGGCGCCGTTAGTAACAACAACACAGTTAATGCATTTGAGGTCTCTTTTAATTTGATAATTTGCGTTCAATATTAGATCTGCAATTTTATTGTTAAGATGGCTACATCGCCTCGTTTGTTAAAAAACTTTTTGAGATATTGTTTTCAGATCCAAATAGTAAATAAAGTTCCTTTTAGACAGGTAAACCCACTGATTGATAGACAGCCCAAAATGGTATACAGATATACATTTGTGCCGTTAAAATTATATGTTGAAAATTTCTGGTTATGTTTTGAATTATTGTGTTCGCATCTGTACGAATAGACAGATAGACGCATAGCTGTATTAAACGAATAGAATTCTAAATTTGATGCGGACCTATATTTTCAGTAATAAGATAGTACTCTTTCCTTTATCTTATTAATTAATTTTAGAGATATTGTTTCATAACATCATGGATGACGATATAATTCTCGTAGAACTCGTCATCTACAATATAATAAAAATGCAAAATTTTAATTTAACGATTCATTAATTTTATTTTATGCAAGTTCATTCACCTAGTTTCGTTCCTGCTTTTGAGTTACTTAATTGTTTTCTGTAAAACAGTAAGTATTAAATCGGAAATATATTTTATAGTAAACAGAAAGATTTATTTCACATTAGACAAACTGTCTCATTCACAGATGCATCTCCTCTTACTAAGCGAGTCTGTGAAATTAAATATTTTCCCTATTGTTTTATTATTTTATCGAATGAGAAGATTTTCTTCAGAACTCTTTTCAAAAATCGGGATTGCACAGTTTAATATCAGCTTGCCGTAAATTAACTTTTCTTCAAAGACAACTGCTGTCAGTAGGATAGGACGAAAAATGTGAAACCAAAGTCAAGTGTTTCCACCCTCTTTTAACATCGAAATTAAGCTATTTTTATAGCAAATTTTTCGCCAGTCTAATTATATTATGGTTTATTAAATTCTATTCATGTAAAATGACTCTAGAACTCTTATATTTTAGTTAAACTGAAGATAGTTAAGGATTTTTTCGGTTTCAAGTATATCTACTGTAAAAAGGCTGGCGATAAATTATGCGGAAATATTAAAATACAAACCAAAATAATAT
The DNA here is from genome assembly GCA_026289955.1 of Argiope argentata. NCBI lineage: Eukaryota > Metazoa > Arthropoda > Arachnida > Araneae > Araneidae > Argiope > Argiope argentata. The sequence continues at coordinate 1,553,093 of JAOUZG010033927.1, read as the reverse complement.
TAAGGAATGAAAATAAGAAGCAAAGATTAAAAATATGTGTTTTTTTTTTAATTTTATATTTAATAATAAATAAACGTATGAAAATTAATGTATCTAATATCGACATCAATGTTACGTTGTGGCAAAAAAAAAATTAATGATCGAAAACATACAAAATTTAATCATTTCGTACATCGAATTTCCAGCTAATTTTGTTTCAATAAACTATAGACTTCAGTAGACTAGTTCATTTATAAAGCCATTACAGCGCTATGTTTTGAAAAGAAACTCATATTTAGCCTCTCGTTAAAAAAGCGTAGAGGAAATATTGTAATCATCTAAAAATTCAAACACGAGAATTTGACGAATCTCCACGTTTTTAACTTTTTAGAGTCCAGTGAGCACATTTTTGAGAAATGTCTGTCGGCTTAGTTCTGAACACGATTGCTCAAAAATGCTTTGAGTTGGAAGAATAAAATTTCGCATACAGATTTACAACCTAATTGGTAATTTTTTTTCGCATTTTGAACTAAATTTATTCACTGGGAATCTCTGTATATGGCTGTTAGAATATAAATACATTCCAAACTATTAAACTCTAAGAGCTAAGCAGATTAAATTTGATACTCAGATTTAGCGTCTAGAATGCAGATTTTTAAAAAAATAATATTTTAAAATAAATCTGCCGAATGATTGATAGTTTCACATGATAGTTCGCATAGGTTTTAGTTTCGCATGTATGTAAATGTAATAACTTGTTAATGGGAAAATAGAAATAAATTATATTTTCTTGTGATTACAATTATAGCTTTATGTCACTTGGTCGGCGAAAAGGCGTAAAAAATATATTTTGCCGATATATTCAACAAAAAATTTTAGACTCAAGCCAAAAATTCGTAGTTTGTAATTTTTTCCAACTCTGCCTTGTAAGTTATTTGCGATTTTACCCAAGGTTTGCAATTTTGGGGGGAAGGGGGGAAGGAATATTAGAGACTGTGCGAGAAAGTATTGGAGAGACCACTATTACTGGTTTTTTATCTATCTTGACCAAATGACTCCTGAAATCTCCAATCAACACTGAAAACATCGTGTGACTTAGTTATAGATTGTACCGGGCCCATATGCAAGGGGGATTTGTGCTGGAATCGGGGTTTCAGAATTAAGATTCGATATGGAAGCCACTAAGCCTCTTGCCCTCTACTTCAAATGCCATAGACAATCATGAGTGTGCATTTAGTATGAGAAAACTAAGGGGCTGCTCAAGCTGCTAACTATTTAGCACAACCAAATAGTTTAAATGTATTATAATAGGAAACAACAGGAAGTGATTTAAAAAAGAAGAGCTTTGTATGAATGCGCGTTATAAGAAATAGCTCAGTAAGACAGTATATATAATAGATTTTTGTGTATGTAAAATTTACAAACTGTCGAATTTTCAATATTTTATATTCCAACAGTGCGCCAATTTTTTTTTTTTGTATGATACAAGAATTTACTATTAATCATTTTGGTAGAAAATATAGCATTGTATTATATATATATATATATATAATATGCTTTTAAAATATATAAATATATATACACATATTTTGTGTTTTTTAAAAATATATCATTGCAACTATATTTAACATTTTGTAGATAAAACTTAGTTTTCGAAATATATAATCCTGCGGGACAAAAGTATAAGATAATTATAAAAATTAGGCAATCTGAATGTTTCAAATTAAAATGCTACGGTAGTCGAAATAATTAAAGTCTACGATTTGAAGTGCCTCAAAAAAAAAAACCAGTCAATTTTCGTAAAAATGTAAATTTATTTTAACATAATTAAAAAGTAGGAATGGACAGTGGTGAACCTGATGTTTTCTGCCAGAAAATTTCCCTCCTCTTTTTTTCTTTTTTCTTTTTTCTTTTTTTGCTACTGCGAGTGTTTCGGAAACTATCTTGTTCGTTTTGGAAATACCCCCTTAAACTCGATCTCGGATGTTTGTCAGTGACTGATGCTCTTTCAAAAATGAAAGTATTTGCTCTTGCCGATAAGTGCTCCCAAAAGCGTAAGTTATTCCCAAGGCCAGTTTGCCGGTGATTTCAGTCGTAGGAAAAAAAGTAAATTTCAAACACACCGACTTCTCAAAGCTTTATCTTCAAATCTGAACTGGATCTTGATTATTTGCTTCTGCAACATGGCTAAATACTGCCCCTATATCATTGGTGAAAATCGAAAGAAAATAAAATTTATTTTCCAAGGGTTTAAAATCTTCAAATCTTGTTTCCGGTTCAGTATTATGGCGGGAAATGTATTATTTTATGACTTTTTTTTGCTATGATGTAACTTTTCCGAAAATTTGTTTCATGTTTCAAGCTGGAAAATTCTTTAAATATTCTTTTTTCAATTATTTTTCCATTCCTACTATCGATTCACACTTTCCTTATATATATCTTATTCAAATTTTCAATGGTTAATAAATACTTTTTATTCATTCATTTTAGCTCAAACACATTCCTTTCAAACATGTAGTGAGAGACACTTGATGCTAAAAAGTTTTTTCAAATATGGATTCATTAATTAAAGTTAGTTAATTTTTAATACTTTAAATAGAGCTTTAGCTGTTTATAATGAGCATTGAAATCAACAGGCAGTAGTTCAATTGGTAAAATTCGAAAATTTCAGTATTTTTCATGTTAAGGTGAAAATTGCGAGATCCATTCTTGCGAAATTCAATAACTTTTTGAAAGATTATTTATATAAGTTGTAATTATTTAATAAAAAGTAACTAAAATAAAAGTTTTCTTTGTTGATATAAGTAGGAATTGACAATTTTTTAAATACATTACCTGTTTGCAATGAACTTGCTCACTTGTATTTCGCTTGCTCGCTTGTATTTCGGTATATCAACCATGAAAGAAAATTCTTGTAAATGTGTTGGGACAGAGGAGAGAGCGCAGTCTTGCTTTTCGGCTACTAAAAATTGGCGCGTTTCTTCTTACAAAGATCCGGATTTGCTTAAGAGTTTGGGAAATAATAACCTATGTATCTGGAGAACAAGTCTGAAATTCTGTAAGATCCTTTAATTTTTGTTGGACTACAGAGATGTTGACTGTAAATCGTTGATTTTCCCCCTTGGTGTGTAACTAGAATGCAATCTATATTGAATTACGAGAATCATAATCATTAACTGAAACATTTTCAACACCGATTTAGTTTTAAAAAAAACATTTTTGATGAAATTGGGATTAGACGATATTGGTCCGCTTCGTAACCCCCTCACGCTTTTCAATCACGAACACAGACGAATCAGCAGATGTTTCAAACTGCGAACACGAAAAAAAGAATCGTAAAAGAAATTTACAAAAATAAATGTCCGATGCTGCAACTCAGAGCAAACCGACGTGTTTTACAACTCACCTGCCCCCGCTTGTCTCGGGGCTCCCTGGGGGGTCCCGTCTGAGGTGTGGAACACCCGTCGCGAGACTTCATGTTTTTATGACTTATTTTCTGCAGAAAGAGTTGGAACTCAGGGTGGATTTCGCGGGAAAAATGTAGCAAATAATAAGCATGTGAATAAATAAAAATCCAGCCAAGCCTATGCAATTTTTTTCCGTGAAAATTTTATATCTCTATGTCAGAAAGGTTTTTATTTTATTTTCACTGTAAGTGGGTGGATTTTGTGATGGATATGAATTGTTTATGAGGCTTTTAGTACAAGCTATACAGAGCTTTAAAAATTGTGTGTAAAATAACAGCATGTGAAGCGTTACGTTGCATATCTTTTTCTCACTCGGGCGATTAAGATTTTAAGAGCTTCTGGAAGAGATGCACTCATGTAAATAAGAAAATAGTATGCTTCGTACGCATTAATAATAAAGGAGGTAAAAATGGTGCTTCAAATTATTACCTTTGTTATTTAATTAAGGCTCACCATGAAAATACATTTTTTTCCCAATCAGAAGAAGTAAAATACATTTTTTAAGCATATTATCTACTTTTTATGAACATTTGGTACGAAAAGTGTTTACAAGGTTTGTTTTATAATTATAGCATTTTAATTTTTTTATAATCACCATTATGGATTATAAATATGATAAATCTATGAATGTACATAGTTTCATTTAATTCTTTATTACTCAATATCTTAAAAACATTTTTAAAAAACGAATGCCATTTATATCGCATTGAAACGTGCTAAATTTGTGGCTTTAAAGAAAGAAAGAAAGAAATCGTTGCGCCATCTCTTTCAAGATTAGCGGCGAAATTCCAACGTTGAACAATATGAGTGAGGAATTTTGATATCTTGTGATGATGTAACAAACATTATTAACAAATTTTATTAAAAATCGTTCGAACTATTATTTTTCAAAAGCCTTTTAATGTTTGTGTGAAGTCTTGCTTCTCCTCTTTTCCTTCCTCTTTTTCATCTTTTTCTTTCCCAACAAATGTTCCGTTATTCCGTTGACGAATGTGGGAATGTAACAGGAGCAGAATGCCCACATTCTTCTTTCCACTGATATATAATGTGAAAGTTTGGATGAAATTAAGCGATAGATTATAGTCCAGAATAGAACATAGGTGAGATTTATTCCGCTTAATTGAGGGGTTGATTTTTAATTAATTAAAAAGTAACTTTCTCGTCAAATATCTTCATTTACCCTCCACCAAATGAGTAAAATTTCAGTTCTTTTTTTCCGCAAGTCAATGAGGTTAGGTTTAACATGTTTTAGATCTGTTATTTCAAACGATTCTGCTTAGTTTCTTAGTGTTTGATGAATTTAAAACTAAACTTTCTTAATTAATCGATTTCTCGGATCCATTCTGAAGTACATCTAAATTAAAATAAAAACATAATAAAGGAAATTAAAAATTTCTAAACCATACTGCGTTACCCCAACTAGCGTAAAAAATTCACGAATTTGCGTTGCTCCAATTGATGTTCAAAAATCAGGTATTCACAGTGTGTTATGTTTATCTAGACGGATACGGGCTGGATTTTATTTTTTCAGACCAATTTAGCAAAGCGATTTGGAATAATTGGTTTGTTGTTTGGTTTTATTTCAAGTACACATTTAAATAAACTGTTTCTAGTATAGTTGTATAAGCTAAGCTTTCATATACAAACATTTAGTGCTATGAAAGATTGGCAATTTTCGGTAGCCTTTTGTTTAGGTTTGCATTGCCTTCATTTTTTTATTATCGACCCTTCCTGTTCATTTCCCTTGATATTTTTCCTGCAGTACGCATTCCTTTTATCTTTTTTCATCATTTTTTATTAAACTTTTTTTCATGCATTCCATTTTTCTGCATTTATTGATTTTTTTTCTATTTCTGTTAATTTGCTGCAACGTTTATCGAAACCTTACGATTGGAAATTCTGTTTCTTCCGTTCGTGCCACATTCAGCCATTTCGTTAAAATTTGGAGATTTTTTTTAGTGAAAATTGCTTTCGACAGGACCATAATGATACGATTTGATAACATATATAGCTATCTATCTATCTTTATATATATATATATATATATATAATCAGTAGCTTTAGTTTCGTATATATATGCATTTATTAATGCTTAACTGAGTGCCGGAAACAAGAGATTTTTCTATGTAGAGTTACTTTTAGATAAAAGATCCCTTCGTTTAAAAATTGTTTCTAAATTTCGATCGTTAAAAGTCAAAAATGAAGGTTTAGAGGAGAAACCACAAAAGGCTGATCTGACATACACAAAGGCATTCGGATTAATCCGGATGACGGTAGCACTACAACAACACTGGCAGAAACTTTTGTTGAATGGTAAGGATCATCACTGGCCACAGTACAAACCCTCCCGTAAGATTGGCTATCCTGTCATCGGTACAAAGTAGCCCTCCCCCACCACCACCACACTGTTTTTGTGCCCCTCTGGGAGGCTTAAAAGGGCGATTCAAGTATCGAAAGATGGGAAAGACTAAACGATTTCTTTGACAACTGTGGCTGTGTTGAAGAGGAAGTTACATTTACGAGAAATTTAAGATGTTCGAATTTTTTATACCAGCGAATTTTATTTATACGCAATTAAAAAAATATGATAATAATTGTTATTTGTTCATACATTTATAATAATTATTATTATTTGTTCATACATACTCATGCGAATGGTTGTGATAAATTTATAAATGTTCCTATCATCTGCAAAATCATGCCGGGTCACCATATATATATGATGATAATTTTTTATTTACAAGTAATCTAAAATAATAAACTATTTACAGGAACACATAATCATAGTAGAGAGAGTAGAAGGTGTTAATTCTTCAAGAACGTAAATTTTTAAAATCCCAATTTGTAAGCGAGGTTTTGCAAAAGTTCAAATATTTATGAAACAAAGTTAACTGATACTATAGATTACACGATAATAATATGAGATAATACATATTGTAAAAATAAACACTCTAAACCGCGAAAAATGCGTAATGCAATACGCATGGATGGAAAATGGATTGATTGTCAACTCACGGAAATAATGGGATAAGCAACTGGAGGGTTAAAAATTTAAACAAAACAAAGTTAACAAAATTATATAAAATCAGAATTAACTTGAATTGTTTCCACTTTTGATCCCCATAGAAATTGAATAAATTCTATACATTTGCATGTATTTTCTTCTCCCTTTAAATTATTACTTAATATAGGTTTGCTTCAATACTTTTTAACATGAAATATATGCAGCATATTTTTCCATTGAAAGTTTAGTCGAAATTCTATATATTCACAATTCCCTTATTTCACAGAATCTAGCGTAATAGTGAATACTAGAATAAAAATGGGAAAACTATTTATTTGAAATTACGTCATGCTTACAAATAAGTAACTACACTTAAAAAAATAGAAAATATTCTTATATTATTTATTGAAATCTCACAGTTTGTCTCAAACATCTCGAAAAGAAATAAAATCGTAGAGTTATTCATTACATTTTGTATGGAATGCTGGATCTAACTAAATTTAAAAGTGCCGCCGTCCTGGTACAGGGGTAGCGCGTCTTCCTCGTGATCTGGACGTACCGGGTTCGAGTGCCGGTTTTGAGCATGGTTGTTCTTCTGTGTTCTATCTGTAAGGTGTGTGATTGTGCCCCCTCCCTTAAAAAGGGGCTGTACAAGCGAATATGATGAGTGAGTAGCAAAAGACGTACACTAAGTCCTAGTTGGCGCTAGTATAAAACAAGAGACGTTGATCAGCGAGCGTATCCAAAGCAAGTGCCACAAGAAACAACAACAAATTTAAAAGTGCATTCTACAAAACGATGCAAAAGACCGCTTGCCACTGAAGTCTGTAAAAATTCGCTACAAACTTAGAAACATCATGTTTATTTCCTAAATGCTAAAAATCAGTCAAAATAAACCACGATGAAAAGATGAAAGAAGAAATAAGATCCGAGAAGCACCAGTTCCAAGAAAGCTGCGTCTTTGCAGAGAGCGTGAGAGTAAAATAAAATTATTTGGTTTCAGCGTTTTTCCGGAAAGAGAGCGGGGCGTCCAGACAGGGGGAGGGTGCGCCCTGGCGCCGACTCTGCTCCATTAAACCCATTGTCATGGAAAAGATGAACTCTCTCATGTAGATGTGACGTTTTTTACACCCCTGTAAAATACTCCGAAACGACAAATATGGAACTGTGCTTAAAGTAGCGGAGTGTGGATGGGGACGAAGGTCATCGTCCACACGGGATTTATCGTTTGAAAATGAAAAGTTTGCCCGCGATACGGAAATTTGCGTTGATGCGATTTTTTTTGCCGCTTTATTTAATGTATTATATGCGAATTTACTTTCTTTGTGTCGGCGTCTTGGCACAGGGGTAACGCGTCTTCCCCGTGATCTGGGTATCCCGGTTCGCGCGTGATTGCTCTTCTGCGTTCTATCTGCGAGGCGTGTGAATGGGCCTCGCTGTAAATAGGAGTTGTGAAAGCGAATGTGATGGATGGAGTAGCCAAGTCACACTCTTGGCCCTATTTGGCGCTTCCGAATGAGCCACAAGTCCCAACAACAACTTTTTTTGTACACGAAGTATAAAGAAAATATGGACATCAACAAAAGGTTTAAAATTGAGTTTTTGATGAATCACCACATTTTAGACTTTCCTGATTTCGAATAATATATTTTTGGCATTATGTATGAATGTCCGTCCGTCCATTCGACAGTCTATGGCAAACATAATTCAAAAAGCCATTAAGCTACACGTATGAAATTTAGTGTATAGTATTCACATCAGATTTATAGACATTTTTTCACTAAAGCCATTCAGGGAACTTCTCTCTGTTCGAATGTAAATTAGTCCTGTAACTACAAAACGAAGAGAGTTAGACGGATAAAATTCAATTTATAGATTTTACAAGAGAGATGCGTATCTAATTTAGCAAGAGGTTGACAATCTGTCTGTCTGTACTTTTAAATGATTTATCGATACATTAACTTAAATACATCAAATTTGGCTTTCAATTTTTTTGTTACTACAATTGCAGTTCTGTGTCAAATTTTGGTATCGATGGACTGGGAGAAATGCATCTAAAACACACATTTGGTTTTCTGATACTGTTACCATAAGGTGAATTGATGATACTATTAACCACTGTTGAATTGATACACAATTCACAAACCATGAGCAAATTTCATTTTTATAGTTTCGCCTATACATTTTGGGATAAATATTTACAAATAAATAAGGGGACATATAATCCCAACAATGGGGATTGTTTTGAGTTGTTTTTTTTGTGTGTGGGAGGGGGGAAGAGAAGAGGTCTGTAGCAGAACGATTTATCAAAATATTGTTTGAATTCATTCATGATTACATTACGTTTTTAATATTTACGGAAAAAAATAATTGTCCATGTTTTCGTTCCTTATAATCTAAGTTTTGAAATTTCAAAAGGAGTAGCTTGAAATCAAATTCAAATATTTTGAGCCCTTGGGGCAAAATCTATTGTTTTAACTTCTAAATTAATTTAAAAATAATTTTCATACCTATGTTTAAATTTAAGGAATATCAGTTGCACGAATAAATGAACATAATTTAACTTATTATTATTCTTTATCCATATTTCAAATATCATTTGTTTAATTTCGTATATTTTAAATTAACAAAAAAATTTTTAATTATTTTTATGACTTTAAATACATTTAGCTGTTTTGTGTTTCTTAATAATTCGTAATTCTTTCTTTATAATTCTTAATTAAGCAATCGCTATTTCATTGATACATTAATTTCGAAAATTCTGCTGAAATATGGGTGTGGTTTGTGGCACAAAAGGTTAATTATTATTTAACATTTAAATGCTACTCCAAGATGGATATTTTGGAGTTAATTTTATGTAAGCTAATTAAGTTATATTTGTTTATTATATAAAAAAGATGAGTGATTTTTCAATTTTCTCTATTAATTTTGCGCTTTTTCATGTTTTATATTCTACTTCGATGTTGCTGAGAGAGTTCGATGTTGCTTTAATGAGAGAAAAAACTTTAAATCAATAATGTTTTGAAATTTATCGTTTTAAATATTTCATAAAATAAATTGATTTTGAAAAACATTAAAAAAATTTCTTCTTTTTCTCTTTTTATAAAAAGGCCCAACTAAAGGTAGGTAAACATAATTTTGACCTTTCTTTTACTAGCAGAAATAAACAAAATTCTTAGTTATCTGAAACGTATTAATGTTTTTACGATTTACTAATAAGCTGAGATGATATTATATCTTATGTATAGGGCCTTCAACAGTTTTCAACACAGAATGTAAAAATTTTCTTAATCTTCTTAATTTATGACTAGAAACCCTTAAATTATATTTTCGAAATAAAATGTAGAAACAATTAAATTAAAATAGTTTTTATAAAATAGTTAAATTAATGGAACTGAAAGCCTCCGCAAAACTCTGAAGGAACTTTTTTGGAGAAAAAGATCAAACAAAATTTGTAAGAAGAGGTACCGCTATCAGTTGAAAACAGGGCTAAAAATCATCTGGGAATTTAAAAAAAAGCAACAACTTATTTTCAGCACTTAAAAATAAAAGCGGATCTTGGAATCCATTGTAAGGAGAGAGAAAAAAGAAATAAAACATAGGCCATATTTTTTTATTTGAATTAAATAAAAGAAAAATTGAACAACACATCAAACAAATTCACCGAACAATTCTATCTTGAAAAATGTAAAATGAAAAAAAAAAAAAAAAAAAAAAAAGAACTAAAGTATAAAATTTGAAAATAGAAAACTTTTTTATAACAGACATAGAAAAAAATTATTCTCAGACAATAAAAAAGTATCTCTCTTAATCATGAATGGCAAAGAAAAAAATGGCGGCCATGTCAGGATTTTCCTCTTAAAGAATTCTCTTATGACATTTTATAGAATCGTAACGAATATTTATAACATCACTGAAATGTGGAATTTTTTAAGAAACTTTCTTGAGTCCATTTCTTGGATGAAATTTTTTTATTTATTTCTTTGTTTATTTATTTTTTGGTTGAAAAGAGAACAAAATGGAACGCGAAAAAGAGAAATGATTTTCATTCTTTTGATTGAATTTCTGAAATTTACTGGTTGTATATGTATTAGAGCGAACAAAATAGAATTTTTTTGAATTTTTCTTTCCTAATTTGTAATTCCCTATACTTGCATAGATTTTCATGCTTGTTTTTAACTTTTAATAACTGTGATGAAAATCAATTATTTTTTATCTTACCGAATTAATAAGTTTTAAAATGTTTCCCGATGTTTAAAGGCTGTAAATGAATTCTGGAATTTTTTTTTATACATTTGCTAACAACAATTTAATGTACATTTTCTTACATATCTTTTTTTAGAAATAAAAAATTGTGACTACACGGACCAGACTAAAGATTAGTGGTGAAAGCTTCATAAACCAGATAACATTTTCCGGAAAAGTGTCATTAATTTTGTCTATAATCTGTTCCACCCTAACTTCGCAGTACAGTACATTATTCTACACATGTCGAATCGCAGTCGTTATTGGGGGAGGGGGGACTGGGTTATTTTTAAGTACAAAGTTACTGGAAATGCAGATCACTGGAGAAATTTTATCTCGCAATTTTTTCGCCAAATAGTAAATAAATATTACCTTTATTACCATTTTAAATCGGATTTAATTCTTTCCTTATTTTCATTATTTGTTCAAAATTATTGATAAATTATTTTAATAAATCATTCAAGTTATTTCATTTTCTTTCGTCGTTTTTCAAAAGAAAATCTCAAGTATTTTAATGTTATGTAAATTTTGTTCCACTAATGTTTTTCGCAAAGATATCTCTATCATCGTTCACATCTTTTAAAATGCCTAATGTTAAAATATCATTTCTACGAAAAAATGATTGAATTTTTTCATCGAATATGGGATTATGTAGAATCATCATATTTTACAAGTCTTGAATATTTACACACTGAACCAAGCCGTTTCTTTCCAAGGGTACCAAAAGGACAGGATGTCTTTATTAAATTTTTAATTTATTATTTATTATTTTGCGAAACGCCTGTAAGATGCGAAACTTTATCAGCGATTTGAATTATAGAATCTTGACGGTTTTCTTCTCGGAGTCGAGAATAAACATTTAATATATTTCTGTATGCTGCCTTTTTTATTGGTTTTCCTCGTCTTGAAGGCGCATACAGCTTAATCGGTGTTAACACTTTTCAGACCTTTTAGAATTAAATAGAAAAAAGTGACTTGAATAAATAATCACTCTAAACTTATAATTACTAGTGTGATTAACAGTATCAAAAATATAAACTGGTAAAAAAAAACCCGAGAATAAAAAAGTACGAGTGATGATAACTGCTGTTTACTAAATGAAGCCAAATATTTGACCTTGAAGATCAGTTCTAGCCAAAATGGAATTCATTATGTCAATCTTTTGGCTTAATTCGTTTGCTTTATTTACACAATTCTTTGCATAAAAGCGCTTCTAACGAAAATAATTTTAAATACACGCTGTTAAAAAACGAATTATTTGATAAATTTCTGCACCTTTTAGTTATTTTTAGGTCAAATTTGATGGAGAACTCTTCTGCCTTTTACAATACTACCAAGTTAGAGTGAAACAGAGTACAGGGGCTATGGCACTCGGCTACAAAGCCTAACGTTGCGAGTTCGGTCCTGAACTAACCGTTCATCTACAGATTGAATTACCATGTTATATACAGTTTCATTCTTCCCAAGTATTAACTTATGGTTAACTTTTAAACCGCTAAATATAATCACATGCATTTAGCAGGAACGTGTCAGGGTTAACATGTCAGGGTTCTAAGATTTTATTTAAAAAACATTAATAGAACTATGAGAAAGGATAAAAATATAGATATCATGAATCAACTGTAGTTTCAAATGATTCAAAGAAATAAATATTGCACTTTATTTCATTAAAAGCATCTTCCCTGTTGAGTATATATACTTGCTGTTCGAAAAATGAACCTTGGGCCAGGATTAAAATACAATATTATAATACCAGAATTAATTCTATGTTGAATTTTAACAAAATAATACGTTACATAATCATTCTTCATAATGCCATTAACTTTGTGTTCATTAATTCATTTTGATTTTGCTCACCGGATAGTACTATTTTTTCTTAAAATTTGAAAAAAAAAATATCACAAATTTACCAATGTTTCATGCGTTTTGTTATGATAATTGAATATGGCACATATTTTTTTTTCTATATAGGTTAATGGCATATATATATTTATAGGTTATTTATGTGATGAAATATTAATTTTCAGCAAAAAAAGAACAAAATCTTAATTTCTATACTTTGTTGACAAACAGAGCTTTTTTTTCATGCGTTTTGTAGTTAAAATAGAACCAACAATGTTTTTTTCCGATAAAAACACAAAGTTATGCCATGAAATTATTTTTCTTTCTATTTCCAGTTTTCTCTATCTGTATAAACTAATGTGAACATTACAAAACTAATATTGAAAAGGTATTTTTACTAACTTTTCTCATACGGAAATCAATCCTTTTTAAAAGCATTTATATATAATATTGGAATAATTGGAAGACCGTTTTCAGCCTTTAAAAATAACTTCAAAGCAGTATACTTGATTTGTTTCTTGTTCTTTGAATTATCAGTCGCTCACAGTACGTGTATCTTTTTGATCAACTACATTTATATTTGCTATCTGAACCAGAAATAAAGTAAGAATTTAAAGGATAAACTTTTCCTTGCATTATTTTAAAATAAATATCCCAAATTTCATTTTTATGATTAAAAAAAAAAGACGAATCTATGCAAATAGAAGCGAAAAAATAGTTTAAACCCTATAAAAATCCAGTTTTGTTAAAAAAAATTATAATAAAGGTTATAGAGAGGATTTTGTGATATTTGATTAAATTGTTGGTTTTGATATTAAATAACAATTATGTCTTTATTCAAAGAGAAGATTATTTTATCTTTAATTTTTTTTCTGTTGAAAGAAAACATTATAGGAATTATTTTCTTTCAGTTTCCGTGACCCCAAATTGCTACTCGCAAGTTATGATTAAATTTTGCGCGAGCCTTTAAAAATTGTTTATAAATTATGGCAAAACTTTAGCTTTCATTGGTTTTAAGAAAGTTGTGCATTTTTAAAGTTATTTAAAGAAATAATCTCGTTTTAATCTTAATATAAATAAAAATTATTCTGGCTTGTAAGTTCCAAGTTTCTTCTTAAACAACTTGGCAATTTAACCCAAATTTTGAGCACTTATTTTTGTAAAACATGAGAAAGAATACTGCCAACTTCTCAAAGTAAAAACATTAACTATTTATTTATTTACATATTAACAATTATTTTGACTTTCTTACAATTTGAGCTACTCTGCCACTATTTATTAAAAATCTATCCTTTTTTTACAATGCATATTTTAGCAATGCTTTTATAGGCCTTAAAATAGTGAATAGTGTTTCAAATTCAATTAATCGTTCAGTTCATGTTAATCTTTCCTATATTTCAGCATTTGAGAATGAAATTTGCAGAATTAATACAATAAATATTAATAACTTATGAAAATATTTAGCTATCTACGATTTTTTAAAATGATTTGGTGAGTAGCTATCGATTTCTTTTGTTGCAGTTCTGTTAAGACATTAAATTAGATATTTTAAAGTTTTGATTATAATTTATTTGTTAATTGAGTTATTAATATCAATAGATATTGATTTTGTTCTTTAATATTTGCATGAAATTATTTTGTTGTCTTTCATGAATACCATTTTATGCTGCATCATTTACAACTCTTAGAGAATATTGCTTCACTTTGCCAGAAGAATTCGTTTTCTTCCTTTTATGTAATTTTTTCGTGTGGAAACTTCGATAAGATAATACATTCAAAAGCTTTGGAAAAAAATCATTTTCTAAACTAATTATAAAAAAGCAAACTCTTTTTAATTGGATTAACCAACTCTTTCGTAAAATCCATCTTTATATTTTATTTCTAATGCATTTCATTCGTATTTTCTTTTAAATTTAATGAACAATATAGTCGTGACAGTGGCAACAAATTTCTCTGCTCAAGAAATTTGTTCATTGCACTCTTTAAAATTTCATAATTGATCACTTGCGGTCTTTTGCGGGTTTTTGAAAAACATCGAATTCTTTTGTTGGACAAAACAAGCAAACTTTGTTTAAATTAGAGTTGTTGAATAAAATTTTACAAAAAAAAATATTTATCAAATAATATTAATTACGGATTATGTTTACATTAAAAATTACATTTTAAATTTGTTTCTAAATATATATCTTTTGAATGAGGCAAATGTCGTGAAGGACCCTCCTTGCTTTTTCGGCATTCTTTAATAGTAAATAATTTGTGTTTATGTTTACTTACTGCTGAAAAATCTTAATCTTGATCAAATTGTATTTACTAGATTACTTTCTGCACAGATTGATCTTCTCTCATTCAATTCGACCGACTTCGATAACATTACGGTTTGATCGGAATTATATTGGTTTCATAGCTCCAAAATCCTAATTCTAATGATTCATTACAACTTTCCTGGCTAAGAAGGCATCGCATCAAAAACAAACAGAAATTGTCTTCCTAAAAATTTATCGCGTTACACTTTAATAAAGGTGTTATTCACCAGCCTTCGACCCCTTCCCCTCCAAAAAATGTGTCTTGGGTAAGACAGAAAACATTTTGCATGGTGGTAGAGTTTAATAATTACAAAATATTTACCCCTGGAAAAAAATTAGTATTTTTTAAAAATGTATCACGTTATCCTTGGCGAGTTTTTTGGCGATTAATTCTTGGCACGCAATTGATAGTATACAAAATTTGAGTTTGTATTTCAGACATCTTTTCATTCAACCAACTGAAACCAAAATTCGACCCAAAATTACAATTGCAGCCCCAAAATCACATACCAAATTTGATATATCTTCCGTATTATGTTTTTTGAATTACTGCATTTACAGGCCTCTGAAAATACAGACCGACAGAAGGTCAATCCTCTGTTGGAGTTGACTAAAAATTTGATAGATACCTACATTTTCATTCCTGTATTGAATTTTATTTATGTACCTCTTTCTATTTAAAAATTATTGTGTTAATTTATATTCGAATAACCGGACAAGCAGTCTTTTTCTAACTAGACTTTGTTCAAAAATAGATAAAAATTTTCATATTTAGTGTAAAGCCTATAAACCAAATTTATCCTTTCAGCTCAAAACGTTTTTGGGTTATCTTTGTCAATAGCAGACGAGCGTTTTTCTAAAATGTATTTTTCGAACCTAGGAAAGTCTAAAGCGTGGAGATTCGTCAAAATATCGAATTCTCATTTTTTTTTTTTTTTTTGATAATTAAAACAATTTCTCGTTCTTGTTGTTTTTTCTATCCGGGAGAGTAAAACTAACTACTGAAAGATTGCTTTTATTTTTTGGAGTATATTCCTCCCCCCCTTTTTTTTTCAAATTAATGAATCGAAAATAATGAAAATTTCGTTGCAAGCCTAAAAGTCTTCATTCGGTCTTAACAATATATTATGATTAATTTTTATTTCAGTGGCTTCAATTAAATATTTGTGTGTGATAACATTTTTGGAAGTTATTTCTAAAAACAAACAAAAAAATCACACATTATTTCAAATTAATTAATTTAAAGTCTCTCTTAAGTTTAAGTGTGATATTTTCAGGTCAGAAAGTCTACTCAGTTGATCACCGACACACAAACGTGTGCAGACATGCATGCATGTACACACACACATAAACGCACGTTTACACTTTTTTTTATTTGAAAGGATTTATTTTGTATTCTAAAACATTCATTTCCAATCTCAATTTCCTAATAAGTTACTATTTATCTATTGTTTTGTTCTTTTACTTGTTAAATTTTTTCGACCTTTTTAAACATTTATCCGTAGGTTTGTAGAAACGGATGTTCGTTAGCATCTTGCAAAAAGGATGTTTGGTAACACATGGCGTGAGTGTCTGGAATCCAACGATACCCTTCCAGTGATGAAGCTATCCCACAAGGGGGGGGGACTCGTAATTGAGTAATAGATGCTTCCGGCATAGTTTTTGCTTCTTTATACCCTGGTGTGTACACAAAAAAGGGAAAATCTGGCCTCTCTCATCAATGACGGGACGTACTTCCCACGGGAAGAGCTGTAACGTGGCCGGTGATGGCACTTAAGACTCAACCCCCGTGAGTCTTGCTGTTGCGGCGGTCGGTCATTTCAGAATTTTCCGGGCGCCTCAGTGCGAGTTGGAATAGCCAATTTATGGTTGTAGCTCCAATGGTGATGTTATATACCAGGATATCAATTTGTGTGGCGTTATATCTGTCATGTTGACATCTGCCCACGATTTCTTAAAATATTTATTTGGCTGATGCAGTGCTTAATTCGCAGGTAAAAAAATATTCTTTAAAATTCAGCTTTCACGTTTGCCCCATGATTTGGCGAAATAGTTGCTTTTTAAGTTAAGTTAAGTTACTTAACATGCATTAGCAGCATGCTAAAAAAGAAAAGTTCTCCAAAGGTGGTCAAAATCACAACAATTAAAGATACCAATGGTGAAGGGATAGAGTTAGGACGCTAAAAGGAAAATTTCTCTGAAAAACGCTGACATCGAACGATTAAAGAACTTGTAAAGATATCAGTAGTAAATTGGACAGAGTTAGGATAACAATTTTACATATTTAAATCGAAAAGATTTGGCTGCTTAGTTGCGCAGACCAAATAGATTAATCCCATTTATACACCTTCGCGATATTCATTGCAATACGTTTCTTGATTCTTTCTCAGTTTATCATGTAAAATTTTTTATAATAAAAATCATAAATATTTTCATTATTCAAATGCAGTAGCATTTCAAACATTTTCATTTTATAAAATAATTTCCAAATTAGTATTTTCAGAACAATAGTTTATTATATACATTGGACAAAGTTTTTAAAGTATCTCAGATAGAGTTCAACAAAAAAAACCAATAAAAAAAAACCAATCAGAGATCTTTGAGCGTCCCATTCAGGAAAGTCATCTCAAAAGGCATTGAGATATTTTAATAATAATGTGCATTTTAAGAATAATGTGTCATAAAGATTGCTCTCGATATCTAAAATTTGTCTGAAGCCTGACACGAATTATTTTTGTCTTTTCTCCACCCCAATCCAAGAAAAAAATATTATTTTTTTTGCTGATCGCAATGCAATATGTGAATGAAACTGAAAACTAATTAGTTCACGATCCCACTTTAAAGCTATGGTCGGGTTATTTCGGGATGGATCATATAGTTTTCAAATTACATAAAGGATGCATTAGAAAATATCCCAATTCCATGAATTTACCCTAGCTTGAAGATTCACGGATTGTGAAGGTACATACCTTTCAGATTTATACACGCGGGTGAGGGGGGGTGTCAAATTCCAGATCAATATAAGCGTTGTTAATCGCGTATCATTCACATAAACAAGGCGGGAAATGTTATTATATTATACAGTAAATAGGATTAATCTTGATTATTCATAATCACCTTTAGTGGCGATTATAAATAATCGCCGACAATTATACATAATTACCAACTGAATCATATTTAACGTAACACACTTAGATATATATAATATGGGTGTGAGTATAACTGTTTCAAGTTATTAACTTTTCATTTGTGTGTATGTGGGAGTGGCATACAGTATGTGTAAGTATATATATTTTTGTGAAGCAGATACTTTGGGAGAGATAGAGTTCTCCAAAAATAGTGTTTGTAAAACAGCTGAGAGGTATTTTCGGTTAGAATGATCACTTAAAAAAGAATGAATGAGTTCTTTGCCATCTGTATTGTTTGTGGCTTTTTTTTTCTTCAAAAATGTTCCATTAGAGCATTCTATCTTAAAATAGAAATGCATTTTTATTGGCTTTCTCTATATTTATGGATCACGATTATATCCAATCGATATCCGAAACAACTGAATGAAACCAATCTTTTTTCAAGGTGTCTCTTTTGATTTGATAACTTGATTTATGAAGTTTGTTATAGCATTTAATGCATTAAATTTTCAAAACAAATACAAATGAAAAGTGATGTTAAGAGAAAAACAACTCTCTAACAAATAAATAAGAAAAACATACAATTAAATCATTCCTGAAATTTATGTGTTCAAATAAATTTTTAGTACAATGTCACGCAGATAAAAAAAAATAATTAAAGTATTAGCAATTTTTTAACAAAAGAGATTTTATTCTCTAAGCATCATTCTTTTAAATCAAATATATCGAAACTAGTTCTGCTGTATTAATTTTAAAATTTCGATCGCCTTTAGTGAAGATATGTGTCAGTCTTTTCTTTCTCAGAAAAGATTATTTATCTTTAATGCTATAAAAATAAATAAATTAGGCAAAAAGTAGTTGTTTTGCAAATTTCATGAAATTAGTTTCGACTTACGCGTATTTTGGTTGACATATTTATGCAGAAAGATATATTGAAAAATGATATAATATGAATGTTGGTTAATATTTTTAAAGTTTGAAAAAATATTTTTTAAAGTTTTTCAAAATTTCACTTGAAATTCATACCTACGTTTCTGCTTTTGTTAGCGAATATTCTTAAAATATGAGTAAAAATTGCGCACAGTAGAAATTTAAAATTGTATATACTGAGTGAGTTCAATTAGTTTAACCCTTTTGCGGTCCGATGTCGAGTGTGACTCGATATTCAAAACTGTGCATCATTTTGACGTTTTATTTATCTATTTTTCAAATTTAATTGTTAAAAACGCCTACATAATGGTTAAGATATGTAGATTAATTTTTCAAAGAAATTCAAGTCAAAAGAATTATAGATATTTACTTTTATAGCAATAACCAAATCTTTGTGTTAGGAGAATGATTTCGCATCTAATTATTTTTCAGACTGCAAAGGGTTAACGCAAAAAAAAAAAAAACAATCATATAGATTCCATAAGCATCTCAGGTATTCTAAACTCTTTACTGAGTCAAAAGTATCCCCATAAGAAACGCAATGTGCTCATTTAACGGGGTTGGGAGTTGGGTATGGAGTGAGACAGATGCCCGTCGAGTCTGGGATAAAAAAATGTATGCTGCAAAATTACAGAATAAAATTATGAAAAGGAATTTGCATAGTATTTTATTTAATTGATTGAACTTTAATTTTCTGATTTCAAGATTAGAAGCTAGAAGAAATTATTAATGATTTAACTTTCAAAGCAATACAGGATTTCAAAATTTTAGGTAGTAAAATTTTTTACCAACATTCTGGTCGAGATATCTAAGTAACTATTACATTGTTTATTTATTTTGAGATCACATATAATAGTTTTAACATATTATATTTCAATTGGGCAAAATAACTACTCATTCTTATAACATCTTAACTAAAATCATTCTTTTCAATTTTACTTGTTGATCGTTTTAGTGAAAAAATTACATTAATTATGGAATATTTTATAGAAAGTTGTTTTATTGCTTTCATTCTTTTAATCATTTCTCATCTTCAAATCTACACCTGTACGTTAAAGGAACTTTTAATGAATAAAACGAATATCTTTAACAGTTTTTAGAAGACCAAGCTATTATTTTCAATGTGTTAGGAACTACACTGAAAAAGATAATTAATGAATATATAACTTTTTTACAGTGTCTGTTCCAATACCTGAGCTGGTAAGTGCTATCTATGGTGGTCAATAATTAATCTTCAATTTACTAGATATCACTCTAGAAACTTTTTATACAAATAAGCAAAAATACTACGAATGTTGAAATTTCATTGGTTATTACCTGAAGTCACAATACACGATGTTTTATCGCGACAAGCCAAAGTGTTAAATTACATTATTAATTTATTTTTGCTCACAACATACGATGATCTATTACAAGCCAAAGTATTGAATAGCCATTATTAAGGTTTAAAAAAAATATTTTTATTTAAATAACTGTAGTAATTTGTAATTATAATTTCATTCACATCTATCTTTCAACCCATGATCATCATTTTTTAAACAATTTATTTACAAAAAAAGAAGACTGAAATGGTACTTACCGACACATTCGTGAGCTTCATGTGCGGTGGCTCTTCCCCAGGGTCTATCGAAGTGGAACGGCTTGCACCTTTCGCAGTCCCTTCCTGCCGTGTTGTGCTTACAGTCGCATACCAGCAGGCCATCCCTGTCATGGATGCAGCGGGATGCATGTCCGTTACACTTGCAGCGGCCTCCCACAGCGAAATCGGACACGGCATAAAAGTAAGTCTGACCAAGTGTCTCATTCTCATTGCCTGTCCACCCAACTAATCGGTTGAACACCACTTTGATGTCAGTGGCCGTCACCCAGTCCTGGAGCACGGGGCTGTTGTCGAAATCGTACGCAGAAGGCCTGCCTTCCAAAGTACTGAAGGCGATCCTGGCTCCTGTTATGGGCTCCACATTGGACTGGGCATCAGTGCAGAGAGCTTCTTGCTCATTGGCCTTGGTGATGACTGCTCGGTTTTGTCTTCCATACATCTTCCTGCATTGACTCGAGTAAAACTGGAAGGGGTGCCACGTCTTTCCGTAGTCCATGCTCTTGTAGAGAGCCAGGGAGTCAGGTTTCTGGTTGCAGAACTGCAGACTAATGTAAGTCAGTTCGTACTTCTTCCCAAGAGACAAGGTGAGGGATACATTGTGCAAGGATTGAGAGAAGGGCTCGGACATCCAACAGGTGACATTGTTAGGGTTGTTGAGATCCGTCAAGTAAGCGGTAGGATGGGCCCTTTTTGGGTTGCTGGCGTCGCAAATCTGGCAGTTACGGATAACTTCACCTTTATCGTCTGTGGATGTGGTGCAGTATCGAGTAGGAGGGCTGCCGCATTCGCTGGAGGCCTTCACTTCCTTCCCGAAGGCAGCGTTGACGAAGTCAGGAATGCATCGGCGAGGTTCAGACATTTCCTCGTAGCAAGGATCAGGAGGTGGATTTGACTGGGCAGAGAACATTCCATGGTAGCTGAGAAGGTGGGCGGAGGGGAGGCCGAACATGAATATTATCGTAAGCAAGAGGTTCAACATGATTAAATCAGTTTCAATTGCTGGAACCTCTGTCCATAAAAATTGACTGAAGTTTGGCACAGTCAGAAATGATGCTTTTGCAAAAGAAGAATGATTTTTATTCTTTCAAATCAAAAATTCTGATTTAGTTAAATATCAGTGAAAATTCAATATTTAGATGTAAAATTTATATAGTAGGGAGTATTTTAAATCATCACATTGATTTCAAAGTTTGGGCCGTCAAAATAGATTGATTCTTGAAGAGAATTTTTTTCATGAATATCTTATTTGGTGTTTTCCGTGTACTACAGTTACATTTTCAGTAAGTAAAATGAGATGAATCTTTTAATTAAAAATAGTAAAAACTGTCAAACATTTTTAGAGGGTTAATTTGATAAATTGGAGATTTAACTATGGAGATTAACTTTATTTAAACTATGGAGAAATGCTGGGTGAACGAATTTCTTTTTCCAAAAATTTCAAAGTTTAACGATGCATTAGTTATTTCAATTCATGATTCAACTTTTTCAAAGTTTAGTTTCTTATAAATGATGGGAAAGTTTGCAAAAAAAAAAAAAAAAAAAAGTGACAGAGCGAAGAGAAAGTTTCTGACCTTTGTCGTTCTCCGAATTTCGGCAAACAAAAGTTTCGAAGTTTATCGAACAGGTCCGATAAATTGTGGGAAGCGGTATTTTAAACGATGCGTCCAGGATCTACGTTCGACAACTGCTGGCCTGCACTGTCGCGAGGACCCCTTTATGAAGTAGGGGTGGGGGTGTATCTCCCTTCTCGCACCGTCGCGATGAGGAGCGACCGGTGCGCCATCCCCCTTCCCCCCCGATCGATCTACGACGCACGTGCGTCTGTGTTTTTATATTCCGATATTTGCAAATGCAGACGATAATTCTACAGAATTCAAAATTTGCACGCTTCCCCCCCCTAAAAAAAAACACCGCTAGAATAGGGAAAAAATGTTATCTAAAGTATAATTTGGCGAGAGCTAAGTTTATTTAATAGCAATTGGCGTGCAATCGTGTTTCAAAGAAAAAAAAATTCGCAAAATTCGAAAACTTTCTCAGCAATTATAATGTGAATTAAGAGAGGAAGTTTAAATTACTCTACAAATTTTAGATGCTCTTCTAAAAAAAGGCCAATTATTAACGGGAAGAACTGAATTGGAAAGATAATTCGCAAGATTATAGAATACAGAATTACTGAAGCTGCTAAATTATTAGTTGTTTAAGAAAAACCCGTCAAAAATTTTAACTTAGATTATTCCTATTTAATGAGGCTAGAGGCACTGAGCTCTGTTTCTTTTTTTTTATCTATAAGAATTCCATTTGTTCTGCAAAGAAAAGTTACTCAAAAATCCGTGTTGTTCTCGGAGAAAATAAATAAAAATTTGCCTCAAAAATTCTTTTCAAGCAATTCCAACAATGTAGAGGATTCCTTACTAAAAGTTGGACAGCTCAGAATCGTTTGCAGGTGAATAAATTATAAACAAAATCATTTCATAACTGAAGCAAATTTTAAAAAAATACATCACTTTGAAAATGCATATTAAAATACCGAATTTGGAAAAAAATATTCGAACCTTCGACGTTCAGAGGAGAGCTTGGAGGATGGAGAAGAATTGTCGTATCATCACGGAAGACTGAGTGGTATCCATTTCACTACAAAAAAAAGAAGACGCTTCACATGCGTGCGCCACCTAATCGTTCAAAACGGCCACAAGTTTTAAAGTAAGTAGTTTTAAGTATTGCTGTCACACCTTCGCTACACCCCCTTCCATCTTTCCTGCCAGTTCCCGTTCTCGACGCGCGATTGGTTGACTCCCGTCCTCCATTCATCATTAGCGTGAAGGGAATTTGAGGCAAAGTGGAGTGATGTTTAGAGAGGAAAAAGGAAGAGTGGAACTCCGCGCTTTTCGGTTTCCCCCGTGAAATATGGCTGACGATTCACGATTTTTTCTTTCTTTTTTTTTGTCTTGGCATCGGTTGATCTTATGTGACAAAGTCGTTTGCATTTTGTTGTGACTACAAGATTTTCTTTTAAAGAGAAGTAGACCATAAAGTTAGAAAAAAATTCAAACGGGGATTTTTTTTTTCATTTGTGTTTTTTAATCGATGTTTTGTAAATAAAATAATAAAGTTAAACAGTAAATTGTTTTAAATAAGAGCGTTAATTTGTCGCTTTAAAATAAATCAATAGCGTAACTGTTACGACCTCCCCCCCCCAAAGAAATGTTTACAATGATGCCTTTAGAAAATGGAACTCATTATCACTAATGGTAAAAATTCCTTTTATTTAGTTGCTTGAATAGTCTTTAAAGTTCTGTTGACTGATATTAAAGGAATGCTTAAAGAAATAGTTTTGTATTTATCTCTATTTTTGCTTTAAATTTTGTTTATTTTTCGAAAATAAAAATTGTTTCACATGAAATAAAATAAGCAATGAAAATTAAATGAATTGATGCGAAGAAAAACAATTTTAATCTGAAATGCTTTTTTCGATTTGTATTTACGCAGGCACTATTCTCGGTTTTGGATTCAAATATTTTGTGATTTTAATCAGTGCATTTTAATCGGCCCCTCTTTTGATAAATTGAATAATTTAATTTCTCTTTTCTATATGGTTTTAAATTAGAATGACATAAACAAAAATTTAATGATTTATTTTAGATTATTTTATTATGATGATGACTTTTGTGAAAATATGTTTTTTAGGACTTATGAAGTTCATGCTTATGGACGCTCCTTTTTAAGCGAACTCTTTGTATTTATAAATACTATAATAATTAAGTGAAATGATCCACAGAATTGACATTTCCTATAAATTTATTTATTTGGCAATAATGCCAATAATAACTTTAGCGAATGTGCCTGCGGCACTCCTTAGCTCCAGTAGCCCTAGGCAGCTGACTAGTCAGAAATCAGCCTTGATTGCTCTTTCTGAACGCATTCAGATTCTAGGCTTCAAAAATTAATAAAAATCTTTTGGTAAATAAATTATTTGTTTTTCTAATCGATAACCAGTATTTTTATTGTTACTTCAATTCAAACTATTAGCTTACACTCTCCTTATATATATATA
>JAOUZG010033927.1:1476518-1518544 GCA_026289955.1 Argiope argentata | reverse complement strand
ATATATATATATATATAATATTCTTCTTCACCAAGCCTTGCATCAGCTAAACTATAAGTTTAAATCAGGTAAACAATGCTATTGAAAAGGGATAAATTTGATGGATTTACAATCAATAATTTCTTTATCGTTTTTGCTCTCGCGTCTTCATTTATGCGAATATATATCTTCTTATATGAAATATGACTTAATATAAGGTGGACTTTTTTCTTTGGCCACTACTGCGTTTAAGAAAAGGGTCATTTTCATAATGTAAGTATATAAATATTCAATTTGCTCTTTCTTAATATCTAGATCATTCTGAAAAATTGTACAGAATTTTTCACTTGATATTCAATGAACTCTGAATCAAAGCAAAAAATTATGTTAACATTTAATGTTTCGTGTAATTAATTCCATAGTTGCAAAAAATCATTTTTTAATTGAGCGTTTTCTTCTCTGAAATTCCTAGATATTGGTATAATAGGGAGAGTTTCGTGCTTTGCCGTATATTAACTCCTTCGCACACAATGAGGGCCGAGGTAATGAGGTCTCAAATTCGGAGGATTTCAAGCTCGATATCAGACTCCACCGAAGAGCTGTCACACAAGCGGATCTGGTGCACGTTCAATCCATCTGGGCCAATGTCCTCCCATCGATGGGGTGATTAGGGGTCAGCCAGCTAGGGTGTCGCCCTCGTCATATGGACGTGGTTCACATTGATGAGGTCCGTCTAAAATCAGACTTAGTGACGGGACGTTAATTTATCTGTACTGAACTCGCAGCCAATGACGAGTAAAATTACGGAATTTTTAGCTTTAAATCTCCAATTCAGTAAAAGTCTAAAGTATTTTAAAGTATTATCCAATGAATCGCTTAAAAGCGCTTCAATAGGTTAAAAAATGACCCTTTATGTCAAGTGTACATACAAATTTTATTTTTTATGTGTGTTCACATAATTCTAATTATACTGATTTACAGCAGTCAACCTTTTAACGAATTTGCTCTAAAATTTGACACATGCCTATAATTGTAATGATAAATCCATGATTTTAAAAATATTCCATCATCTATTTGAGTTTTTGAGTTATTGAAGTCGTATTAATGCGTACAGTAAAAAAGAAGGAAAAAAATTATGGACGAATTTCTTGCAACGTTTCATAGATATCTGCAATGTTAGTAAAAAAAATTGAGTTTAAATTTCATGATCGTGTGTTTGGATAATGTGCTTATTCACAGATCGATGAAAAGACATAATTGCAAAAAAAAGCCTCAAAAGTATTTGGGAACACTCGAACGAAAAGATTAATTAAAATGTAGAGATCGAATCTTTAACACTTATATATACACTGAAGTGACAAAAGTCATGGGATGACTGTTAATATCGTGTCGGTCCTCCTTTTGCCCGGCGAAGTGCAACAACTCGACGTGTCATGGAATCCACAAGTTGTTGGAAGTTCTCTGCAGGAATATTGAGTCATGCTGTCTGTATAGACGTCCATAATTGTGAAAGTGTGGATGGTGCAGGAGTTTGGGCACGAACGGACCTTTCTATGATGTCCCATGAATGCTCGATAGGATCATATCGGGCGATCTAGGTGGCCAGATCATGCGCTGGAATTGTCCGGAATGTTCTTCAAACCAATCGCGAACAGTTCTGGCCCGGTGACATGGCGCATTGTCCTCCATAAAAATGCCATCGTTGTGTGGGTACGTGAAGTCCATGAATGGCTGCCAGAGATCTGCAAGCAGCTGAACATAACCATTTCCAGTCAATGATCGGTTCAGTTGCACCAGAGGACCGAGTCCATGCCATGTAAAAGCAGCCCACACCATTATGCAGCCACCACCAGCTTGAACAGTGCCTTGCTGACAGTTTGGTTCCATGGCTTTGTGGGGTCTGTGCCACACTCGAACTCTACCATCAGCTCGTAACAACTGAAATCGTGACTCATCTGACCACGGTTTTCCACTGGTCTAGGGACCAGTCGATATGCTTACGAGCTCAGGAGAGTCGCTGCAGGCGATGTCGTGGTGTCAGTAAAGGCACTCGAGTCGGTCTTCTGCTGTCATAGCCCAAGGAAGACAAATTTCGCCGCACAGTTCAATCGGACAAGTCCCCCGTACGTCCCACATTGATTCCTAAAGTTGTTTAACGAAGTGTTGCGTGTCTATTAACATTGAACATTCTACACAGACGTCGGCGGTCTCGGTCGTTAAGTGCTGTCCATGATGGGATGGGATGCCTGAAATTTCATACTCTCGGCACACTCTTGATGCTGTGGATCTCGGAATATTGAATTCACTAACGATATCCGCAATGGAATGACCCATGCATCTAGCTCCAAGTAACATTCCACATTCAAAGTCTGTTAATTCTTGTCGTGCCGCCATAAATCACGAAAAACCTGTTCATATGAATAACTTGAACACAAATGAAAGCTCTGGAAAACGAACCGCGCATTGATACTTTTTCGCTGCGATACTACTGCCATCTGTATATTTGCATATTGCTATCCCATGACTTTTGTCAATTATAATATGGAATAAATTATGGAATATGGAATAAAATATAAAATTATAATGTAGTATAAAATATAGAATTTTTAAAATAATTACTTCGTATATGCAATAACACAGAAAATTTTGAAAATAACAAGACCTTTTCAGAACTGTAAAATCAGTAATGTACAAACATTAAATCAAAAATCTTCAGTTGTAAGATTTTTTTTGTTTAGTTTAAGGTTTTAAAAGAATTTTCCTCAAAACAATCCACTCAACTCTTAAATCCACAGCTCACATTCAGGTTTTACATCGCCATCTAGTGACAGGAACGTTATGTAATTATTATCTCAAAAAGTATTAAAATCTGAATTATTTTATATACCTTAGGTGAATGATATAAAATGCAATATGTCATTATTGTCATTAGAGTTCCAACATGGATATTTAAATAATAACTTTCACAAATTTGCAGTATTTTTTCAAAATTCTAAGAGAAATTATTAGTTATTTCATATTTTTGTATATTATAGCCTTTTAAAGATCTCCTCTCCTCTCTTTTTCTGAAATAAGAATTTTTAAATTGTCGATGTATAACTGTTATTTTTTCCATGGAAAGAAACAAAAACTCTTAAAATATACACAAACCATACAGTAACAATTGCGCAGCATTCCTTGTTATCGAGCTAAACCAGAGAAATGTGATTGTGATAGTCTACCTGAAGTTGTAGTGATTGGTTAAATCGGACGACCTAAGGTAATATATATTGTTTATTTTTCAAAGTCTCTTTTTGAAACTAAGGGGAACCATTCTGAACTGAAATTCGTCATTTTGAATGGTGAACAGATGGCAAGAATTACGTCTGAGTCTATAATTTCACCAAGCGTCTACGCCCTACCGACATACTAATATTTGACTTAAACACTCACTGATCAAGTACCATTCACTCATACAAGGTATACTTTTGATAGAACCAAGTCTGAAATTCATATTTTCCGAACGTTTATTTTAGCAGATAAGGGCAGTTGGTGATAGCAGTTATTTTAGCAGGTAATGGTAAGATTTAAAAAAATAACATTTTATTTTATTTAGACACTTCACGTTAGTGGTTAAGCGATTCGACGTACTTGATTAGCTGGTATACAATATATGCAGATATACACCACCCTATACGTAGCTATACGTACTCTAGATATATGCCATCTTATACTTAACTATGCATACCTAGATATTCACCATCCTATACTATAAATACACTTTCCTATATCTGGCTATACATATCTAGAGATATACTACCTAATACTTAACTGTACATACCTAGATATTCACCCTCCTATACTAGATAGACATGATACTAAATAGGCGTGGAGAGACATAAACTATCGTATTCGTAGCGCTAAAAGATTAAATCTATAATATGTTATTTCCTTGAAATTGAAGTTGCCTGACAAGATCCAGTGGCGGATTGCTATCTAGGCAGATACCTAGGATCCGTAGCTGAGGAAAATCTGTAGGCAGTAGATTAGAAAATATTATTAGCCTAGTTGTCAAAAAAATTGTGAAAACAATAATTTCATTGAATTATAGAAAATCAATACTTAAATGCATGTTTCAAAAGAAAATTCTTATCTAACGTATTAAAATATAATGAATTTTAT
Organism: Argiope argentata; assembly: GCA_026289955.1. NCBI lineage: Eukaryota > Metazoa > Arthropoda > Arachnida > Araneae > Araneidae > Argiope > Argiope argentata. Next base: position 1,514,404 of record JAOUZG010033927.1, on the reverse strand, counting down.
ATTAACATATTGAAATATATTTATTTATTTGATTATGTTACTTGACAAGTTCGGTTAAATAGTAATTTTTATTACTAAGTTTATTTGCAACTTATTATTTCTTTCTAATTAAAAAGTTAATTAATAAATAAGAATCCTTAATTAATAATTATAGTTAATTTGCCAATAATTTTATCGCTTTAGTTGTTTTTTTATCCATGATGTGCATAATATATATTCCCAAAGTTACTAAAATACTAAAATTAAATAAAAAATAATAATTAAAATAAAAATAAATTTAAAAACATACAAAAATACTAAACTAAGTTGAGCAATTATTAAATGAGAGGACTCATCATGTTTACAAAAATGTGTTATAAAATGTCTTTATCCGCCACTGACTAGATTAATGGAAAAGTTCTGGATATCTACTCGTTCAAGTCTAAATCTTTAATCTAAAATAATTCCATTTTTCGAATTTCTTTTGAAATATTAAGATAAAAGAAATTAAATGTGACGAGATTAGTGAGCGATTCGTAAACATGTCGGTATTTTATAATGGCGAAATGAAGAAAGTAACTGAATAGATTTCAAAATTTTCTGCATCTCGTCTGTCGAATAAGATGCTTCTGAAACCCAAGAGCTCTAACATTCCTACTCGTCTCTCAAACGTTGAGTTTTTCCCTCTCGGTTTCGAATTCTTTTTCATCGCCATCCTTCCTCACCCCACCCCTTCGTTTTTATTCGAAACATTTTAAAGTGCTTTCTAGGACTTCTTTTTCTTCTTTGCCGATCTATGAGGGGCTTTCGACAACTGTGTCTCAGAATTTTAGGTTTTATTCACGGGTCTTTGTTAATTCTTCGAAGCCAGTTCTATTCTATTTCGTATTCCTCTTTGTGTTTTTTCTTAGCAGTTCGCGGTGTCTTTTTTTTTTTTCTTTTTGCCTGACATTCTTTAAACTTTTATTCCTTTCTGAGTTTATATTCAATGGGATTCAAAAATTCTGAGCACAGATATTTTAATTTTCAAAATTACAAAAATAAAATGTAATTTCAAGCGAAATGAAATTAGAGTTTTTTTCTATCTTTCTTGTGACGATTCACTGTTTCTCTTATTCAGGCCCGACTTAGCCAAAATGGGGCCCCTCTGCGCCTCAGTACTTTAGTAATGATGAACAGAAAATCATTATTGAAGAAGAAAATGTAAAATAAACTTACTATTCAATTTGAGGGCCCCTTTGATGTGGGGGCCCGGAGCTATTGCCCCGTATGCCCCTGTCTTTGTCAGGCTTAGTTCTTATTTTCGAAAAATAGAGAAAGCATGTAATCAACACAGAATTCAAAATCAAGATTTTGACGAATTTCCAGGGGGTGTCAAAATCTTGGGGGGGGGGAGTTGTGTGGATTATTCAAAAAACTGTTTTATACGGACTTATGAAATTTGTGGATTTCTTTCAAATTTTGAATGAAGTTCATTCACAAGAAGTCTGTCCGTCTGGTTGTTCGAATACCTATGAATGAACTATGAAACTCAAAGAACTAGGTAGATAAATTTTTTTACACAAATTTATATTCTAAAATATGTATTTTTGTCGATTTTTGAGCCCAATCTGTCAAGCCCTGATCACCTGTTCAGTTGTACTTTCACCTGCATGTAAATGCCTCGATTTAAATGCATGCAGTTAGGTACATCCTCTAGTGATTGTAATTGTAATTCCTTATTAGATTTTAGTATCAATCGTTCAACAAGCAGCCGTCAAAATACATATCTTTGATAAGTTTATTAAAATTGTTTTATACACCCCAAAGGTCTACATTTCGTGGTTATCGTACATTAACGCCTTGCAAAATTATACGTGGACTTATTCAAGTTCCACAATTTTATGCGAGGGAATAGGAATAAAAATTGATTGAAGAATATGCGAGAAATTTTTGGGAACAGTTCTACAGTTGTTTTATCATAGAAATAAAATGTTATTGATAACACAGTTTATAATTTAAAATCCCAAATAGTTCAGAAATCAATGGAAAATGGTCTTGCACAGAACTAGACGTTGAGTGGAGAAACTGATTACACATAATTGATGAGCTTTATTTTTTTCTTTTCATTCTCGATGTATTGTATTGATTCCCTGCGTACTGTAAAGAAGTCGTCACCTGGTCTCCTTTTGGAAGCGACACATGTTCGAACATTGCTACTTCTAGCCAGTGGTGAGACTATTCATCCTTTGTTGCGCATTGTGTTTCTCCCTTTTAGTATTGCCCTTCGGACTTGAATGGAGTCAGATAATGGAACACACATGCTGGCGACCCATTCAAGAAGCAAATCATGCCGAAACACTAGATGGGAATATTTCTTCTATGGATCACCCAAGCTGAGATAAAGTTCCAATAATGAACAATGTATGCACCTTACGACCCCTTGAAGAAAGGAGGGTTAAAAACCCCAGATGCGAATATTTCTGTATTGTGAAGTTTCTGATGGATGTTTTCAAGAATATTCCCTCGACATAACGGCTCCCCAATGGGAGTATTTCTTAATAATGATTGGACGATCGGCATCTCCAGCTCGCCAATGCGAGCCTGAGAGAAGGAGCCTCACCAATGTTAAAATGGAAGGTTTTGGAAGAAGCGACGGTCGAAAAGCCGATCTGGTGGACGAGACAAGCTGACTGACGAACGAGACGAGCTGTGAGTAGAGCTGAAGAGCTGGAGTTGAAGAAATACCACGTGATCTCGAGTTTATTGACTACCGGAAGTAATCCGTAGATCTCTGTAGCTACACGCCATAGCCGGATACGTGGACAGCCTGTGAAGTCGCGGTATTATTTGTCGGACTGACAATCCAGTTGTAAATATTTCCCAAAATTTAACCTAGAGGATGTGTTGTTGTTTTTGTTATTGCATAAAGCTGTAAATAAAACCTTTGAGTTTAAAATGCTACCATTTTATTTGATCTACCAGGATCAATTCTTTACAGTACCAACAAGTAAGTATACCACGAGACACTAATGTAAGACAGTAAACAATTGATAATGGGAGAAATTTCTAATATAATGGCGTCAGGCTCATATACAAACAGAAATAATGGGAAAATACATAAAGCCAAAAAAAAACCCCCACATAATACTAGAAAGATACTTTATATGATATAATACAATAGAGAAGTATAATCAAATAAAAATAAAGTATTCCAAATACAAGTCTACAAGCCTAAAAGTATATATGCAAATACATGCAATTAAACACACTGTAATAAAATCTAAATAATACAGAGGAAAAATCAAATGTAGAAAAGGATATGAAAGACTATTTATTCTGCACAAAGATCCCCCTAGGGAGGCACCTAGAAATGAGGAGGAGATGCTTCCGGCATGGAGGTTGGGTCTTTCCATCTTGGAGGATACACTAATAAGTAATAAGGCTCCCCCCATCGATGACAGGATGTACTTCCTACGGGACGGGTTGTATCATGGCCAGTGAAGGCCCCCAGGACTCAATGAGAGTTCCCGTCAATATTGCTGTTGTGACGATCCGGTCATTCAGTTTTATGGTTTATTCCTCGTGCCTACAGGCGGGTTGGAGAGTCTGATATGACTTGCCCACTATAAAGGCAGATAAACGTGAAAGCTATGCTATACTTTTCTTTAAAAGGCAATTCCTTTATTTATGACTTTCGGAAATAACTTTGGAGCATTCAAATAAGAAATGCTTGGCATCCTGCATTGCGCCATTTGCTCAGTCATCGACAAATTGTAGTATTTCAAATAAGCTTTAAGGTTTCCACGTCCAGTCAGAAATTGGGCAAGCTTAAAATTGGATTCAGAGTAGTGAGTCTTTAAACGTCTCTGTATAGAATGTGCTTCTTTGCGATAGAAAAATATATCTCAGTTTGATGTAAGGTAGGACGTCACATTTCGAAATAGTGGTTATTATTGAAACCTCAATAGGAATATATAAATGTTCATTTCTCCATTTTAAGCTCCTATTTGATCTTGAATACAGTTCGAAGCCTCTTTTGATTCCACTAACGTAACTAAAAGGGAGTAACATTTCGTGGATTGATAACAGGATTCACCACGGCATACGATATGATTAACAAGCACTATATTATTAATATTTTCATTGGCTTTTAATTATAACATAATGAAAAATTCTGAACAGAAAATCGCGAAAAAAAATTAAATTGAACAAAATAATTGCATTATTGATAAATGATTCTCTCTTTGAGAAAAAGAGAAGGCCGAGGTGGTCTGATGATAAGGACTTGCCTTCGGAACCGGAAGGTCTCGGGTTACCTATTCCACTGAAAAGTAGTCATGTAAGCAGGTTTGGTGCACGTTAAATCCGCTAGGGCCAGGCATCCTCCTGCTGGAGTGGTGTGAAAGTTTGTAGAGGGAGTGATGCCAGCTCAGGTGTCGTCCTCGTCATGTGACCGCTTTTCAAGATTATGAGGTCCGTCCCAAAATAGTTCTAGTGTTGTTACTTTAAAAAGGGAAATTAATATAAAACTAAACCAAACTTAACAATGAGAAATGAAATAATGCCCACTCATCTGTTGGGGCAGCAGAATTATAGACTTCCTAAAAAGTTATTTTTAAAGTTTTTACTATAATTTTCATTTTTTTAAACCTTGTATTTATTTTTATCTGTTTTTTTATCATTTTTATTTTTCCACTCAGAGAGTTTGGTTTATTTTCGAATACTAAAAGATTCCCGAACAACTCCCCAATATGAGAAAGTAATTTTGGACAATAATTTTAATCAGAATCCCTTCCAAAATATAAATGACAACATTATTTGATTACATTATCAAATGCCAAATAAAAAGACAAATAAACTTTATAACCAATAAACGACATCTTTAACAATTAATTAATTTTTATATCACTTTCAGAAACACAAATAGGCCGATATTTTTGTGAATATATTCTTTGATATAATTTATGTAGCATCTCATTATCCATGACAAAATTTTGCAATTGATTTTTTATCTACTTCCTGTTGTGCTAGACATATGAAATGCTATTCTTTCGTATGGTTTAAATGAGAATAAATTCATAGTTTCAAATTTATTTGAGAAGCTCTCGTTGGACTATATTTAGTTTTCATTGAATTTTAGAAGGTCTATTTGTTAAAGAGTGTGAGAAAAACTAAAGATAACAATTATAATAATTAATTATTACTCTCAGAAGCTACTACACCCCTCTTTCCTTTGTAAAGCGAACACGAGAACAACAAAATTAAATGCATTATGAATTTTAAAATATAATAATGATGGGTCTATATAACAATAATTTATGAAATGTGTTGCGAACTTTTAAAAAAACTAATGTTGAGATTGTGTAACGATTATTTTAATTAAGTATGAACCAACTTTTAAAAACTAATGGTAAGACTGTATTATAATTATAAAATGTATTACAAACTTCTTTAAAAAAATCAAAATATTTCAAAGTTTTTAAATTTTTTATTCATGTGTGGGCTAAAATGGAAAAAGTGTATTTTGAATCAGACATTTGAAAATCAGGATAAAAACGTTAAGCTCGTGAAGTATTGAAAAACGCTCATCGCTTTGCAGTTATCGCATAAACGCATATTCGAACACAAAGGACTCTATTTGATTAGATTTTGCAGTATACCAAATAACAAATTTCTTTGCAGTATGCAGTATACCAAATTTCCCCAAGGCGTTTTTAAGTTACTTATGTCTCAATGTATAAATATTTTTCAAAAATGTGTTTTTGGAACTCAGGGAGGTCTAAAATTTGAATATTCATAAAGATTCCCAGTTTATTTCAAATATCAAAATCTCAAAAAATATTTTGCAGTATTATCTCTATATTTCGTAAACAGGAAAGTTAAAAAGTAGGAAATAAATCTTTCAAGAATATTAAAAGAAACTTTTTAAAAGATTTTCATTTTAAATTAATATCTTTAAAGATTTTCTTTCAATTAATAATAATGCCTTTAAAGATTTTAAAGATTTTCTTTCAATTAATATTAATGTCTTTAAAGATTTTAAAGATTTTCTTTCAATTAATATTAATGTCTTTAAAGATTTTAAAGATTTTCATTTGTTATAAATGGAATTCAAATTTCAATTTAGTTTCAATTTTTATTAAAAAAAGATTTCTCATTTTTTAACTTTAAAAAATACTTTTATTAGTACGATAATATAATATAATAAATATTGTTACAAACCTGTAATTTTGCTTCCCAGCAGGAAAGTGTCATCCTAAGAGTGACTATTTTACAATCATCACCACTGAGCCGGTGCCGCATTAGTGATGTCAGGGCTAGGCGACGAATGGATAATACTGGGAACTTTAAGAATTTTTCCGATCCTTCCAATAGAAACCGAGATGCACCCTGATAAACCTACTAGGTTCTCTCCCCCCCCGGAAGCTATAAAAGAGTGGTATACTCAAACTGCGGCTAATGTGTGAGTGTATCAGTTTGGGCACACTTCTGAGTACAAAGGCTGCCCCAAATTTTCTAAGATCTCAAATCCTCAAACCAACCGCCTAAACTACTTTAATTCGAACCATGTCAAAAATAATCTATCTTTCGCTGGCTGTCTCAAAACCTACCAGCTGAATCCACTTATGTAAACGAAACTAAAATTAATAATAATTCAACCCCCTCTCCCCCGGAAATATCCGACATCATGGAAGTCTTTAACGAAATTGAAAAATTATTCATGTCATTTCCCAATTTAATAAATGCAACTAAAGAAATGAAAAAAGCAGCAGACCCCATGACAAAGTTCTTTATCTTATCCAATGCACTTAATAACCCAACTGCCTAAATTCTCTTTAAATATTCTCAGCCAGCAGCCAATAGGAAATCAGCGTCAACCAACCCAAATGCATTAGCCAATAGAAAGAGGAAGTACAGGCCAGTCTACCAAAAGCCAAGTTGCTCTCTACAAACAGCAAAGCTCGAGGATAAGTCCCTGACGGGGCTAGGCGCCTAGTAAAATTTACTCTTACTGCGGCTAGTGTGTGAGAATTGAATTGACCCGGAAGCTAAGCTGTAGGAAGACAAGTGACGAGTCTTCGAGAGGATAGCGTAGCAATGGCTGAGTAACAGCGTTGTGTGTAGGTCAAGCGAGCTGGAGGGCTGTTTACCGAGTAATCTTGTCTTCTGCGGAAGCAGAGGCGTATATTGTGTGGTAGTGAGTCGGCAGATAAAGCGAGGAGACAGAGATAGGTTCAGCCGTTTGGAGAGACCGAAGAGCGTAGCTCCGAGGAACACCTCTCTTGATGGATTCTGTAAGTGCTTTGGGTCGGTTGCAATTTGTGGGCTACTGTCTGCTGTATTGTGCTGCTGTGTGCTGTCCTGTGTTCGTCTCAGCTCTACACATTTGTCGTCTGTGTGTTCATCATCTTTGTGTTAGTGTCTTCTTTGTGTAAATAAACATGCTTTTGTTTTTTTTTTCTACTGAAGCCTGATGATTGTGTCTTCACACTATATGCCAACTACTTATAAGTGAAAACGGGGAGAATATTTCGTAACAATATAGAGCAAATGTAAGATAGATGTAGATTTGTTTATAAAAATCCCCGATTTCTGATTTTGTTCCTATAAATATTCTGTTCATATTTGCTCTCAAAATAATGTGCAATTCTAAAAATAATTTCTTATATTTATTGAACTGGATAAAAAACTGAATCTTAAAAAATCAAGGAGCATGATTATCTTTCAACCCTCTATGACTATTGTGTTTAAACAATTTTATTGCGTTATAATCATAATGTGTCTTTCAAGTCACACCGGCGTATAAAATTTGCACTTCTGTGTATAATAGTTCATATGTGAAATTCCATAAAACAATTCGCATTTGTTGTAAGGCATAAATGTACATACATCCGTAATCATAGTTTGGTAATCATTGGCAAAAGCACGAATCATTTTGTAATGACTTGATCCTGGTCGATCAAATAAAATGGTAGCGTGTTATACACAAAGGGTTTATTTAAAGCTTTATATAATAACAAAACAACAACACGTCATCTAGGTTAGATACTGGAAAATATTTACAACTGGATTGTCCGTTCGGCAACTATGCCGGGGATTCACAAGCTGTCCGCGTATTCGGATACTACCTGTAGTTTCAGAGATCTACGGATTACTTCCGGTAGATCTTTCTAACAAACTCTAGATCACGTGGTCACAGCTCTTCAACTTCAGCACTGTTCGCAGCTCGTCTCGTTGTCGTATCCGCTCTCGTCCAGTCTCTCGCCAGATCAGCTGGTCCCGTCTCTCCGATCATCTTGTCTCCTCCCCCGGATCAGCTTCTCGATCGTCCATTTTAACAGTAGTGAAGCTCCACCTCTCAGGCTCGCATTGGTGCGCTGGAGATGCCGATTGTCCAATCATTCTTCAGAAATACTCCCACTGGCGCACCATCATGTCGTGGGAAGATTCCTGAACTATCCACCCCTTAACAGAACCTTCGCAATACCCACTATTCGCATCTGCATTCTTTCTTCAATATATTCAAGAAAGCACTTCTTTATTCACCGGGTCTTAAAGAGCATATGCTGTTAATTATTGGAACTTTATTCAAGCTGGGGTGGTCCATTGAAGAAGTAGTCCCATCTGGTATTCCAACATGGTTTGCTGCTTTAATGGGTCGAAAGCATGTGTGTTCTATTATTTGTCTTCTCTCAAGTCCGAAGGACGACACTAAAAAGGGAGAAACACAATGCGCAACAAAGGATGAATAGCCTCACCGCTGGTTAGGAGTATCATTGTTCGATCATGTGTTTCTTCCAACAGGAGACAAGGTGCGACTTCCTTACAATTTCAATTGGATCAAATGGTTTCGAGTAGTTTTACTGCCAACAGTTTGCACAGCAATTATTTTTCTATTTCGGGTTGATGAGAATAGCAGTGGCCATAAATACTAGGATTGGTTGTGTTTGCAACGTCATAGAGTTAAGATTTATGCGCCACCTCATGAAAAAAAACAATATTATTATTTTGTAAAATGTCGATAAATTAAAATGTGACTTGAAAGTTACACGGGCCCATAGAGGGTTAATATCGATCTGTTCTGTCTTTATATTATTTTTAAAACTTAATTATACCATTTAAAGTAACAATCTAATTATACCAATTATAAGTTATAATTAGTTTAATTATACCAAAAATAACTTGTACAAAAAATGTATCTGATATCGTTTCAACACGCAAATGTATAAACACATTAATGAAAACATTAAAAAGTATTATTGAATAAATTTATTTATATACATCAAAAATTATTAGAAATAATGTAATGAGAAAATTTGGCATCACTGAAAATTTAATCCTTTGAATATGGAAAAAGTGTAAAAAGGTTTCTGTGCAATAATATATTCCAAAATTAATGGGGGGAACGTAAACATTAATAATAAATTGAAATCAAAATTTTGAAATTAAAGCCTTTTTTTAGCGAGCTCATTCTACCCTGAAAATAACTGCTTGCGAAATTCGATAGCAGCTAAATATTCTAAATAATCAGAACTTTTTATAATATTTCAAACAGTTTTTGTATAAATTATATTCTATATCACTCAATTTACAAGTGTGTTTGGCTTGTAAATAATATCTTTTTTTTTGATGAAAATATCGGAAAAGTATAAAATATTTCTGAAAAGTTCATATAACTTTGAGAGAAACTGATAACTGCCAGATATTTTATCTCATGAGACTTTCATTTTTTTTATCCTATGATATATTTTTTTAAATTTGAAGTGAAAACAATCTGGTCACTTTAAGGAGACATTGGACTTTCAAATAAGCAAAAAACGACAAAAATATGAAATATTATTTTTATCGCTTCCTCTCAAAAATATCTATTTTTATTGAACTAAAATAATGTTATAACTTATAATGTTCAATAAAATGAATGTTTCAAAGGTCAAAATTAAAAAAAGTACATGTTAAATATCAAAGAAAATTATTGTTATTATCGCCATGTCAGATAATAGTTCGCCAATTGTGGCAATCGTTCGTGTAAATTCGGATGTTTTGTTCTTTTTCAGTCATGTTTGTGTCTCGTTTCGTGGTTGGCCTTTCTATTGTGAGCGTCTTGTAATGAAAAGTATGGAATTGTTAATTAAATGTTGTTGACTGAAAAATTAGTTTGGTCATTCAGAAAAAGCGCCTGCACTCGTCTAAATTTTATTAAAAAAGTGATGCATAGATTCTACAATTTGGTCGTTCGTATCGGTGTTTTTGAATGATTTCGTTTTCGTTTACTTTTATTAATTTCATGGAATATTTGATTGTGTGAATAATTTTTATTCCATGAATATAGCAAAACTAAATATTAAAAAAGGGAGCATCCAAACTCAGTTAACTCGCTTCGAAAATTTGTTATCTTTGGATAAATCGAATGAAGAATTCAGTGCTGAAATTGAATTACAAACAAAATCAAACAGAATAGAAGATTCAAAATCATCCGTTTGCAAAATACGTGAAAAATACTGTGACGCCATCAAGAATGAATTTGAAATGGATTAAGTTGGAAATGAACTGTTGAATGTCAACTTTAGAATTGAAAAATTAGAGGTAAGAATTAAACACCTCATTAAAATCTGTAAAAAAGTTAGGGATGTAAATAATATTAAAGGTAACAAACACGCTTTTATTTCAAATTGTATAAATTATCGTATACCAGAAATACCTATTTCTACATTTTCAAGCAATTTTTGGGGATTTGAAACGTTTTAAAGTCAATTTAATAGTGTTATGGATGCAACAATAATTTCTTGGATATTGAATAATTACATTATCTTCGTGCTTCGCTTAAAAATGATGCAAAACTTTTGGAAACAGAAGAAGATACATTTACATCTTTATTCCAGTCATTGGAAGAAAGATATGAAAATAAACGAATTATTGTTGATAACCATATTCAATCAAATTTAGAAATCAAAAAACTGTCGCATGAATCGCCTAAAGATTTAAGAAAAATGGATCACATAAATAGAAATTTAAGAGATTTAAAAATTTTAAATATTGAAAAAAAAAACAGTTTTTCCAATATCATCATTTTAAATATTGTTTTGAGAAAATTGGATAGTGAAAGTCAAAAACAGTTTGAGATTTTCTTTAAAAATACCGAAGTACCAGTTTTGGATAGTTTATTAACTTTTTTGGAAAAAAGAAGTCAGGTCTCGGAAAACATCCACAAGAATATTTTACTGAAAATGAAACAACCCTCGACTCAAGTTCGAAACAAAAGTTTTGTGTTTAATTTTAATAGGAAAAATAAGAAATGTTTTGTGTGCAATTTATCGCATCTAATATATTCTTGTGATGTGTTTAAACAAATTTCCCCTGAAGAAAGGTATGATTTAGCCATAAAACATAATTTATCAATTAATTACTTAATGATTAGTCATCATTTAAGTAGTTGTTCATCGAAGTATCTTTTTCAATCAATGTGGGAAAATGCATAATACTCTGTTACAAATTTCTAAAGAATCAGATAGTTATGATGCCATCTACAAGCACTATATCTATTTGATTCTTTAATGTTCGTCTAATAACTCATTGTAGGCGACAATCTCTGATGTCAGTAGACCCCTCGATTCAAGTATATCTGTCACATGGCCAGGTGGCTGTGAAAGTGTAAACAGCAGGGAAGGGAAAGAGTTATTGCTTTCCAACACCAGCTGTTTTTTAACAAAAGCGAATCCGTTTTGTTAGCTACAGCAAATGCTCATACCGGATCTGCTAGTGGAGAAAGATTCTGTTTGACGTCTGATCAGCTTCTAATTATGTAAGCAATCATTGTGCAAATGAATTAGATTTAAAGAAAGAAAAAAAAGCATTGTGATTTCTGGCATTAATGGATTAGAGTAGTCCGTTAAGTCGAAGATAAGGGCTTATATTTCAAACAATAATTTGTTTTTCCTTTAGAATTTTTAGTTGTTCCAAAAAATAACATCTTACCCCCCCCCCATCGAAATATATAAATGTTTCTCACAGTAATTGACCAAAGAATTGGCATTTATCTGATCCATCATTTAATAGGCTCGGAAAAATTGACGTTTTATTGATTGCGGAACTCTTTTTCGAAATTTTGAAACTTAGTATGATACAGCTTTCGGAACAAAAAATTATATTGCAGGATTCTAAATTTGGATATTTGGTTAGTGGTGGAATTGAAAATCCAATAGCTGAAAATGGAATAGATTGAGGAGCATCAAAAGAAACTGAAAATCTAAGAAAAAAATAAAAGCTGTCAATGAAGAAAATGTTGTTAAAGGGAATGAAGAAAGAATATCTGAGGAGCATTCTATCAACACTCATACCAGAACGGATAGTGGTCGTTATGGGGTTAAAATGTCAAAGCGAGAAAAAATAATTCGCAATTAGGCGTTTCGAAACACACCGCTCTTCGGAAATTGAATTGGTTGCATAAACGGTTGAAAAAACCCAATTATGTGGGAACTGTATAGGCATTTCATAGACGAATATTAAAGCTTGAGTCACATGTCAGAAGTAGACGACTGTGGACAGCCTGATATTACATACTACATACCTCATCAAAGTGTATACCGTCCACAGAATAGCTCAACTCCTCTCCGTGTGTAATCTTTGATGCTTCCCAAGCCACTCCGACCAGCTGGATATTACTTGAAATCTCTACTATTGAACGGTGGAATTGTTCAAGAAGAACTGCTTTCAATTTTGTGTCATTTTCGAACCCATCGCTTTGCATTTATAGCGGATGTTAAAATGAACTAGCGCATTTTAGTTGACTAATCACAGCAAGATCGTTTGAGAATTTTATTGAAAGATAGTGAGGACGATCCTATCAAAATTTACAAGCTGAAAACCTTGACATAGGGAAGTTGCGCGCCATTTTTAGCAACACCAACCTTGAAACAATTGGTCATTGAAAAAGGTGAAAACTTCCTAGTAGCAGCACCTGTTGTCATGTCAGGCTTCTACATGGATTATTGGGGACCTGGATCTGATACATTGGACACTACGAAAGAATTTCAAACCCAACTTACTCAATCGTTCGCTTGTTGTGGGATGGAGCTGCACAAATAGCGCTCTAATAGCCCTCAACTTTTCAGAAATAACTGTGTAAATAGTGACTACTTGTTAAATTTCTCAAACGAAGTAAAAGTTCTAATACCTTTTCTTAAAGCTCAAATTTATTGCTTTACCCTCAGAATGACTGTAGATAATTCTGCTAAATATAAAAAAGGAACAGTTTTATCAGTTATTGCAAAAAATTGTGATCCCCTTGGCTCTATTGGACCTTTCATTACAAAGGCAAAAATTTTCATGTAAACTCTTTGGCTTTATAAAATAGATTGGAATGATTCCCTTCCAACAAAGGAATTTCAAGAATGAACCAAGTTTCTGGACTCACTTTGCAAGCTTAATGATTTGGACATCAACAGATTTGTTCTTATGGGAAATTTAAAAGTTGTAGAACTTCATGGAGTTTTCAGATACAAGTGTAAAAGCATATGGAGCCGTCATATATTTATAAGGTGTATCGCATCTAATGGAAAAATTATTACTAATCGTCTTTGTAGTAAATTTAGAATTTCCCCTTTAAAGAAATTTGGCGCAGCTTAGTCAGATATGGCTCTTGCTCCGTAAAACACAACACAACCAACCAACAACTCTTAAAAAAAATCGCAATTCCTAAACTTGAGCTAAATGCTGCTGTGCTGTTATCTAAACTTATAGAAACAGTTGTAAAGTCCTTGAAACTAAATATATCAGCGATTTATTTGTTATCAAACTCCTGTATCTTATTATCCTCAATAAAACCATCTACTTAAGGTATTCGTTGCGAACAGAGTGAGTTAAATCCAAGAACTAACAAGCGATTTTCAATGTCAGCATGTACGCTCAGAAGATATTACTGCCGATCCGGTATCACTGGGTCTAAAATCTGAAAGGCTCCGATCAGAAGTTCGCTGGAGGAATCGTCCATCATTTTTGCAACATAAACCAACTCTGAACAAATAATTAATATGTAATAACTCGAGAGACCATTTCTATAAATTTTGTGTAAATTAGATGTAAATATTTATAAATCGTTGTGTAAATATTGTAAATATTTTAATTGTATAAAATTAATTGTAATGAAATCGCGTATCAGCTTGAAAAGGCCATTCTAAGAAGATTTACAACAGAATATCGCCGTATTTGGCTAATTTGATGTAGGTCTGTTGGCGACGTAATGAGGTAGCTAACGGGTTTTACTACAGGATCAAAATATGTAGTACAAGCAAAGAAATGAAGACTTGTTCTTATAGAATGTTGGAGAAATTTCCAGACTTACCTGGAATGAGTGCGCTGTTTCTGAGCTTGCCCCGCTCACTTTAGTGGGTCCTGCTTAAGGAGGAAGAATCAGAACAGTTCGGAAAACGAAGCGACGTTAGTTGGCTTACCTTAAGAGAGCGATTTTTCTTTTTGACGCGCGTTCTATAGCTTTGCTGTTCACCGAGATTAGTGGATAAATAGAGTTAATTCACTGAAAATTTGTTGCTTGTGTTGCGAATGTTTAATAACATGTTTTCATTGACAATAAAGTCTGCATCTTCGCATCGTTATTGCGTGTGAAATATTCGTAACACTATTTATATGAACTAAAATTGCAGCCAGATACTTCTTCATTAGTGATAACTGATTCTTGTAACTGCATTGCTAATCTAATTTAAAATTGTTCAAAATAACTTAAGCTAATTAGTATTTTTAGCTTAATTCACACATTTCTTTTCAATTGCAGAAATTCTAACAAGAGAATGATCGGCTCCTTAACATCTACTGAAATCAAATAAGCAGAATTAAGAATTGTTAGTTTCATTCAGAAAGATGAGTTTTTCGAAGAAATCGATTCCCTTAGTAAAGGGCAGTTGGTATCTTCAAAGAGTATAAATTATTGTTCTTAAATCCCTTTCTAGATAAAAATGTTGTTGTTGTAGGTGGTCGATTGGAACAATCGAATTTCAATTATAATTCAAAATTTCTCATTCTTTTACCTGTTAAACATTTAGTTAATCAATTTAATTGCACAAGACTATCATGTAAAATATTTGCATGCAGGACCACTAGCCTTATTAAATTTTGTTAGTGAAAAGTTTTGGCTTTTACAAGGTAGAGAATTATCTTGAAAGATTTTCCTCAATTGTGTTGTTTGTTTTTAACAAAAACCTGTTGCTTCCAACCAAAGAATGGGAAGTCTACCACCAGACCAAGTTAACCCTGGCGCAATGTTTAACAAAATAGGTATCGATTTTATAGGCCCATTTTAAATTAAATATAGAAACCAACGCAAAGGAATTTATCATAAAATTTACCTCGCGATATTTGTTTGGTTAGCCACAAAGGCTGTCCACTTAGAAATGGTTGATGATTTACCTTCAGAAGCGCTAATAGCTTGTCCAAAAAGATTCTTTGCTCGTCGTGGACAAAGTAATGTTTTGATTAGTGATAACGCTACAAATATAGTGGATACTAATTTAGAGCTAAAAGAGTTGTATAAGTTAGTTGAAACATCAAAGCATAAGACAAATATATATTGTTCCCCCGAAGATGTAATTTGGAAATCCCCCCAGGGCGTTTAATTTTGGAGGCATCTGGGAGGAGGGTGTTAAGTTCTTTAAATTCTATTATAAAAGAGTAGTAGGGACCATTCAATTAACGTAAGAGAAATTCTTAGCTGTTAGTAATCAAATTGAATCCATCTCAAATTCGAGACCAATTGCTCCACTATCGGGCGATCCCAATGATCTTAATGCCCTTACACCTGGCCATTTTTTAATGGGTCGTCCTACAACTGAAATAGCAGAACCTGAAATTAACATATCTTCAAATAGATTAAATAGGTGGGAATTGGTAACCAAGTTTTTACAAACAATATGAAAAAACTGGCAACGAGTTTATTTAAATCACCTCCAACAGAGATACAAATGGAACTTTCAAAAATAATATTGTCTTTGGCAACACGGCTGTTTAGAAGGAAGACAGCATAACTTTGAGTAAATGGCCTTTCTGTCGCATTATAGAATCAATTCCTGGTAAAGACAACAACGTACGTTTAAGTATAGTTAAACAGACCCGTACAAAAGGTCAAAATCTAAGTCATGTTTGCTTCCTATTGAATAATTTGATTATACATATTAATAAAACGTATAGTTAACTTGTATAAATAACGCTAATTATATGTGAACTAGCATAGAATAATACGAAGTAAAAAGTGTTGTTTACTTAAGTATTTCAAACTGATTGAACTTTGATTTGTTATATCTTTTACTTGATGATCAATTAAATAATATAATTATTCATTGCGGGGGGAAATGTTAAATATCAAACAAAATTATTGTAATTATCGCCCTATCAGATGATAGTTCGCCAATTGTGGCAACCGTACGAGTTAATTCTTATGTTTTGTTCTTTTTCATTCATGTTCGTGTCTTGTTTCGTGGTTGGCGTTCTATGATGAACGTCTTGTAATGAAAAATATGGAATTTTTAATTAAATGTTGTTGATTAAAGAATTAGTTTGGCCATTCAAAAAAAGTGCCAGTACTCGTCAAAACTTTATTGAAAAAGTGATGTATAGAGTCCATTTAGTATTCTGCAATATATTTTAATAATTTTCCTCAAAATGGTATTATAATTAGATTTAAACATCTTTTAAATGTTTCAGATGCTATGTTTTTTGAAGAAATTAAATAGAAATCACTGTAAAGATTGCTACTAAACATTAAAAGTAATTAAGGTAGGAATTTTATATTTCGAGGTTTTTAGATAGTTAAAAGTCCACTTGAGTTTCGAAAAACACAAAATTCTTATGAAAATTCTGTAATTGTAGATATTTTCCAAAAAATTATCAGTTCGTTGAAATTAAAAAATCATACACAGTTTTTTTTTATAAATAAATTTATATTGGAATAATACAAAAAATATTTTAAAAAATAAATATAAAGTTGCCCAAAATATTTTGAAATTTAAAAAAATTATGTATTTTTTAGTTTAAAAATATTCCGTTTTAATTTTTTTAAAGGAATTTGTCTTATTTATATTTTAATGCATATACCTATAAAATTTCGCAAATATGCCTGATAAATCTACTGAACCCTTAAGAAAAAAAATTGATATTCAGCCAATTGTTGGCTTTGCATTGTTAGATGAATAATTGTTTCTACTACCAAGAACTCCATTTTTCAACAATGCCAGTGTTAAAATTGAATGAGTTTCATTCTTGGAAATCTTCCTTTTATAAAATCAAGAGCATGTCACAACTAGCAGTTCTGAATTAACTTTCATTTTTTTTCAGTCACTATTACTTTTTTTTTCAAGAACCTGTTTGATTTATACAGCTCAATTTGAATTCTCAACGTGAAGTAATAGCATTCATTCACAAAAGAAGTTTCTTTCGCCCATTTCCAAAATAAGCCACTCCAATGTTTTTAGGTATCCACCTTGATAAGGTAAGGTTTATTCATTAAAAATAATATAAATACCAATTCCCTTTTGAATTATAATTTATCTGAATATATCATTAGTAAATCGCTGATTGTTGATTTCCTCGGTGGTATGATGAGATGACATTGTCTTGTTGGGATTTCCATATGACAATGCATTGGATTCTTGATAGTTTTAGAAAGTGTTTTCGTGGGATTAACCCTTAGGCTGCTATGGACACTTATATACATCTAGCAAGTCTCTTGAGGGGGTTACCTCGTATTTGAAGATGAGAAATTTCCGACACGTTAGTGGGTGCCTTGTTTTGTACACAAAAGAGACCTGGCTCCTTCTATCGTTGATGAGACATACCTCCCAAGGGAAGCAGTTGTACCGTGGCCAGTAATGGCTCTAAGAACTCAACCACACTTCTTGCCAGTGTTGCTATTATTGCGGCGATTTGGTGATTCATATTTTTCTGTGTGCACTCCGGCAGTTCAAAGTGGTTGGTTTAAGGTTAAGGTATAGGTCTAGAAAAAGCAATCAGCGAGATAATTAGACACATATATGCCTCCGGTGAAGGCTTTAGCTGTTTATCTCTGTTTCAGGTGAATTTCGGAAATAATTTCTAACATATATGTGCAATACTCACAGAGCCCAAACCTCGTTACACACACACACACACACACACAATATTTCTGAAATCATAAGCCCTGTTTCTTCTATAGTGCGAATCATAATAATCTTCATTCCCCACAATATGTAAAAAATATGGTGTCAATTTAGATCAAATCTCGTGTGAATCACATGATATATAATTTGATAATTGAAATCGCCAAACTAGCGAAATTTTATCTTGGTACTTTTTGGTCGCCTTACGACCAGCAATTACAAATTTTTAAAGGTGTAAAACTCTTTTGTGCTATAAAGTTTTCGAATATTACCTCAGGAAAAACGGCAAAATGTTAGCTTAGTTTTTAAATAAAAAATATAAAAATTTCGCTCTAATGAGCCCATTTACCCCCTTCCCTTCCTTCTATATTCCATGGTATGCATGTGCTATATTTAATAGTTATACTTTTAAAATACCGACTCTCTCTCTCTCACTCATTCCCACACACATTCATTTTTTAGTAAGAGAACATATAAAACATTCCTCCAACGAGCTCTCTTCTAAAGACAAAAATAAGGCTTAATGTGTTTCGAGATGAACATATTTTACCCTCTATCCTCCTTTCAAGATATATGTGAGCCATATTTGATAGTTAAAGGTCAAAAGGTCTATCCTGTTCAGTGCCAACACAAAGACATTCATTTTTATTAATAGGAGAAGATATAGATTATTCTAATCCAAGGAGCTCCAAAAGTGGAAAACACTGCCATACCAAATCAAATAGACCAGCTTTTCCCTTCTCTTTTCTTTAAAACAAATATCGTGAATGTTCTCGTACGGTTTACGAAAATCATGTCCATACTCAAGGAAAGTTTTTAATTTTCCTTCCTGCTCTCTTTTATACTCTGAATCTCGTGTGCGATTCCTTCCAGCCTAAGCCGAGATTCTCCGAAACTTTGTCCTACAACAAAGGTGTTCCTGTGACCCGTGACATCGGATGTGGTGGAACAGCGAAGGAAGCAATCGCTCTGCTGAAGTCGCAGAATGGTGTCCTCGACAAAGACCGCCTGGTCGAGCTGACGTATGGGCCCAAGAGACCAGACATCGAAAAGTTCACACCCCATTGGGCGAAAATGGATTCAAAGGTAAGAAAGTCCTTTCAAAACTGCTGTAGAAATTTGTAAATGGTTGTTGTTGTTGTTGTTACTAGTATTACTTGCCATGGACAAGCCCTCGCTGATACGATCAGCAGATTTTAAGCCTACGATATTCATCTCTTTGTTTTACAAGTAGCGCCATCTAGGGTAAAGAGTACGACTTAGCTACATTTGTAAATGGAATACATATAAGTACATTTGTTCTTGGATTGGCGGAAATTTCTGAATTACAGCTTGAAAATTTCTGTTTTCTGCTTGGATTTTAAATCCTATTTTTGGAATGTGTTGTTATTTCATTCGAATTATAATTCTCGAAAAATACTTAAGATATTTGTAAAGTGATTGATTGGATGATTTTAGTTTAGTTTATTAAAAACATGGACGATGAATAAACCCGACTTGTCATAATTGCTAAACGTTCAAACATTCAAGTATGTGCATCACTCATTGAATAATAATAGGTGATTAGTTTACATAAATGAAAAATAGACACTTGCGATTGCGTTTGAATGACTGAAATGATGACAGCGTCACCGAGCAGTAATAAAATAGCCTTTAGAAGCTGTACTCTGCATATGGTATTCGAATTTGAAATCTGATCGTGTTAGAAGAAATTGATCGAAAGAAAATCATCGAATGCGACAGGATCGGAACAACGCGCTGTACAATGCCTTCTGTTTCTTCGAA
Organism: Argiope argentata; assembly: GCA_026289955.1. NCBI lineage: Eukaryota > Metazoa > Arthropoda > Arachnida > Araneae > Araneidae > Argiope > Argiope argentata. Next base: position 1,494,521 of record JAOUZG010033927.1, on the reverse strand, counting down.
TGCCGTGTACCCATTTTGATTGCTTTCCTGCCCCAAGGGAGCATTATCAATTCTACACTTACTGAAGTATTCTGACAAAACTGCGGAAAGCAATCAAAAGTAAACGGCCAGGCCTTCTCACACAACAAGTGATCCTTCTTCATGACAATACCCACCCATACGTCTCTCTGAAACCCCTTGACATCTTTAAAAAATCCCTTTGGGAATTGATGGAGAGCCCACTGTGCAGTCCGGATTTGTCACACTGTGACTTCCATATCTTTGAGCCACTTATGAGAACATTACAGGATACACATTTCCATTCGGACGACGAAGTGAAGGAGGCTGTGCAGGACTTCCTCAAGAATCGACCACCCTCTCCCTACAGCAAAGGAATAGATCTGTTACATAAACAACGAGGCTTGTGTTACAACGCTTATGAAGCTTTCTTTTGATTTCTAGTAAAGTTACTCTTTTCCTTCAACTTTCCTTTTGAGCAGCATACTATATTGCGTATACAATCAACTGAGAAATATTTGATTAACTGCATTTCAATACGAAATATATAGATTTAAAGTTGATAAGACTTCGTATCGTCTACAAATATTTTGCCGTCATGCTGGTATAGAGGTTGCACGTCTTCCCCGTGATCTGGGCATTTGGATTCGAGGCCTTATTCAGGCATGTTGTTCTTCTATTTTCTATATGTGAGATGTGGGAATGCCCCCCCCCCACTGTAAAAAGGGATTGTGCAAGTGAATGTGACGCATGAAGTAGCTGAGTCGTACACTTAGTCCTATTTGGTGCTACTGAAAAAACAAGAAACGCTCACATGACTTAAATCGCTGACAGATCTGTCAATGGGCTTATAAAGTGCAATAATTAACAACAACATCAACAAATTTTTTCTTGTAGAAAGTTCTCTTTCAATTAGAATCTGCATTGATTGATATTTGTAACAATATATCATAAATTCCACAAAACTGTATAGTTTCCTCATGAAATATTCTCTGTAAAGAATTGGCTAATTGCTACTCTTTGGCTAAATAGTAAACATAAAACTGACAGGAAATTGAAGCATCATTTTGCATTTACAAAACTTTTAAAAGACACTATTCATTATTTTTCAATTATTTTGTAAGTTTGATATAATTTTAACAGCAAAATATCGTATTGTATTTTATTAGTAACAATGATGATAAAAAAAAACTGTTAAATAATTATATTGCAGAATACTTCATTGTAAATAAATCATTACCTTGATTTTATATGTAGCTAAAATTTGCTATATGTAGTTTAGAATTACAGATAAAACCATACAAAAAATTAAACAATTTTCGTTTAAAAACTTAGTGTTATGGCAAAAAAATATTGAATTATGGCAAGTTAATCTATTTTTTCTTTCAGGTTAGAAAGCTTAAAAACTTTTGGTACAAAATTTAAGTGATAGATAAAAGGATACTAACAAGCACAAATTTATAATCGTACCAAAGCAATGAAATATTAGGGCAGTAATTGTTATGTCTTGAAAAGATGAAAACAAAAATTAAAAAGAAAGAAGAATAAACAAAGAATGTGATGAACATGTTTATGAAACAATTTATGTCAAGTATCAATATTCCAACTCGATAATTTATTTTAATCATATAATTAATGCACGTTAGTGAAAGTAACAGATATTTACCGCATGACAATTACATTTACAGAATTTCTGCAAATGAAATCCTCATCAGAATCAATATATTGCCATTGTAGATAATTCCTAAAACAGTCAAGCAATAAATAAAATGTAACCACGCTAGTCTTCACATGCAATACACTGAGGAGGACCATCTAGTTCTTGGTACCCTCGAACTCAAATCATGCATTGTTTGGTGAATTGTGTTTATTCAGTTCGATTTTTCAAGTTCCTTTCGAAACACTCAGTGTATCTTACTACAAAATACTCTGCACTGGAATAATATTCATCATTATTTAAATGTCTGTCGATTTGCATATTGACAATAAAAGGCTAATCATTGATGAAAACTCATGGTACACTTTATTTTAGATGCTTTGTTTCGACGGTATCATCAAGGAAACAGTTGCTGATTGGTCCTCAGAGACGCATAGGATTCATTATGTAAAAGTCTACTACTATTTGGAAGATGACACCCTTTGCGTTATAGAACCGGAAACACCAAATAGCGCTCTTTATCAGGTACTTTACCAGCTGTATTTCACGTTATTCTACAACTGTATTAAATGCTGATTTTTAACATTTTTTTCCTCTTATGTTTTTTGGTGTGAATTATGATAATAATTATATCATTTTTTAGTTTTATTGCACTGACATTTCTGCACGCTTTAATATACTTATCTCTTAATGGGCTGGCTCTTGGGCTACCTAGAACATAGTGACCTTGAGTAACCTTGGGAATGAGTTTTCAGAAGTTTTAATTAAACAATTTTAGGAAATTGTTTCTAAACTTTATCAGCATCTTATTATTATTTAAATTTCAGGAGATTGTCTTTTAATAATTCATGTTAGATTTTAGTGATGTTTTCCGCCTGATTCAAATTCTGCCTGATTTTTGGATAACTTTATAGTGATGGCTTAGCTCAAAAATTTATTAAAAATTATATTTCATTTATAAAAGCAAGAAATTTTCATACTTCCCCTCCTCTGTTTATTATACACATAAAACTTACGAACGAAATGAACGAATGAAACTATCAACGTCAATTATCAATCAACTCCACCACATTTTATATCCTAGAAATAGTAAATATAAGTCTGTATGGTCATCGTTTCATAGGTCAGACCGTCAATCTTTTTGGCAAATTAAAAGCATCTTGACTCATGCTCAAAAATGAGAAGGATATCTGAATACGAGAATGAACAATAGTTTTCTTTTTGGTAATAATTATTCATTAATTAAGATTTTAGAATTTAACTAATGCATTAGTTATTTGTAATTATGTTTTTTTTTCTATAACTACATGACTTATCATTGAATGAAAACCATTTTTACATCAATTAAAAGTCCAAAAATAAATTTTTATTAAAAAATAAGAAATTTTTTTCTGTAATTTTTATAAATTTTAAAAAATATTCTGATATATTTCATGAAATTTGTCATTATTTTATTAACTGGATTTATATTCATGCATTTATATTCATGCATTTAAAATAATTTTTGTAATATTGCTGCTATATAATTAAATAAAATTTTAAAAATAATATGAAGGCAAAACAACCAATCTTGAAAAAATATTGTGTTATGCTTTTGGAATTTGGCTCTCCAATTATCGTTTAATTTTTTCCTACCTTAGTTTTATGCGGATACTAATATGATTTGTTACCGATGCAGAAGTTTTTAATCCCCCTATGATCTCCTCCATAATTCGATTGATTTCTCAAATCGCAATTCCAGGGCAAACTCCTCAGGCGGGACCACTATTTACATCCGAGCAAAAAGCGCAACTACAGCTGGAAAGATCTGAACATTGGGAACGACCTTCCCATCCACGGGAAAGAGATTCACTTGATTGATTGCGACGCCTGGACGAGGGTAGGTTTGACAAAACTTCAAACGCCATGGCCAAGGTCACGATAAGAATTGGATTGATTTTTGTGTTCTTTAAAACTCTTTGGGAATAGGTAGGTTAAAAATTGTCGCACCTTTTGTTCCTATTCAAGACGGTATATATTTTGAAAACAAAGTTTATATAAATCAAAACGCATTGAGCAAATTTTGTGTGCTGCTGATATTAAGGATTGACGTATAATGTGATTCAATGAATTTTTATCATTCTTAACCGTGTATGTTCAAAAACGGTAAGCATTGATTTATTACGAGTGAATGAATTGTTTTATAATTAAAAAACGCTATTTGCTGTCTTATACCAATGGCGAATTAGTGAGATTATGTATGTATGCTCCTGTAAGAACGGATTCATTGAAATATATATTTTTTATTTTGAGTGATGTTTCACGTTAAATAAAAGGAATAAATATTTTTTCATTGTAAAATATAGTCGAAACATAGTTTTATTTTCTTTAAAATTGCGTGCCTCAAAGAGTAAATCAATTCGACCTTTTTTCTTTTTTTTTTTCATAAGTTTAAATTGGGATTTCATAGCATTACCCTTTCTTGTTAGTAAATCTGAGTAAAATCAATTTCAAGATGCCATAGTAATTTTAATAATGGCTAAAAAAATAAATTAGCGTAGCTAAGTATAAAATAACAAGACTGTTTTTTAAAAAATTATACTTTTAAGTAAATTAATAAAAGGATGTTATTCAGGGCAGTGTCTTGAAAAGAATTATCTTATTATCCATGTGCTTAACATAATTTAATAATTCTATTAATAAATTATAAAGAAAAGATATAAAATAACATAGCCTTAAAAATATAGTAAAGAATAAACATAATTTTAAAAATTATAAATAGCAAAATTGTGTTTAAAAAATTATACTTATAAGTAAATTAATAAAAGGGAGTTGTCAGTAGATGTATCTTGAAAAAGAATTATTCTTTAAGTTTCTTACTTTTTTCTGCATTGTAATTATAATAGCTGCGAGAAAAATACGAATATTGTAGAAACGATGTTATTTATAGTATACGTTTTATTATTTTTCATAGAAGGAATTTATTCATATGTCATTACATTGAAATACCAAAGTCAGATATTAGCGTGAAGCAGCACTCGCACAGCGCATCAAATTCCCATTACTTTCCTCCCATAATAAATTGAATAAATGTAAAGCACTGCGTGCCACGATAAAGTAGATAATATTTCTCAGGGGACACCAACATTTTTTTATTATGAATTCTCATTAATTTGACATCAAATGTGTTATATGGTGTGCGGTTTGGTTAAATCGCGTAGAATTTGTTTTTAGCTTTATTAATTTTGATGTCGTTCTTATATAAGTGCTTTTGAGCTCAAACACTTCATTCGTTTTATATCTGCGAACACTAAGATTTAAAGGTATTTCCATACAAGTCGCAATGTCAAACACCCGTATAAAATGCAATGCATTGTACAATTAATGCGATGTGATTAAAGAGATGGAAATGCTCGATATGCAATCCGGTCATTGGGAAATGTGACCATCAGCCATTTATACACGATATGGTACACAGTTTTCTTAAAGAATGATTGGTTGTTGGACCAGTTATCGTGTATTGGATGGACACACGCCTTCTCTATCTCTACATATAAGAAGAATGAATGCGTGTGCATTGATGCTCTACAGGCAAGATTGTTTAAACCAGAGCTACAAATTTGGCCCATATATCCTTCAAAATATGGAAATGTAGATATGTGAAGGATTTCTTTTGAAATTTTAATTAATTAAAAATCAAATTCAATTTTGTCATATCTTATGTAAATTTAAAATAAATTTTAACCTGAATGATTATGAAACGCATGCATAAGAAAAATTAGTTTTATCAACATGTAGCAAACAAAACATTTGCCATGTTTACAAATACTCAAATTAAAAGATTAATATAACTCTCAATATAAACTATAATTTTCAGTATGTGTGTATGAAGGGAAATAATTTGGAAACATGATATTTTCTTGAAAAATAACTGCGAGAAAAAATTTCCTGCAACTCTGCTTTTCAAATTTTCTCTATCATTAATTCATTAACATTATTTAAAAGAAAAATATGTTTTTCTTTGCAGATTGTACATTTTAATCTGGACCCAGAAGCTAATGACTAAACCATTAGTAATAAATGACACATACATTTAGTAAGAAAATATGATCAAAACGTAAATTATTATAATAATTTGCATCATTAAATATAATGAATTACAAATTTTTATACGTATCCTCGTATAAAAACCTCGTATTACCTATGAGTTATATTAAATATATGTTTTTACTTATTGTAGTAAATGGAATTTTATGTTGAATCAGATAAAATTTCACTGTAACCCTTTGAGGTATAGCATAAATCATAAAAAGTGTTCTGTTGTACACATAAAGCTTCAATATCAACCATTTTTACTTCATGGGCTTATATTAAAAAAAATGAATTTAACTTCAGTAAAAAAAGTTTCTGCACTAGTTGAAGTTGAATAGCTTCTATTTCAAATTAAAGTTCTTAGTTTTTAGGGAAAGGATAGAAAGTTTAAAATTTATAAGGAAATTTTTTGAACATTGAAGAAGACAAAGCAAGGTTTCTAAAACTGCATTAGATATATAGCTACCAACATTTACGATTTAAATATTTTGTTAATATAGTCATACCTAAAATTTTTAATCGAAACTTTTAGCAATCATTCATCGCCGAAACCCAGTTGGTTTGGTCACCATGGGTGGCTTGTAAATAAATTAACAGTAAGAAAATTTCTTTAAAAGCATTCCTCTTAATAATTGGATCTAAGATTACCCTATAATTTTCCCACAACACTTTTGGTATATTCTCCCACTTGTGATATTTGCAAATGTTCGCCATCTAAATTATCGGTAAGAAACAAAGTTTTGCATGATGAACATTTAATTTTCATTTTATTAAACTTCCACGATTGGAAGGTTTCCATCTGAAATTTTTCGTGGGCTATAGAGCATATCTGCTGGATATTGCGACAAATTAATAATTTAAAATACAAAAGTAAATTTATTTAAAAAAATTCGATTTATTTTCTACGGTAGGCCTGCACTGGATGCTTTCAAAAAACTCTGTCCACGGACTAAATAGGTTTTCATGTCTTCAAGCGTATGTGTTTTGTGTTATATTAGAATATCTCATTCGGAAAATCCCTTCGAGAACTAGGAATGATCTAGGAATGAGGTTCGCTTCTCGTCATTAATAAACATGCTTCATGACCTTTTCTTGAAACCTGATGAATAGCCATTTCGTTAATTAACTTCATGATTTAGAGGACAGGCTTGCAATTTTCATCAGAGGAATCACTTATCTCTTTATATAGAGAGTTTCAAAACTTTTATTAAAAACTTTAAAGAGTTTCGGAAATTACGAAATGAATTACGTATTTTTCCAATTCACTCCCGCCTTTTCCCAAGCATCTTCTGTAATCCATTAAATGCTTTATTCCATTAAATGAAATAAACGTTATATCTTTAAAACCATTTTAAAAGGATATTAGGTTGAGGGGAAATGCATTGGCTCTAGCACTCAAATTAATATCTTCAACTAAGCATAAAAATCTCCAGACAGAATGTAAGTCGATTGTAATACTAATTTTTTGTTTACATCTGTTAAATATCATAATCGTTTATTTTTACATTCCGTACTTCCTAAAGCACTTATTGATGCGTGTTAATAGTGTATTTTATTGCCTGCATTAAAAGCACATCTTCAAAATCCTTGTTTCGTACAAAACAAGAAATGTTTTCACTTCCACGTTACTGCTGGTAATTGATGACGTGTGAAGCACATCTGCATAAATCACTTACTTCTTCCTGCCGTAAGCCAATCACAAGACATTGCGGTTTTATTTAATGACAAAATTTCATTTCAGAAGCGTTTAAACACATTTTAAACGGATACCTTCATGTCTTATTTTGTTTCACAATATTGAATACAGCACCGTTTCTGCCCTTGGTGGGGAGTTGTTGAACTTTTTTTAAGTGAAAAAGAAATTCCAATAACTTTTTAAAAACTATTACCACGTTCGTCAACATTTGGCACAGTAGTTTTCCTTCTATGGCCATTCCAAGCTGGAACTTTAATTACAACCACCCGGTATTTAAGTGTTGATGTCAATAATTTTTTCTTCATAATCTATCCACAGCAATATCTCACTGATGCTGGCATCGAAATGAGAGATCCCGAATCAAGAACCAACGACCCCCATACGGAGATGAAGAAAAACATATCTCGGAGAAAAGAATATAGGAAAGAGGGTGGAGACGAAGCGTCCCTCGTAAATTTTTTCAACAACGAAGGGAAAGTGCTCAAATTCTATGGAATTTGGAAGAACGACTCCCAAAGACCACCGGCAATACGGCGAATAGTTTTTAAAGTAAGGACAAGACAAAAATTACTGATTCTATTCACTAATTTACAATCATTCCGTGTTATACTTAAGATGTGGTGGCAAGGTATCCAATTGTTACAACCATCTACTTAGCAAAAGTAATCGTTCCATATTGAGCCTTCTTTGCACCAAACTTCGCAATAAAACCTTCTCCACCCCAAACACTCGAGACTTTTATGTCTATCATTGAGTAAGTCTTTATCCTTTTATAAGTCTTGACATTGTAAAGCAGTCACCGAGCACTCTAGGCGGTTTTCTTTCACCTGCAGAACATCCGTTCGATAATGATGTGGGGTAATGGACATTAAGTTGGAATCATATCCACCCTTCAGTTTCACGTTATGCCAAAAAGAATCGGTTTCCACATTCGCTTTCGATTTTAAGAAGAAAAGTTTGGATCTGAGAGGCTGGGAATGCTCGTAAATGGCTCGCCAAAATGGTTTAAATAATGACTCATGGTGGTTGCAGTCAAATCCTCCGTAATTTTTTTAATATCTATGTAAAATTGGATTCATGGTTTTCTCATATTCTTACGTAATGCAACCGTTTTCGAGCTTGACTTCATTTCTTTCAAAGCTTGAAGAAAATTAAGTAGGCATTTTGGATCTCTAAGCCGAGTGGCTCTAAAATCGATTTATAAGAATCTACATTTTTATGTGTACATCTTTGTGACTAAATAAACAGTTTAATGACGGACGAATCAAGCCTCAAGCATCCTTAAGGTTCAATGCTTCGGGCTAGAGATCCGAATCACCTTTAAATTTTCTCTTGTTTCTCTTTCAGTATTACTTAGTGGACGACACGTTGGCGGTGCTTGAAAACTATCCTCCGAGTAGTGGCTGGGGCCCCCTCTTGTCAGTTCTGCAAGGGCCCATGGACATCGCGAGCAGCGGCGGCTCCTTCATGACTCTCATTCGCAGACAGAGGATACTTTTGGAAAGACCCGAAGACGTTGGTAAATAGTGCACATCGTTATTTCCGCTTAGAAATGACGTTTAAAAAACATTTCTATAAACAGGCTTTTACTAGTGTAAAATATTTCTTCCTTCTTTTTCGTGAAAAAAAAATGAGGTGAAAACGCTAAAGGGGGGGGGTAAAGAAATTATAACTTTTATAATATATTTTAATCAGCGGAAGTGGTCTCCTCAAAACTTTATCGGATAATCTCTGATAAAAATATTATCCTCTCCAGCCCCACAAAAGATTGCGCTCTCTGAGTAAGGCAGAAAATGCTTTATAGGCTAAACTAGGTACGAAATATTAACCTTTGTGGTAATTTTTCGCTTAATTCATCGAGTTATCCTTGGTGAATTTTTCGGCAACTAATCCTTGTATGCAGTTAATAGTATCTAAAAATCGTATTTGTATTTCAGAGGCCTTTTTCCCGACCGACTGAAATCGAAATTTAATGCAGATCTGTAATGCAGTCATGAAATCGCATACCAAATTTGGTATGTTTAAATCATTGCTCTTTTGAGTTATCGCTTTTAAATGTTTCTAAAAGTAGAGACAGGTAGAATCTCAGTCCCATGTTACATTTCCCCAAAAAATTGTTAAGTCTGTATTTTAGATATTAAATTTGTTTACTGAATTTTATCTATCTAGCTCTCTTCATTGCGTAATTATCGTGTTGCTTTATATTCGAACGGCAGGACAGACTGTCGTTCCTTGTTACTGAGCTGAGTCCCTTTTTTTAATAGAAAGAATAGAAATGCGAATGAAAAATTTTATTTTCTCTCTCGCTATTCCATCACTACTCTGAAATATCTTAAAGGATCAGTTTCTCCTCGCTTCCTTTTACTCTCCACCAATGAAAGCAAACAACATTATGCGTGATTTGCAAATTTTTTTGAAGCCGTGGTAATTGAATATCATACTGACAAATATTTACACATGTCAGTTTTTCTAAATTTAATGAATTTTTATTCCCGAGATAAATATTTACATCTGAATTTGTGATCATTGTTCCTAAAATTTAAAAAATAAGCGTATCTCTACAAATTTTATACGTGGAACTTTGCGCATGCACCGATGAAAGTAAGGGAAATATTTTAATCAGTGATACTTTACATCATGGGAGATCACCACAGAAGTCAGAGCGTCTTCGCTCAATTGCCTACCTTATTTAATGAGATCTTTTAATTGGAAACTTATTCTACTATTTTCGGTTCACGACTGATTAGTTTAGTTTAGTCATATTAACGTCCCAATTTAAAGTAACATTTAGGATACTTGAGGACGAACTTCGTTATTTTGAACTGTGGTCAGATGACAAGAAGGACACCTGAGCTGGTGCTTCGTTTTAAAACTTCTCCACCATACCAATGAGAGGACGTTGACACCGACATATTTAGCGTGCACCATATTCGATGATGCAACGGTTCATCTGGGAAACCGGGCCTCGAACTTGAACTCTCTAGTTCCGAAGTCAAGACCTTACCACGAGATCGCCGTGGCCTTCGCAGCGGCGACACGCTATATACGAAATTCATCTTGACAGAATGTATCGTGTCGTTTTAAAACAGGATGAAGATATTGTTAAAATGTTTCGAATTTCAAAGTGGGTTTTGTGTGATAGACTCAAAATTTATTGAAAAAAAAATGGTAGAATTCTGACTAATTTTTAACATTAAAATCTAGGTTAATCATAGAAAGTGAGCGAATAGTAACATGCTAAATTTGATGCTCTAGTTCGACCATTCAGTGCTGCTGGATTTTTAACTCTTTATTTGCGGACGGAACCTGAAGTACCGTATGAATCCGGTTGAAATCCCCACAAAATGACTATTTTTTCTAACAGTGAAAGAATAGTGTTCCAATAGAAAACAGAAGATCTCAACCACAAATAGCGTTAAAAATCTTTCAATTAATTAAATTAATGGTAAAAAGTTTTTTTTCTTCTTCCTAGATTTATTCTTTCTGAAACTTAACTAATCCGGTACAGTTATAAATTAAAAAAAAATCGATGGTAAAATAATCCGGTAAATAAAGGGTTTAAACGATTTATGCATTTTGTATCCGCCATTTGCAGACAGTATGCCGGGTTATAAATATTATATTGATAATAATAAAACGAACACATTGTTTGAACAGAGAAGCTTCCCTGCTACCTGGAGCCGAGAGATACAGACGACGTCACCTGGATAAAGCCGGAGCATCTCAGGACTGGCGAGGATCTGAAGATTTTAGGGAAGACCTTTTTTCTGGGCAAGGCCGATGAATTCACGCGACACTATTATAGAGAAAACTTCGGAATCGAGCTCCCCCAAATAGAGATCATGGAAAAACCGAAGCCGTTACCATGTAAGGTATGCGCTCATTATGATTTCGGAATTATTTTCTTGTTCAGTGTGATATGACACTGAAATGTTCGGCGTGTGATAGAATGATAACATTCTAATGATACACAAGGAATTGCGAAAATTCACGACCTAAATGTTTGGAAGCAACAGATTGCTCTTGCTGTTTGAGTAAAAATATCGTCAAACATCTGTAAGAAGACCAGGGAAATTTAGGTGCCACAAACTGGAGAACAATTCAGAATTACAATTTTAAAATCTAAATCAATTAGCACGCCTTACGGAAATATTTTCGTTGATTCAAGTAACGTGATTTTAAAAAATTAAAATTTTATTTATGGAAATCTTTTTTTTTTCTTCAGAAGTTGGCAAGTTAATGATATCAAAAAGAGCAATTGTCCGGTACTTTCCGATCCAAAGATATTCTGCACCAAACACATATCTATAATTTAGATGTTAAACTTGTGTATTCAATTTCATTTGCCTTGCTCTTTGGGCTTTTCAGTTTTCAGTTCATTCGCACTCAAGCAGCCGGATAGAGAGACTTCCGCTGAATGGAATTCGTTTAAAATTTGATAGAAATCTGCAAATAAAATTAATTTTCTATAGAAACAAAATCTAGCGATTTTCCATCACCCATCTGATTCGAGGCATTTTCGAGCTATCCTGCTCACAGGTACAGATATAAGGCAAAAAAAGGGACTCAGAGAGGTTTGTGACGCGGAGATTTGTCAAAATCTTCACATTTTGGAGGGATAGCAATACTTTCCATATACTTCGCATACGAGAAAGTAAAAAAGCCTGAAATAACATAAATGAGGTTTTTCATTCTGGATATTTGCACTGACAGACAAACAAACACAATGAAATCATTATTAAGCGTAAGAGACACAAATACTGGCGAAGATCCTAATATTCAGAAAATACATAATTTCGGTAATTGATATTAGCTATATAAAGTCCTAAAGCTAATGAACGCATACTGTTGGAAACAGATAGAAACTTTTCAAATAACTGGATAGATTGATTGCGCAGCTATAAAAATTTCATGAATGACTTTTAAATGTTTCGATATCAGTGGAATTAAAAGAGTAAAAGAAAAAACAAACCAAGACACCGACCCTGTGTTCCGCAATATTCTTGGCCAAAGGAATGTATATTGTAAGTCAGATGGTTCCAAACAATTCTCTGTCACTAATCGCACTCCTAATGTGTGATATTTATTGTAGATTATCCCTCCCCACGGCATTGGAAAATACGAAGAGACCTTGCAAGACTGTTTCAAACCTTACGATCAGCCACCGAAGAGAATACATCATCCGATTCGCCCGATGCCTGCTGAAATAGTCAATACAGTATTGCGATTTGCCGCTAAAATGGTAACACAGTTTTTTTTCTTCTTATTCGCATTATGTTTGCCAGTGATTATCGTTTATTTAAATCAACAAATAATTTGAAATTACTTTTGTGTCGTTGCGATGTTCTTAAAGAAGATTGAAAGCTGTTTTAAGGATTGTATCATAATTTTAAACAGAATCTAGCGTATATGACAGAAGCTTTCAATAGTGTTTTTTTGCAATAAAAGGAAGGTAGCAATGCGTGACATATGACGTCATCTCTATCGAATGCTGTAAACATTCACAATTACATATCACCAAACCCTAAACTGGCTTCATTGAATTCCTTCAAAATGATGCATCTTCTTTTGAAGCTGAGTCCTGTTAAATCATGCGTTTTGGAGGAAATGTATTTACAGTTAGTGTAGAGGGAAGTCCAGAATTCTTCGTTTAAAATCTGTATTGGCTTTTTTATAGATGTTGAATTGTCAAAATAATATAGTTAGAAGCAAAGTGTTGTTAGATGCATCTAATGATGTCCAGCAAATAATGCACTGTCTCACAAAAAATGTAAACACGTATTTTTTCTAAAGCTTTTTGTTTTTGCGACACTAATATAACACATTAAAGCAGATTAATTGTAATGAAAAAATTATATTAATAAAAAAATCGACTCATGTACTTTAATACTCAGTAAAAGATTTTTAAAAAATGGAATATTGTAAAAAATTCATTAAAAATTGTACTAAATCGTCCATTGCTACATAACACAGAATATCATTAACTTAAAATACAAGAAAGGAAGGAAAGAATAAAACCAAGAATTACAGAAGAGACAATCTAGCCTTCATTGTTCTCTGTTCATAAGAAAATGACCAGTTAAGGAAATCTAAGCAATTTCCCTTAACCTAATTAATATTTTGACTACCATGCCATCGATTTACTGGTAACAGCAAAAGTCTCCATTTAACATAGAATTTGATGACAGTAGAACACGCCAATGTTTAGTTTATGCGTCCTTATTTCAACAGATGGTTCACTGTGTGAATCGCCTGTGAATCACACTTACCTAAATAAATATTCACTTCTCTTTTGCAATTAAGATGTAGTAAAGAAATAAGAATTTTATTAAATTGTAATTCGAATCGCAGGCAGTTAACATGTTGAATTCCAGAATTTTCATGAAACTTGGTTTCAAAAGTCAGATATTCACCTTTAAAAATATTACTAACAAATAATTCTTAAACTAATCTCTTAGGATAAGAATGAGGGAATAGGGAAAGAGATTTACACATCCACAACATTCTAGGGAAATCACAAGTATGATCAAAAACTTTTGAATTATAGCATTAACTTGATGAGTATATTTTGAAACATGTAAAGTAAATTATTATTAAATATATTCTTAGTCTAAAGAAAGACACGGAAACTCTTATTGATAATTTTTTTAAAATTGAAATTATGTTAAAATGATTAAATGATATTATTAAATCTTATATTTGGATAATTTTTAACTTTGCTTGTTTCCTATCAGTTTTGATATGAAAAAATTGGGTAGTGATAAGTATTCCATCACTAGTGAAATAAAAAAGATCTATAAAAATTATCCAATAACGTTTGACCTTTTTTTTAAAATGATAGAATACTGATTGAAGTCTCGTTAAAGATGGAGAGTTTGTGTAAAATTGATCTAGAACCTCATTTTTCTTAGCCTTTTCTCTTTTATATTTAGATAAGCAATAGGGGAGGCCTTATCTTGGTGCATGATATATCTGGGACCTGAACTCTTTAATGGGTTACGTTTTAATTTTCAGATTTATAACTGAATTGCACGAAAGGCAGTACCTATTGTTACTTTTGGATAATTAGGTGCTGGTTTAAGTATTCTCTTATCATCCGACAAATATTCGAATTCGTGAGAATTTTCCAAATAGTCTCCGTATCACCCCAAAACCAAAAAAATTCCCACCACTGAAAACAGAACTCCTCCTTTCCTCCCTTCAGGACACCGCTCGCGACGCAGAGCGGATCCGCAGATTCACCGTCTCTTTCTTCATGGAAGACGACACAGTGAAGATTCACGAGGAACAAGTGCCGAATTCTGGATTTGGAAGTGGAGCATTCTTGAAAAGAGGCCGTCTTAAAAAGGAGGTGGAGGGTAAGGTGGCGAAAGATGCGTGCTACGAAGCGAGGGATTTCTATATTGGAGCAAAGATAAAAGCGAATGGCTGCACTTTCATTCTCACTGATGCTGATTTTTTGGTGTTTAAATTCATGGAAAATCATCCCGAAATTTACACAGGTAATGGAACAGGAATTAACTATCAAACATTTTAGGTAAAAATGATACTTGTATTCTTAACCCTTTACCGCATATGAGCTCATATATGGCATAGCAGTTTTGATTCAATTTTATTTACAAATTAAGAATTATAAAATAATTCAAACTATTTTAATCCATAAAATATATATTCAGCAATAATAAAATGGAAAAAAATTGTCTATGATCTTATGACATTTTGAAATAAACTCACTTTTGTGCAAGTGGGTGAAACAGCAGAATTGAAGCGCGAGTGATTCATTTCAAAAAACGAGTGTAAAACGTAAGTACTTTTTGACAAAAAAAAAAATATTTTCATGGAGTTAATATACTCATCTTTCTCGACGGATAATTATTTTTCTGCTATTCAACTGTAATGGTTTTTATCTTAATGCATACGATAGATGGTTCCGTAAAAAAAAACCCAAAATATAAAACTTTTTCATTATGTCTTATTTATAATTAAATAAAGCTATTTCCTACGTGAAACAATTTTTTTCAACACTTTATTCATTCATGCAGTAAAGAGTAAAAATAAATTTTCAAACTAATTCATTACCTATAAGAGCCATTAGAAAACAATCTGAGATATACATTTTTTAAATTCTACTTTAGTAGTGGTTTTAACATCCAAGAATTAATGCAATCTACAGATTTCTGGGCATCCTTTGAAGACCAGTGTAGCACCAATCAGTAATGCGACTTAGAATTAATCTTCAAGTCATTTTAAAATTTACTGTTTGTTTCAATATCCCGATACGACCACTTTTTGATGATTATATCTCATAAAAAGAACGTAGAAAGATGTGCTCATTTCCAGCATTGACTTAACTATTAAATATAAGCATCTAAAGTGTGGAAGATTGTAGAATCTGTTGGAAAGGATTACATAAGAATTTGCTTATCATCGCTCAAAATAATGCGAAATTACGCTTTTCCCCCGCTAGACATCTGCGCAGACAATCAAAGGAAGTTGGCCGGTATTGCTAATGGCAGAAAGGAGTTGTCAAAGTAAGTATTCAAGAGTTTAAAATTACCCTTGTCAAATTTTATATACAAACTACAGTTATAAATTTTTCATTTCTACCTTTTAATTGAAGTAAAAACAAGGAAATTGCATAGGAGGTAATGCTTCTTAAGGATAAATTATAATAAAGAAAAATTGTAAGGAAGAAAGATTTTCATATTAACATTATTTCGTACAGATCACGAGATTTCTCGTTTTCATGTTTCGTCTAAATCGAGGCATAGTTACTAGAGGCAGATATTTAATACATTAAGGACAGCAAAGAAATATGTAAGTCATATGCCTGGAATAGCACATTTTGGTGTAAACTTGTACACTCTATAGCTTGTTATTTATGAATCAATAACGGAAGGGACCTGCAAACATGAGAAAACTCGTGAGTGGTCCTTCATATCTTAAAACAATATACTGCTGCAGCAAACACTTGCCGAACACTATTACCCAAGAGAATAGGCTTTACCAAACATCACACTCTAAAGGAGTATTTCCCAACGTGGGTACCACGTCCCACAGGGGGGGGACGTCTCGCAAGGGGACGATTTGAAAATGAATTGATACAACTTTAACCCTTTCACTCCGGGCTATTTAAATGCAATGCTGGATATCGGTGCCAATCTTTTTTTTAAAAAGAAGCAAATTTTTAAATAATAATTAGTTTTTCATTATATGTTTTGAAATTTTACCTACTGTGTTTTGTTTACAATTTCATAGCGATTTATTCCTAGAATCCATTATTTATGTTTCTTAAGTGAACAAATCATTTTTTAATGTTAAATAGTATGTATGTTACACAGCGGGGGGCATGAAAACTTTAGAAAGGTTAATGTAGGGCGTGGCACAAAAAAGGTTGTGAAACACTGCTCTAAAGCGTTATTCAAATCTGTAAAAGTAATAATTGGTGAAATGTAAAAAATCTTATATTATAAATAGAATATAAAATATTTAGTTATATTTAAGAATATTTTAAGAAAATATAATTCCAAATGCAAATTAAAAATGTGCGCTTGTGTATCCTGTTGCTTGCCCAGCATTATTCAAGAGTGATCAAAAATGGGCTGACCCTTGGGGCGTGCAGAGCGCCACAAGTAATATGTTAATTTTATTACAAACTTTTTAGAAGTGTGGTATTAATGACTTGCTCCATTTGTATTGTGGTTGAATGACAAAATAGGCAGAGAGGTTCTAAGAATATCGAATGTTCAAATGGTCACTCTGTAATCCGGCATTTAAGCAATCCGACTGTTACAATAGTCTCGAGTTTTCAAAAAAGAACATGGGAATTATAGAAGTGAAAAATAATTTATCCCGGTGAGGTTGTTGTTGATCTGGGTGCAATTTGAATAATAGTTTGCTGTTCAGAGTTTGGATTATATTTCTAATGACTTTCATACTGCGTAATTTTGTATATTAATTACTTTAAACACTGCTATTAAAATGCATTTTTAAGTGAATTTCGTCTAAATTCATCGTGTTCATTAATCCAGCAGTCCCCTAGTCTGATATCTGACATATTTATGAGAGACTGCTGTGCTCACCTAACATTTCACCTAACGCGAAAAATTAGAATGTTGTTTTTATCTTCTCTGAAACAAGATGCCTGCCTGAAGATGATTTTCCTTATTTGAGGGAATTCTTAAATTCGCGTGTCCTCATAGCTTTATGACTAATTATAACTGTGAACGTATTACAACATTAAAATATGTACTTTGAGTATGAAATCTATGGAATTAAGAAAAAATATTTTTTTAAAGTTATTGCCTTTAAAAGCTTTCGTATCAGAGTTCTTCTGAAAGTTGTCAGCAATGAAACAATAAAAAATCCTATTGACAAACAAAAAGGTGAAGGCATATTTCTTTTTTGCTTAGGTTAACTGAAGTATGCTACTCACACATTCAATTGATCTTCCATGGAATCCAGTCTTCAATTGATCTTCCATGGAAAAAGACAACCATTCGATCTTGAAACCGAGAATCCCAACGAAGTGCATATATATATATATATATATATATATATATATATAAGGATTTTTCATTGT
>JAOUZG010033927.1:1426760-1471518 GCA_026289955.1 Argiope argentata | reverse complement strand
TATATATATATATATATATATATAATATGAATCAAAAACAGAAGTAACATGAGAAAGAAAAAATACGAAAGTGAAAAAAGTAAAGAATCTAAAGAAATCAAAATTCAAAAAAAAAAAAAAAAGAAAACAAAATCCGTCCTGATGACTTTCTCAAGGGTCACCATCAGGTAGGGACTCCAATAAAATGTGGAAGTTTTTTCAGTAAAGAGTTAGACTATCGTCTAAAAAATTAACTTTTCAGTGCCCCGAAAAATGGTAATTCGTTATGAACCTCTTATAAATTTGTTTTCGTTACAAGTCTCGTGATTGTTTCAAACCGGTTTAAACTGATTAATGACTTCAATTAACTACGACAGATGCTGACTTAAAAAGTAACAATGCTCTCGCATGCTGACTTGGCATTTGCAATCGTAGATTTCATTTTGTCTTTTTCATATTTATATTCTTTTTAATTTTGACCTCAAGAAAAATAATAAACTCCCCAAAACACACATATACATCCCATTGTTCTTTACCAGATTTAATTTGTTTGTTACATAAATATCTAAGGACGATCATTTATCTTGTATTCTAGTGATATTCTTGAAAATAAATGAAATATTCTTTTTGGGAAATATTTTGGGGTGGATCTCTTAATTCTGAAATGCAGTCACACCTGATTGGCATCTTTTCACCAAGCTTGTGCGCCAACCAGTAGGAAGACATTTGACCCAACGGATTAAACATGCATCTGCTTACAAAGCGGTTAAACGATGGAATCAGGTCAAACTTTGAACCCTTCGGTGTCGGAATCCATAAAAGATCATATATCGCGGACGAAACGACAACGGACATGCTAATAATGTTTACGCGTTTCATAAAAGATTTTAAAATCCATTCCTAACAAGGTCAAAATAGAAATTTTTTCGTTTAGATTCTTTTTATTGAATAATTACAATTGTTTGTTTTTCTCGTGTTCCGCTTTACAAAGGAAGGAGGCGTGCAGTAGCTTCTGAAGGTATGGACTCCTGAGCGTCTGAAGGTAGAAGTCTGACTTCTAGCTCACACACATCACAGACCTTTTTTACGGGACAAACTTCATTCATACATTTCATTAATTTATCCGAATATCGTAATTTAAATCTGGAACAGAGAACAACCACCTCTAACCCAGTACCCCCATTGATATCACTCTCGACAAGGAGGACTTTGTTAGCACGACAGATTCAACGCCCCCCCCCCCCCCCACACACAGTCTTCGGGTGGCGGGTTTGAACTCGCAGCCCGAAGGATGCGAATCCAACGCCCTACCAAACAGTCTATTACGACCTAATAATTACATTTATTAAAAATAATTGATCAAAAGATTATACTATAGATTTCATTTTCGTACAAATGTTTCACTTAATTATTTAAATTTTACTTATAACAATAATTTACTCGTGCATATTGCAATAATATTCAATACATTTTTTTCATGTTCGCCTGCTATTATTGTTGCAATTAATTGTAAAAGCTTAAAAATAATGCAAAATGATTCAGCCATGATGTTTCAGGTTAGAGTTTGAATTTCCTATATATTTTCTACCCTGTGCCACTCGTTAACATATGTCAATAGTTGGGTTTTCTTATATCTTCTTCCATTCTCACAGGTACAAATCCTTATTAAATAGGTAAAAAAGATAGGAGGAGGGGGTGAAATTTTTCCTCCCTTCTTGTCTTGGGATAAACGAAATATGTCTTCTCCTTTTGGTTTCATGGCAGGATTTTTTTTTTCTTATAAATTTTGCAGATAAATGTTTTTGTTGTGAATGAAGAATTTTTCCTTTCAGAATTTCCCAGTATGATAGATATAATCGAATGAATTATACGCTTTAAAATTTCATTCTTAGATTATTATTCAGTAGAATGCAGAATGGATAGAAGAAATTCACTACAAATTCAGAAGAGAGTATAAAAAATTACTTGAAACCGTACTCGACAGTTATAACGGCGCCCCAAAAGCGCTAAGAATAAATTGCGCTAATTTCGCAATCTCCATTGTCAAACTATATATAGCATATGATTCGATCCATATTTATGCAGATATTTATTATATACGAGTTTTTACCCGCAACTTCGTACGTGAGGAAATTGTAAGGTGTATATGTGACGTTTTTGTTTCCACGCCAGTTGGGGTAATATATTAGAAAATTTTTATTTCCTTTATTCTGTTTTTATTTTAATTCAAAAGTACTTGAAAATAAATCCGAAAAATCAATTAATTAACAGTTTAATTGTAAATGTATCAAACACTAAGAAAATAAACAGAATCGTTTGAAATAATCTGTCGGAAACATGTTAAGCCTACCCTGATTAGCGTGGATGGGAAAAACTGACTTATTTGGTGGTGGGGAAAATAAAGATTTTGCTGGGAAGTTTAGTTATTAGTTAATAAAAAAAATTAACCACTCAGTTAAGAGACTATAATCTATCTCTGTGCTAAATTTCATTCAATTTTGTTCTACTGTTCTGGCGTGATGGACTCACATCATCCATCCAACCAACCAAATTTCAAATTTATAATAGTAGTATAAATATATATTTGCGCACTTGAGTATACTTTTAAAAAAATTTTATTGGCACTTTTTGGTCGTCGTATCTTAAAACATGTTTGTAGGCGTATATAAAGCATTCCCCATGGTGAACGAAAAGAATTTCTTTGAAGGAAACAATAAATATTAAACAGCAAAACAAATTTTGTTTCTCACAGAATAATGATGCAAAATTTGGATTAAAAACCGAAGTAAGTAGTTTAAAGATTATAGATTTGCAAGAGAATTATTTCACGGGTTACAAGTTTCCGCAAATCACAAAAATCAATCGATATGAAAGGATTATTTGCCACAATTTTTTGTTTGTATTACATTAAAAAAATTTTGTGGTAAAGCTTGATACCAAAAAGTGTATTTGTTCGAATCAATTGATTCGATTAAAAACAGTAGCAAATAAATTAACGAGTGAGTATTTCCAAGATAAGTTCTATGGTGCGTTACAAATGTTTGAAAACCACAAAAAGTAGTCGACATTAAAAAATTTTTTCATCGCAATCTCTTTGTATGTATTACATAAAAATTATTTTCCTTTGTTGAGATCAGGTTAGTCCCTAAAAAGTGAATTTATTCGAAACAGTTGTCTTGGGTATTGCGCAGCAAAGGACGCCCTTTCTCGGTTCATAATTCATCTCAGAAATTGCTTTCTCATATTGCCGGAATCGAGAACTTTACCTTCCACCCATCAGCTCTTCAGCTCCCCAAATCTCCATCTATCTCCATTACAATTTCTAGAAGTCTCCTTCCCCAGCCCACGAGTTTAATTAATGGCTAAAAGATGGTTTCGCGGGGAGTTAATACAAATTATGGATTCTCCCCGATGGAATATTTATATTGATTACGAAGTTCGCCTTCTATGACAGCCGGTGTAATGATTACGGATGGGCGAGGGAGGAAACAGTAGGTGATATCTCTACTCATCCCGTGTCGAAGTTTCCAGTTTCCTGCAGAGAACAATCGATAGACGCAAAGAAGAACAAAGTCACCGTAGCTTTTCAGCGGAAGAAAAAAGAATGTTCTTTGGTTAAGAAGGAGACTTTATGAATGCATATTTCCAAGACCAGAAAGTCCAGGTAAAACTTTTCATCTTCTTTTCAGCATTGTTTAGATGGTTGCGATTTTTAAAATGACAATAAACTTATTCCTTTGCGTCTGCTTTTTTCAGTTGCATTGCAAATTGTTGCTTAAGGATCTAATGGAAATTTCCAATATGTGAGAGTTTTAATTCTTTCTAAAGAATAAAAAATTACAAAAAAATGAAGTTTATATTTATACAGCGTATGAAAGATCACCAAATTTTCTGATTTTAGCTCATTATTAGAATACAGCAATGAAATTTGATTTCTTCTATAAAAAATATAATCGATAAAAAAAGAACCATGATTTTTAGGAATGATATATTTTAGCTAAACAATAAACATCTTTAAAACATCTAAAAATCTGCAAGCAAAAAAAAAAATTAATCTATAAATTAGACATCGCATCATCTACACCCAATCTTACCCTATTTTACCTTGCAAATTTATACAGTAATTTATATTATAATTATCCAATGAAGGATTTAAATATGTTAAATATTCCGTCTATTTAAACAATTTAAATTTATTAAACATCAATTCAATTTAAAGTAGATTTTTTTTTGTGATAAGAATGAACGTGTGTGTGTGGATGTTCTGTTGGTCAAACCTTACCAAACTTGGTACCCATATATTTACAGTGTGAGAAGATGCCCAATAGATCAAGATCTCAGTTAAAATTTTAATTAAAAAATGAGGGAAATTCGGCATTTTGTGCGATAATTTCCAAAAATATTATTGCGTGAAAATGAATTTTACGCTATTTCAATATGCAAAAAGTTATTTTTTTAATGATGCCAATTTAATAATCATGCAAAATTTCTTGAATTTTGGTAATTTTCTAATAATATTTTTTCCTTCATTTTCACGAGTGGATTTCATTGCTGCCCTAAAATTCAATCCGGTTTCATTATTTTATCCATATTTGATGGCGCGATCCCCTGCATTGCTGAAAGCTAAGGGAGAAAGATTGTTTAATTTCTGAGTAATTTAAGAAGCTAATTCAAAGAGGAACTCATATCACGGAATTTAAGAGATAACTGAATGGATATTTTTTACATAATTACGATGATATGGGACTGTTTTCATTAAATTTGTTCATGTACACAAAAGCTAAAACTTAAGATAATTAAAATATCATTCTATTAATATCAAACAATTTAGAGGAATCCTTGATATAAAGTTATATTTAAATTGTTTCTGAAACTTATTTTAAGAAATATTCTCGGGAAACTAACTGGTCGTCTGGGATTAATAGTATTCTAATGAAACTTAGAATATATATGGCTTTAATCAGTGACTGCTAGTCAACTCTAAAAACGGATAACAATGATGTAAAAGACTGTTCTCGTGGGCTGAAATGTCTATTTTAACTGAAGTATTATCCTTTCAATGTGTACTAAGCACTAAAATAATGTGTACTAAGCACTATTATAAGCACTGAAAAGATTCGTGTTTCACTCTTATTATATGCACTCTGCATATAATAAGAGTGAGTGCATATAATGCACTCTGCATTATAGGCAGAGTGTCGAACATGCATTTTGCACCTCTTCTGATCTTCTCATTTCGTCAGAATTTTTCAATTTAGAAGCCAAGACAAGCACCAAAATTCCCTTATCTGCTTGATTTTTTTTCAGTCAGTATCAGACACGAACATAGGATAGATATGGTCAAAAAGTACGAGAAACTTATAATTTATACTACTAATAAAGGTGTGTGTGAGTGCGTTTTGTCGTCTCCAAGTTAGATTTATCTACAGCCACCAAACTCGGCATACGTAAACCAAGGAAGGTGGGAACGTTTTACCACAGAACGATTTTTTTAACCCTTAAAAATACTTCTTTCGTTTAATTTTCAACAATAGATTGCATTGTTGCTCAGAAATTCAAATTGTTTTCATTGTTTCCTCAAATATTAATCACGGGAGGGTTTTTTTTCTATAAAGTTTAAAGCAAAAGAAGAAATATTCAATTTAAAATCTGTATAGTTTACAATATAAATAAAAAAAATAAAGCTACAACATTAGCAAGACAATACACAATATCGAAATTACAATATTGTTTCTGCTGGACAAATATGAAAATAAAATTTACAATATCATGAACTTTGGGAGATAAGTGAACGCAACAAATAAGTCTTTAATAGGACCATGATGCTATGGAACCGTCTCCATTTGAAAAGTTCATGTACATGGTAAGCAGAACTTAAAAAGTTCTGTTTGTAATAACACAGCTTCAATGTCGTACAACGTGAATATTAAGTTGTAAAAAAATGATTTATCTCAAATGAAATACCACCAATTTGAGGCGGTTAGACTAACCAGATGCACACATTATTGTCCAATCTCATGCATTGAAAAATGGGCTCCACTCTAAATATTTACCATGGGTCTTATAGTGTAGAATTATTTTACTGGCAAGTGGCATCGCCAATTCAGCATTCTTAAAATATTATGTT
Source organism: Argiope argentata (assembly GCA_026289955.1). Classification (NCBI taxonomy): domain Eukaryota; kingdom Metazoa; phylum Arthropoda; class Arachnida; order Araneae; family Araneidae; genus Argiope; species Argiope argentata. Next base: position 1,465,412 of record JAOUZG010033927.1, on the reverse strand, counting down.
TTGACCTAAAAGTAAATCAAATGAATACTTCTGCAAGAAAGAATCTAATTATTTTAAAGGGTCATGTTCTTTTATATATTTTATATTTTATCTTTCATAACATGCATATGGTAATGGCCCGTTTGAATCATGCCTTGGATATAATCTAAAATATCTCATTTAAAGCTAATTTGTAATTTAGCCCATCGGAAAAATATATATTATACCCTTAAAGAGTTTAAAAAGTAATTTCTTTAAATATTACATTACACAAGTCGCCTCTTTACTGGAATTCAGGCTAAGGACTGCTGGATTTAAGGCTTTTGTGACTTTAAACGGGATACATTTTGAGACCCATCTTCTTATAAGATTTAGTTTCACATTTGAAGGGCATTCTTAACTTATCGATGAATTACTTTAAGCCAATGTCTTTGATTTTATCAATTTTTTTTTGAATAGATGTCGCTTTTACCTATTTATTATGAGTGTTGTCTGTCATCCACATTTATACAGTACTATTATCAAATATTCTAATATTAAATGAATGTAATGATGCATATAGAAAACCGACCAGTAACATTTGATTCAGAGTTAGCTTAATATGTAGCCATTTACAGAATTTGTTTGTTTACAAACTTACTTATTTAGCGACTAAGAAAAAAAATGTTTTTCAATCGATTTACTAGCGACTCTACTCTAGTTTGGCGGCAGCTCTGTTGCAAATCCGCTAATGATGCGAAGATTCTTGCAATGTTTTTTTTTTGCATTTGGCAGAAGCTAACAAAATGCAGAAACCACAAGAAAGTTATTTCATTTCTGTAATGCAATAAATACCGTGACTCGTAACTCTGCTTTCGTTTTCGTATCCATTTACTTTGAACAACACAGGACAGAGAATTTCTGATGAACGTATTTACAGATGATGATAGAAACTGATGGGCATAACTACAGATGAAGCTTACTTAATTGATCAAATGATCCGTACATCAGAGATGAAATAGCGTAACGTATCAAAATCTGACTTAAAGCAGAAAAACATATTCTATTTTAATTAATGACGTGTTGCCAGATTCCAAGTTATAATAAAGTGCAAAAGAAACAGGAAATACAAAACTTATTGGGAGTTTCAACAATAAATGAGAATTTGACATAAATTGGTTAGATTTTTGAATCTCTGCACCCTTTCGAGAGAACGACCTCTAACCTCCAAATCCGAATTCTAAAAGCAAAGCATCTATCCAAAATAAACAAGGATCTTTTTTCTTTCGCCAACAGAGCCATAAAGTACTCAAGCTTGCCATTATCACTTGGAAGCAAGCAACATCTTTTCTGACTAGGGTAGGAAGAAAGGTAATCAACGCGCAAAAAGGCTGCTGCCGATTTCATCGAGGGAGGGAAAAAGAAGGAAAAAAGTCCAGATAAATAAATAAAAAAAGAAGGATGAAAAGGGAGGGGCGAAAAAAAAACCCCTCTATCTAATGCTCCCGTGGGATTATCTTGCAACGACGTTCCAGGACAATAAAAAGCCCCTGATTTGATACTAAGAGAGTTTTGTCAACACAGACTTAGCCGAAGCAAATGGTGAAATATTAGAAGAAGCGCTGAACCCTCTTGAGTGGAAAGACTGGTATCTGCTTCGGAACTTAAGTGGTCAGTGTAGAGCTGGCCCTTCTACTGACCAGTCTTTTATTGCTATGAGGGATCCCAGGGCACTTTTGGAACGCGCGTGGTGTTCTAACTCCGGAAGGTTTCAGATGATGGATCGGAAAATGGTAGTTCTTCCTTTTTCCTTCGCAATCTGTTGATGATAGACAGCAATTCCTTTGTGTAGCCGAGTTGATGAAAAAAATAGGCGTGTTGTTCGATGCTGTTTTCGGCACCTTTTAGCAGCATTAGGATGCTTTAGTAATACCGTTAGCTGCTGACGCTGATTGGTTAAGAGCTCTGATACTTGTCAGACTAATTTCAAAAATATGAAATTACGTTTAATTCTAATTTTACGAATATTGCTCATATGTTTATCCCTATAAAATGTGCATTATCTATCTGAATAAAACTAAACACTTTTCTTTAAAAAAAATAAGGGAATAATAATCATTTTTGATTTATGAATATAAGCGTATAATATAGGTATTGAACGTTTTTTAATCTGTATGTCTACAAGCATGTAAACGTGACAATTTAAAAAGAAAGTTGCGAATTAGAGAAATAAGATTCAGCTGTCATCAGCATAGTAAATGTGCATGAAAATTTTAATTAAATCGAGGTTAGTATCCCCGTAAACCTGTTTCAGTTATCCTCACTCGAAAATTGCTATATTATGCATATTATCATGTCAGAACATGATGTTGTTTTTGGGATGAGATTTTTAGCGATAACAAAAATTCATCGGAGAAAAATAAAAATTTTATTTTCACGAGTATCTCAAAAAAATCAGCTTTAAATAACATGTTGTCATTGCATTTATGAAAGCTCTGATTTTTCAAAAAATAAGTTGATGACTACAGCAAATAAAACCTTGAAAAATGTAATTTCGAGCTCGTGATCATATGAAATGAAATAAACAGGAAATATGATATATTTTTTAAAACAATAAATGCGAGACAAAGTTTTTTGGATCGTTTGTAATACTAAAGCGACTCGTTCAATGAAACAATGAAAATGAATAAAAATATAACATGCACGCGCACGTGGTGCCTGGCCTTTCCATAAATTATGTCCTAACATGATACATTGAAATATGAATAGCAGATTTCATTTTAATCTTTTTAAAAGCTGATTTTTTAATTTTATTAATATATTACTTTGAAATTTTGTATATGTGTTACCTTAAGTATTATAAAGTTAATGAACTAGGGATATAACTTTGACTAGAATAGTTTTTGTTTTAGAGCTGTCTAATATAATTTTCAACTACGAATTTTGCGAATTTTCATTTTTTCTGAAACTATACAGATGATTTTAAAAAATTAAAAAAAAAAAAAAAACAGAAAATTAGCTTCTAATATCAACAATATGAAAAAAAGTATTTGATACAATAAATTTTAATTAGCTGCACCTTACTATTAGCTTGTACGTCCAGATTATTGCCATTTTTAAAGTTAAATTATTAATATGGAATGCATTTTTTTTAAAAAATTATTAAGATTAAAAAAATGGAATGTACACCTCCGAGCAATTTTTTCGAATTTTTTAATTGGAATTTTAATTAAAAATTAAGCGAAAATTTGACGTTTTTTCGCTATTACTTCTGAGCATATTAGAGACCAAAATTTATTTTTACATAATATTGAAGATCAAAACATTATCTTTTTAGTGATACCAATGATTTTTTTAAATCTAAAAATTAAATTTCTATTTTCAATGAAATAAACATTTTAACCACATTTTTCAACAATTTATTTCTGAAAAATAAATTAATTAAAATAAAAATTTGGGAAACAAATAGAATTTAAATTAGACTTCAAGATATTTCTCATGTAATTTTTGTAAATACTTTCACAATCAATCATTTTACATTCTCTAAACTAAAGTCGCTTTTTGCGACGTTACAGATGTAACGTTTTGGCCGGGGCTACTGGAAAGCTGGGCCGAAAACAAACTCAGGTTTTGGAGAAATGAAAATCTATTTATTTCCAGCTATAATACACATATATTTCACACAGATACACCTTCTTGATTAAGTATTTTACAAACACGTAGTTAATTCAGTTCAGAGTTCCACTAGGGAAAGGTGCTGTGCTTTAGATTAATAAAGAGTCTCTCGCGGAGGTGAAAAGATATGATAGAGCTCTTGAAACTCCCGCAAGATTCAGCCCGAGGTTCGGGATTCTCTGCTCGTCGATTAACCTGCTGGGTTTTCCGGAACGTAAGGCGATGAACTGGCTGGAATAGCAACCCAGAAGACAAGAAGCTTTTCAACTAATTCACACAGACAACTTACGACTTTATGCGTAGAATTACTATATATGTAACTGTATAGTTTTTAGCGCCATGCAGTAATGACTCTTGTTGAAATGGTTCCTATTCTGAAACTGATAAGGATCAATGTTCTATTCTTCCTCTTATCAACTCTTTAAAATTAGTACAAATCCTTTAGATGATATTCGATCAATATATTTCTCAAAATGCCAAAAATTAGTGTTCTTAAATCTAATATGCTTATCCAGTATCGTGATTATTTGAAGTCATCGAATCAGCTCTATTGTTACAAGTTTAGTTTCATGATATCTGCCCCGTGTGATACGAGAGGCACTTTTGTTGGGCACATGCACCACGAATGGATGATAAACACTCTGAATCAATACTTTGTTTCTATCTTTCCATGGGAGCACAGTCGTTGCTTTGTCATTATGTTAGCCAGATATTTGGATAGTAGGACGTATTTCCTACGTGAGGGTATGTACTGTAATAGTCATTTTGCAATTGGCAACACTTGTGTTTTTATCATAATATGTTGAAACCAAGTAATGTAGGATTTATCTTTAAACCAGTCGTTACTGATTGGTTAGAGCTACGTAAATGGTGCAATGGCGACAATGCAGTTAAATTTCTTTCTGTAGCTGTTTATGATGGTTATCAGGGCCCAACTTAGTCCAGTTGAGACCCGAGGCAAAAGCTTCTTTGTGGGCACCTCTGCTTCACTACTTTAGCAAGGAAGAACATTCATTAAAGAAGGAAACGTAAAATAAAATTTCTATTCGATTTGGTGGCTCCCACTTATGTTGGGGCCCTGGGCAGCTGCCCCGTATGCCTCTGCCTTAGTCAGACCCTGATGGCCATTCATGAGCACTCAGTGCCATACACTTACAGTAACTCCAGTTTACATTGCGAGCATCTCATTAAAAAAACAATGTGCTCCCTTTTGCAGAGCACTCCCTTCCCTCACACATACACATACGCACACACATATACACACGCTGTAATTACTTCATATGAATATTCGTAATGGGTCTGTAAGATACAATTCAAACGGTAGTGAGTAATAGAAATCGAGTCGGGTTTTTTTTCTCTCTACGACACTGCAATTATAAAAGGCCGGCCCAGGATGCGTGTAAATGACTCACTGCATGTTATGCTATGCTAGCTGAATGAATATTTAAGTAGCATGCATGAGATTGTTTCTGGAACATATTTATTGTTGAAAAACATTTTCTATTTTGTCTTTTTGATTGCAATAAGGTGCCACTGAAGAAATAATTTAGTAAACGTTCATACAATGATGTATGCATATATCATGCAAATCATGCCAAATAGACGTATTTTTATAGCTGAAGAGTATCGCGATAAGAATTTCGCTGTTAGAAGTTAAAATGTTTGAGAAAATACTAATGCATTTAAACGGAAGAAAGTTGCTGAGAAATTTAGGCAGTTCTTATTCAGAACCACAATACTTTTATAATTGGTGTTCTTGCAAATTAAGCAGGCTCAACAACTGAATGGCAATATGTTAAATTATTGTTTAACACACTAAGCATTCTTCATGAATTACACTTCTTTTGATACTTTGACACAAAAAATTTCTAAGAATTATGAATAGTGTGTCGTATCTCTAACTCTAAAACGCTATTTTCCCGCCTCTTAATTTTTTTTTTTTTGAATAAAGTAAGCCTTAAATTGTCAACTCCGACCCACCTGAAGGCGCACGAAAGTCCCGCCAGTAGCAGGCACGTCTTGTTATTAACAGAGGGTAGCTGACCATTTTCGTACCCACCAGGACAGCGAAATCTAAACCCCATTCCAGAAGCTTCCCATTCTCATGTTTGTGATGCCCTCGGCGGAGGGGGGGGGGGATACTGTTAAAAAAATCTCGAATTTTTTAAAAACAATACATACAGAATCGTGCTTTGATTTCAGAGCCTATCGCCTCTTTCGAAAAGTGCTACACCATTTTTGTTACAGACGAATGAATTTAAAGGGGATATACCTAATTTGGAGTTCCTAAAAAGTAATTAGCGTATGCAACTGTGCATTTTAGCTATCGTTTATGTAAAGATGCAAATACAAAATACAAATCCACTTTTGACACCGCTTCTAGGTCTATACTTTTTCGGAACTTGAGAATAGTTGATTTATAAAGTGAGAATTTTTTTAAAATACTAATTCTGGAAGTACTGACATATTAAATTTACTGACTAAGAGGCGCCTTTGAAGCAGAATTTTTTCGAAATGGAATACGCACAACCTCAAGTTACAACTCCATTCCATTCCAAGATTATACAATTTCCATTATTCTTTCGAATTCTTAAATTCTGTCTATATCCAGACTTCAATTGTCTCAGGGTGCTTCGAATATTTAAAAAAAATCACCTGTATAAGTAAAGATTTAGATGATACAATTTCCATTATTCTTTATTAATCTTTAATTCTGAATATTCTTGAATTCTAGCTCTCCAGACTTCAATCATCTCAGAATACTTCAAATATTTAAAAAAAATTAGAAATGGAAAGAAAAAAATTCCATTATTCTTTATTGGTATAAAAATCTGGGTGTAGTCAAATTTCAATAATCCCAGAATAATGCTTCAAATTTTTAACAGAAAAATTAGATATAGAACTGAAAATGATTTTTTAAAAAAAAATTCATCGTTATTCTACTGTTATTTGTTTCGTGCAGAAGATTATTTTCTTAAATCCTACACTCGATTTCTTTTTCACCGTAGGAGTCACTGTTTACTCTGACACATCCAAACGACTCATTCCCTCGATAGATCTAAAAAAAGAAGAAGAAAAAAAAGAGAAAAAAAAAGAAGAAGAAAAAGAGAGAACAACACAAAGGTTTTTTCAGAACTTCTGTGCAACAAACGATTTCCTTTTGAAGCACGTTCGTAGAACAGTTTTTGTCACTCAATCATCGCTTCACAAAACTTTCATTCACTTCACTTCAAAGAAATAAAAGGCTGAAAGAAAAATAGCTTTGGGTAAATATTCGATCGTGAGTTTGAATTGAGCAAATGATTTTACATATGTTTAACTTCAAAGCGTTTATCGGTACTTCTCAAGGGCTTAGCAACTACCAGTGATGGGCGCTGAATCTAAGGAAAATCAAGTTGATCCCGCATTATGGCTATATCATTCATATTTTAAGAATCATTATTCAATTTTCATCTTTTTTGCTTCATGGCTTTTTTCCTTCCAATTATTTTTTTACACCGTTTGTGTATAGAAATTGGTTAAATAAAATGTAAATCGTCGTAATTTCTTTGTTAAATGAGTTTTTATTATCTTACAACATCGTAATATGCTAAAACAATTGCTTTTTTCATTTTTTTCTGCAATTATATAAAAAAACAATTTTAAAAAATTCTAAATTTTTTAAATGTTAAGCAAGAGTGTTTTTCATCAATTTTCCCATATATGATGTTTTTTGTGTTTAATTTCTAATATAAGTTGTTGTTTAAATTACCCATATTAAATATAGAGGCTATAAGCATACAGTCTTATATGTTGTAAGTTAGTGCCACCATGGATTTCCACTTCTGAGTTAGTTATTTTTCATTTTTATGAAATTTCTCTTTCATTAATAGGTGAGGTCCTTCCTAAATGTCCTTGTATATTTTCTAATAATATTTAATTTGTGGTTTAGACACTTTTTTACAAAGTCGATTGAAACCAAAATTTGATACATTGATTGCATTTGCAGTCCCAAAATCCCATACTAAATCTAATAAATTTAATTGCTTTTTTAAATTACAAGCTTCTGAAAGTACAGATCGATAGACGTTCAACCCCTTGGTAGATTTGACTCAAAAATTTCTTAGGTGTCTACATCTGAAACGCTTCATTTCTGTGCTTCGTTCTTTCCATAGAGCTCGCTTTGTTTTGTAGTCATCGTGTTCACTTATATTCGAGCTTATATTATAAGTTTGGTGTAAAGACCACGTACCACATTTTATCTGTCTTGCTCAAAGTGTCTTGAGTTATCTTTATCATGACAAACATATGGTTTTTTTATATCTCAAAGAGAACTAAAACCTGATGATTCGTTAAATTTCTGAATCTAATTTTTTTTGTCGAATACAATGTTTTCTATGTTTTTCTTATATGAGAAAGTTAAGAGTGACCTAAACCATGAGTAGTTAATCTTCATGAAAATAATGAAGATTGGTATCCGAAGAATCCGTAAGCTCCGGTTGTTTCTGAATGAGGATTATGATATTCAGTTTAGTGAAGGTGTTTAGGCCGTGAAAAAATGGTGCCCTTGAATACTACGCCAATGAATAGAAAACAGTATATTACAAGCTAATAAATAGTTGTCATGATTATTGTCTTATTTTATGTAACGAAAAGCTTCAAGCAAAGATTCATGTAAAATTTTGAATTGTAAACTAAGTCATCCTATAAATTTCGAAATTCAAAAAATATTTCATTTTTAATTTTTAGCATGAAGCTAATTTTTTATTGTGATATTTTCATAAGTTATCATAATAAAATACCGAAATTAAACTTAAGGTATCTGTCTACGTTTAAAAAGCAGTTTTGTGTCAAAATTCACAATTTTTTCTTTTTTTTATTTCAAAACCCATTTATTTGGGTTTCCAAATATGTGTTCGTTTTAATTCTACAGTAAATAGAAACCGAGATACAATGTGATTTTTTAAAACCACTGTAAGCTGAAAACGAAACTGAGCGTAACAATCGGAAGTTGAATGTTTTCTAATATTTTATCACATATACGCCTCATTGAATTGTAATTTATTTCAGAATATGTTCTATCCGCCCACCACGATTATTATAATACGTTTTTATGGCAAAAGGATTGTCAATTACATCTGCTTTTGAACATTATTTATGTTTGAAAATAATTTTTATTGTAAGACAAATGAGAACGTTAAATTAATTTTTTTTTTTGTAAAACTTAGATTTTGTAAACATTTTCATACCTAAAATATAATTTTTGCACGCTTTCTAGAAAACTACCCGTTTTCTTAAGCTGCAAACTATAGTTTTCAGAGAATCTTAACTCCTTAAAAACTAAAATAATACAAGCATTTTAGAATTCCATCTGCCATCTTTGAACTCAATAACATATATTACAAACCATTGCCAGATTCCAAAATTGATCCTCGTCTGTTATACAAAAAATAAACGAAATAATAATAATAAAAATATGTTTATCAAAAAAAACCCTGTTTGCTTTCACCTTTTAATAATATTTTAATTGAAATAAAAATAGTAGCAATTATAAAAGGCCTGAAAAGGAATGGTCTGCTATTAACAGATTTAAACTATGATATTTATCGAACAATGATATTTTAATAAATTGTTATCATGTCAGAACATGATGTTGTTTTGGGAATGAAGTTTGCGGCGTCAACAAAATTCCGTAAGTAAAAAATAAAAAAAATTATTATGTGCACGATCATCTCAGCAAATCAGTTTTAATAATGTGTTTCCATTGCATTTATAAAAGTTCTGATTTAAAAAAATAAGTTAATGACTACAGCAAATAAAACCTAGAAAAATGTATTTTTGAGCCCGTGATTATATGAAATGAAATAAATAGGAAATGTTATTTGTTTTTAAGCAATAAATGCGAGACAAATTTTTTTGTATCGTTTGCAATATTAAAGTTACAAATTCGATGAAACAAAGCTACCTAATATAATTTTCAACAACGATTTTTGCGAAAATTTCATTTTTCCTGAAAATATCCAGATGATTTGGAAAAAAAATTAAGACAGAAAATTAGCGCCTAATATCAGCAATATTAAAAAAAGTATTTGATACAATAAATTTTAATTAGCTGCCTCTTAGTATTAGCTTCTAAACTATTCTATTCTAAACTTCATAAAGCCGATTTAAAAGATTCTGATTTTAAAGTGGTAGATAGAAAAGTATATTTATTTAAAAGTTGAAGTGTCAAAAATATTTTGCCGAATAGGATTCTTTAAGACCAAAGGACTTTTAAAATTTAAACCATAATTTTTTTAAGTATATTTACATTCCGAAAAAAGTAAAATACTTTTATTTTTATCAGCGTTTATAACCTTTTAAAAATTAAAATAAAAATTGAATTTTTCGTCGAATCCGTTGAATAATTCTTTTGGATATTACAAATCATGAAGATTATTCTGTAGAGCACATGAGACAATGCCGAACGACTCTGCTTTCAGTTCTTATAATTTTTTGAGACATGCTGGGGTTCACTAAAATCCGTCTTTATATTAATTCTATTTACAGTATTTCCACTTTAATTTAAATTTGAACATTGGCATTATAGAAAATTAAAGTTAGACTCATAATCAAACGAACAGAACTGGCTAAGTCCTACATAATAGTACAAGTGAATAACATGACTATCAAATTTGAAGCTTAAAAATATTTTACTGAAAAACCTATTATGAGAATAAGTTACATAAAATATTAATTGAACATTTTAGCGGGCATTAATACTGGCGAACTGGCTTACCAAAAGTGGCTTGTGTTAATTAAAAATGTTACTTCGGAACTAATTTAGATAAAGCATCTTTTCTTATTTTATCATTCACAAAAACCGAAAGGCGTTAAAAAGTCGAGAAGTCAATGAGATGTGAAGGAATTCGAGCGCATAAAAACTATATAAGCTTTCTGCAATGCCTAATGGGCTAGGAGTTTTTTGCTTACTTCATTCAGAGGACTTACGGAGTGTGATGTGTTATTGTCCAATGCTTAGAATAAACAGTGATCAGAACATGGAGCTAATGGTATACTATTAAATAACTGAGACGGCGAATATATTCAGCTGGGAGTTCTTTATTATCTCAGCACTGCAAATATTGTTCACAAATGCTGAAATATAATCACTAAAGACACTCGCAAAAAACTGAATGGCCGGACCACCACAAAAGAGACCAGTGGCGGATTTGGAGTTTCAGATGCCCGAGGCGCAATTCAATTTGAGCCCCCCCTCCTCTCCAGTAATATTTATAGTATGCACTCTTTATATATATATTTCACTCTGTTAAGCTCTGCATCTGATTTTTTGTGTGTGTTAAAAAAGGAGTACGAGAATTAGATACATAAAATTGAAAATCAAAATCAATTTTTCCATACTACTGGACAGTATTTAAAAGGATGATGAAGTTCAGGGCGTGTTAAAACTGTTCCTTAAAAAAAAACGCGCTATTTTGTACTATAGATACGCAATATTTTTCAAAGATACATGCCTGGAACTTCATTATACACCAAATCATTTACTATAGAATGGAGCTAATTTTCTCTTTGGCTATTAAAAGTTCGGTTTTGTTTTAAAACGTTATCAAAGTTGCGAATTTTAATGAATTTACGTTTTTGCCACTTTCTGAACAGTCATTTTCCTACTATTTCCAACTAATTAAACCGTTCTAATAAACAAACCATGCCTTTTATTGAAAAACTGAGAAAACTGGTCCATTAGTTTGCATTTAATTTTTTAATTTTGTTTCAAATTAAGTTTCTTAAAAAATATAAATAAATAAAAAGGAAAATAATAAAGAAAAGAAAAATACGTCAACTAATATTGATACTATTATTTAACAAACATTAGAAATATATTGGACTATAATAATAACAATAGCAGTTTCTTCTTTTCGTATATTAAAAACAAATGAAATAGGAACCTTTCTGGCTTTAGTTTTAGCAAATTTATCAATTAGAGTTTCATACTCTAACAAATTGACTACATCATTTTCGATAAACATCATGGACAAGTAACTTAAATTTAATTGTGATAAAGAATTCCTTAAATAATTTTTTACTCTTTTAAGCACCGAAAATGAGCGTTCACCACTTGCATTACAAATGGGAATGGTTAAAAATATTTTTAGAATTGTTTCCACATTAGGAAATGTAGATTGCAGTCCCCCGATTATTAATTTGTACATATCAATGGGATTTGTAATTTTTCTTCTTTTATGAGGGCAATAAAATGTACAAGTTCATCTTTAAAATTTCTAGTCACAATATCGTTTTCATATTTTGCGCATATGTTATCCAAGCAGTCATTAAATTTGACATCGGACATATTAAAATAAAAAAAAATCCAAAATCCAATAAAACCTCACTGTAAATCGCACTCCTTCGCGATAGATCTGCAATTATTACATCATAAATAACAGTGTGTACATTAATAACAAAATTTTCTTTTGGACTAAAATTTGTTTCGTTTCATCAAATTGCAGTTTTCTTTTTCTTATCCGTGTTTCCCGATAGTTCCAGTTCTAGTTCTTGGTCGATGCATTGGCGCCGATCTCTATAAAATCGGATAGTGATTGTTGTAGATTTGTTGTAAGCAGTAAATTTTACTGTGTATCTTACAATGATTTGCTTCTACTATTTATTCTTTGCAAAAATTTATCCCATAAAACAGTTAATAAAGCTGTTTCATAATAGTCGAAACATTCTGCTCATTTTTTTTTTGCCTCCAATTTGCTTACAGGTTTTTCAGTATCCGACTTGCTAATTTTGGTTAGAACTTCTTTAATATTTTGATAATTACTTTTTAATGCAGAAACTGCATCTGCTCTTGATGACCACCTAGTATCACTTATTCTTTTTAAATTTGGAGATTGATTTTCTAAACTATTATTAAGCATATTCCATCGTCGAGTAGATGCCGAAGAAATATACATATAAATTTAAAAAAAAATCTAAATATTTTAATGCACCAGAACATGATTCTGCTGCACTATTTCCTATTAAATTTAATGTATGGCTTACGCATGATACGAAAACGGCTGTATTTATGTGCTGTTTTAGTCTTGCTTGCAGTCCACTGTATTTCCCTGCCATATTTGCCGCGTTATCGCAGGTTTCACCCCTTACAATTTTTAATATCTATAGACAAATCTTTTAAAAACTCAAGAATTATTTTTTCTAAATATTCAGAATTATGGTTTTGAATATTAATAAAGCCGAAAATTCTTTCTTTTATGTCCCCATTTTTACTAACAAATCTCAAAATACAAGTAAGTTGGTCTAAGTGAGATATATCCGGAGTAGAGTCCACAATTATCGAATAATAAATTGCTTCTTGAAGTTTAGATATTAAATGATTCTTATTCATCACCCATTAAACTTATGAATTCGTCACATATCGTGTGAGATAAATAATTGACATTTCCACTCACTGAATTGCTAAATTTTTCCAAATGCAATTTTAGAAAACTGTCAAATTCTGCCAAATAATCAATGCATTTCAAGAAATTTCCTTTTCGATTGGAAGTTGTATCTTCTCTGTGGCCACGAAATGCTATCCCTAAACTCACCAACAATTTTACTGTGGCAATGACACACTGTAAAACAGCTCGCCAATACTTTTGTTCCGTATCAAACTGCTGTTCTAAGTGAGTATTTATACGTCCAGAAATAGACAAGCGTTTTTGTAGAGTCACCAGAGATTTGATATGGTTCTGTGAAGTTTCGTGACCACTTAAGTGTCTTGCTAAATTTTTCCAATCACTAAATCCTGCTGAAAATTTCGTGTACGCATTAGAAAACATTTTACAAACATAACAATAAATACACTTACTTGTTGCTGAATATACTAACCATTGGCGAAATTCTTTTGTGCCATTTGCTTTAATACAATAAAAATTCCTTTCAGAAACATTCCTATAATAGATTCGATTTCTGTCTCCGTATTTTACTTTAAGACTTGTAATATTCCCAATATTACAAGGCTTATTTATCAAATAATGTTCAATAATTGTATAAGTTTGGTGGCCACAATACAATGTCACTGGGAAACAAATACTCATCTTTATGTCTACCACAGTCAGAATCAGCAATTTTATTTTGTTGCTTAAAATTGCAAATTGTCAATTCTTGAGTTCCATTCTTAGATCGCTCATTAATTTCTTCGAATTCATATTCTGCTTCGGCTGGCTCATCGATTTTTTCCTATGCATATTCTGTTTTAGTTTGTTCGTCTGTCTTTTTAGGCTAGCATTCTATTTCATTTCGCTTACCGATTTCTTCGAATTCCTTTTCAACTTCAGCTTGCTCAGTGATTTTTTCTTGTGCACATTTTATTTCAATGCACTCATCGACCTTTTCAAATTCGCATTGTATTTCAACTTGCTTATTAATTTGTTTCAGTTTATATTCCACTTCTGATTGCGCATCGTTTTTTCCGTGTGCATATTCAATTTCAATTTGCTCATTGGTTCTTTTAGGTACACATGCAGTGTCAGGTTGCTCAACTGCTCTTTCTAACTCGTTTTTCAAACGTTATAAGGAATTTATTGAATGAATTTTGATATCATTCAACATATTCTACTTTTAATTTTTGCCTTTTGCGTTTCGAAGCACCCAATTCAAATTTTCTTTTCGGTGGCATGGAAAATACATTAAAAAAATGTGTCGCATAAAAATATTAGTTGAACTTAATACTCGTTCCTCTGCTTCCAATGACGACGATAGCAAACCTCCGAAGAGGGGATAGGTCATGTGGTACCAAAGGGGGGAAGCAAGAGAGGGTCGAAGAGGAAGTGAACGAGACAGAGGAGACTTGATTCATTTTCATGTTTATTATTATTATTATTTTAATCCTTTCATGTAAATAATATGATAATCTAGAATTGGATTGTTTCCTGTAATCATTTCTACACCGGATATATATATATTTCAATCGGGATAATTGTGTAGAAATGATTGCAGGAAACAATAAATGCATATTTTATTATACATATTATTATTTTTGAGCTAAATTTTGAGGCCCCTCAATTTATGAGGCTCGAGGCACGCGCCTGTTCGGAAATCCACCACTGATAGAGACACTAATTGTAAGACCCGCCAACTCTGGCAACCCCGCTTGCCGAACGGGAGGAGAGAAAAAAAGAGGGGAGAAGTCGATCTTAGACCGATGATGCGAACAATGATTTGATATTTTTGGGTTTCTTTCCGTATTTTTGTTATATGTTTGTGTTGTGTCCAATGTCTACATGTAAATAAATTTTTGGGACTAAAAGTGGATGTGATCACTACCTCTACTGCTAACACTAAAGAAATCCCACTCAAAATGGGAGTTTTACATTCGTGGCAGAGACATGGGATGGGAGTAGAGTCAACTCAGGGAATAAGTGACCGGTGGTCACAGCAGAATGGCCATCGTAACCAGTAGTCAACAGAATGGAATTCTTGAATCTTCAGAACCTGTTTCTTCGAGATTCACTGGAGATAACGACCAGAGCCCGACTCCAGAGAAAGTGAAAAAGTCCTCACGGAAAAAGTCACTACTTGGAATCGAAAGTTCTTGCGTTCTTCAGTATCTTAATGTTCTGGTTGATTTCAGTGTTCTCCCAAATCTTCGATTTTTTCCTGTGCCCAATTAAAATTGGCGTTCATCATCTTCTACTGCAGGCCAAGTTTAATATGTGATAGGTTACTGTTAAGAATAATCACACCTTCATGTTTTTGTATTGAGTAACCATAACTGTAAGTAATTTCGCTTCTGTTGATGGGAACGCAGATGCTGAACGTCGGTGTTCGTCTGTGCTGCCACGTGCGTGATTCTTCTGATATGAATAAACAAATTATAGAGAGATATTTGGCCTCTGTTACTGTTTTATAATAACAGTTACATCCAATTAAATGAAGAAACTTGATTTTTCTACCTCTAGTAACAAACCGTCAGTACAGTAAACTTTTCAAGAATTCGCATTCCAAGTAGTTAAGAGTTAAAATACTTTCAAGCCTTCAATAGAAATAGTTGGATATTTTAAACGAAGAAAAAATGTGCATTGAAATACTCTTTTATCTGTTACTGTCTCATTTTGATTTGGTTTCAATTTTTTTTAAAAATCTCTATTGCAATGATTTGTTAAAACTAAAAATGAACTTCATTGGATTCAATTTTAATTGTGTAACACTGAGTGTATCGAAAGTTTGTATATAAAAGATATGCTGGTTATTTTTATGAAAGTAAAGTAAAATAGCATCAGGATCCAATCTGTGTTGAGCTGACGTCGATGCATTTTTTTTTAAATTTTCTTTTGGTGATGAATTGCTGCATACGCTTTTTCTGTTGATCGTTTTCTTGGCATATTTATTGCTAGTTGCATACGTTATCAAGTTGTAATTTTAAACGCATCAGCACAGTTATCTTTCATTTCTGGTTTTATGCTTAAAGGATTTTTTTTCACTTGTTCTTTGTAAACTCAAGAATGCAATAATTTATTTTTGTATTTATCATTGAAAACTCTTTTGTGGTTAGAAGGAATAAATTGTTCTCTTTAGGTAAAATATACTTCTGTTGGTATTACAAATATGATTTGAAACTTTTTTTATTTGTTAAAGAAAAAGTAAAAAACTTTGTTATATAAAATTTAGATTCCCCTCTCCCCCCTTTTTTTTTGAACTTAGATATATGAATTAAGTATATTGGTTTTTGTTTTTGTTTTTTCAATCATATTTTTCTCCAAGAATTGTATCCAGTGGCGCATTTGGAGTTTCAGAGGCCCGAGGCGCAAGTCAATATGAGGAACCCCCCTCCCCTCCAGTAATAGTTTATACATATTTTTCACTCTGTTAAGCTCTGTATCTGATTATTTTTTATGTGTGTTAGAAAAAGGGTGGGGTGAGACCAAGGTACATAAAATTGAAAATTAAAGCAATCTTTCCATACTACTGGTCAGTATTTAAAAGGATGATGAAGTTCAGAGTGTGGTAAGGCTGTTCTTACAAAATGTGCGCTATTTTGTACCATAGTTACGCAATATTTTCACAGATGCAGGTCTGAAACTTCATTATACACTAAATTAATTACTATTGAATGGAGCTATTTTTCTCTTTTGCTAACAAAAATTTTGGTTTTATTCTGAAACGTTATCAAAGTTGCAAATTTTAATAAATGTACGTTTTTTTAACTTTCTGAACAGTCATTTTCTAACAATTTCCAATTAATTAAACCTTTCTTATAAACAAATGCTTAGGAATCGTACTGTAAAATTACAAGTTGGCAGCTATACATGCGTCACATTTTTTTCGGAGGGGAGGGTAACCACCAGTCTAGAATTGGTACATGATTTATTTCAAAACAACTTTCTTAAAAAAAATGAATAAATAATAAAGAAAAATAAAATGCGTCAACTAATATTGCTACTATTATTTATTAAACATTAGAAATATATTCAACTATATTAACAATACCAGTTTCTTCTTTTCGTATATTAAAAACAAATGAAATAAGAACCTTTCTGGCTTTAGTTTTAGCAAATTTATCAATTAGAGTTTCATAATCTAATTTATTGTCTACATCATTTCCGATGAAGATCATGGACAAGTAATTTAAATTTAGTTGTGATAAAGCATTCCGTAGATAATTTTTTTACTCTTTTAAGCACCGAAAAAGAGCTTTCTCCACTTGCATTACAAATGGGAATGGTTAAAAATATTTTGAGAATTGTCTCTACATTTGGACTGCAGCCTTCTGATTATTAATTTCTTCATTTCAATAAAATTTGTAATATTTTTCTTTAACGCTTTTTTCATATGCATATTCAATTTCAATTTCGCTTTTTTCATATACAGTTCAATTCAATTTCATATTCTTATTCAATGAGCAACCAACTTGCACATTGGTTCTTTCAGAGGCACATACTGTATTAAATTGCTCAACTGCTCTTTTAGCTCATTTTTTGAACGTTATAATAAATTTATCGAGTGAATTTTTACGTCTTTCTGCATGTTTTTTTTTTTTTTTTTTTGCCTTTTGCATTTTAAAGCTCCCGATTCAAATTTTTCTTTTCGGTGGCATGGCTAAAACATTAAAAAAAATAGTAGCATAAAAATATTAGCTGGACTTTTCATCTTTTTTTCGAATTGAAAAATTTCCATCCTCAGTTAAGAGGAGAAAGTAACCGGCCCTGTTTTCAACCTTCAAATGTGCCAAAAAAATATAAAGCCACGATTGCAATATTTTTAAAAATACGAAAATAGAAACGATTATTTATTAAAAAAAATATATACTCACCAATCTTTACATTGGTCAAAGGTCAAACACAAAAAGGAATTTCTTTCCACAACATAGATCAAAGTCAATATTTTTAAAAAAAAAAAAAAAACATGAAACGCTAAGTCGCTAACAACAAGATGTTTTGGAGAAATTAACTTCCTTGTGAAAATAACTTTTAACCTAGGTCTGTAACGAAAATGCATCCTATGTTCTATTATACAAACACGTTCATTGCCTAGAGACTCTGAGAGCCATTAGTGTACGTCACAGAATCCTGAGTGTGCAGGAAGGTGTAATTTAGCATCTATCTCTTTAGTTTCGTACAAGATAAAAGATGTCGTAAAATGTCCCTCCCCCCTGGTTGACTTTTGATTATCCCATTATCAGAATAGTTGGTTTTTCAAGGGTACTCATATTGCAAGATTCTTTGATTGCGATAGATGAAGAATTGGGAGTGGAAATAGTAGAGAGTAAAAATGAAAGGTTTTATTTAAAATTATCCTGTTTTACCAAATTTTTATTGGATTTGGATTAAATTTTGAGGCCCGAGGCGCGCGTCTCCTGCGCCTGTTCGGAAATCCGCCTCTGATTGTATCTAATTTATATTTGAATTATTGTAAGGCAATTTGGCATTAGGTTTGGCTTGGAAAATGTCTTTTTAATATAAAGGTAAAAAGGCAGACTTAATCTGTCTAGCGCAAGATTTTGGAGAGTTATCAAACGAAACAATGTCTAATGTAGTTTTGAAATAATTAATTTTAGCTAGTAAGCATTATAAAGAGGAAGATGCAAAAGAATATTTAGAGGTTATCGCAGCTGAAAGGTTAGCTCTTGAACAAACACTTAAAAGAGAAAGACAAGAAAGGGAATTCCAGTTACAGGCAGAAAGACAAAGGGAAAATTTTGCCCTTGAAAAAATTCGTCCAGAAGTAGAATTATCCAAGAGCAATCAAAATGTGGTTCAAAATAGTGACCAAGCCTTGCTTGTAAAATCGGATGAAATAAGTAGGATGGTTAGGCTTTTAACAGTTCAAGTTTCGAGTAGCTCAGATGAATGGGACAATTGCTTTTCAAGTATAGAAAAGGCATTTGCAAATGAAAATGTTAGTGATGTATTTAAACAAAAAATGTTGTGTTGTTTATTAGGGGATAAAGGATCTAGTTTGTTAGTTAATATAGAAGAAACAGTATTAAAAAATTATGAATCTTAAGAAAATAGTTTTACTTGAATATGAAACTTCCCCAAAACGAGAAAATAATCAATAGGAGAAGTAAAGGAAGCATAGCGGCTGATACTTTTCGCTCAGAGCTGGAGCAGTGTGCCGAATTAGCAATGGCCCGGAAGCATGCTAAAAAAGCAAAGATAACTTCCATGAGGTAGACGGTTATCTTTTTAACCGAGACAAAAAAACTCGGGCTGAGTACTGGGCAACTGGTAATTACAAAATGTAGATGAAATGAGGCAATGAAACTTGCTCACACCTCAGTGTTTAGTTGTCATATAGGTCCTAAAAAGTCTTTAGAATTCTTAAGTACTCATTCTTCTGGGAAGGAGAACTGATGTCAAAAAATTTTGCGACACGTGTAAAGAGTGTCAACTCACTCAAACTGTTAAAACTAGAGACAGAAGGACCAATTACGCTTGTAGAATTACTCTATTAGGTAACTAGTCTTGCAACCCTTGATGCCAACTTGCCATTCCAAGTATACTTTGATGTATCTGGTCATGGGGTAGGCTGTTGTCTAACTCAGCAAGATGTGAATGGATTTTACAAACCGATAACTTTTGCCAGGCAAAAATTCAATGCTGGACAAACATTGAGAAAGAGGCTTGGGTAGTGTTATATGGATTAAATTAATTTGATGAGTGGATTTATGGTGGTAAGGTGGTGATCATATCTGATCACAATCCCCTTAAATATCTGAACCAAACCACTTCTAAAAGTCCAAAGCTAACTCGTTGGGCTCTAGCGTTCCAAAGGTGGAATCACTCCGTTATACACAGACCAGTGTACAGCATTAAAGTGCGGACGCTCTATCACGATTGGAATACATCGCTTTTTCTACTTAATTTATTATCATATCTTATATGCTTGTAAATTCAGTAACAAATTTTGTTTTTTTTCTACTGTAAATATATTTTGATACTTAAATAAAATTTCCATAATATGCCCACCAAACCGTGCAGTGACCAGAATTGTCACAGATACGGTGTATAAGACAGCGTTCTGCTCTGTATTTTTGATATTTGTATATGCATGATATCAGTGTATATGTTTTTATATTTTTGCATTTATTTGTATTTGATTTTGTAAGTTATGTTTTCATGTTTTTGAATTCATATGTTGTTGATGTAATAAAATGATCCACTGTGGGCTTATTTTATGTTTAGGTGGGACGTGCAAGGCCTGCCAACTTTGGTAAACCTACCTCGGATAGCAATTCCGCATGAAGAACGAGGAGTGAAAAAAGAGCGTGGGTTAGGAGGGGCGGTCTTAGAGCGAGGATGCGAATGATGCTCTGATATTTTTGTGTTTCTTTTCATATTTTGGTTTTATCTTTGTGCTGTCTCCCGTGTCAACATGTAAATAAATTTTTGGGACTAAAATTGGAAGTGATCCCTTACTCTACCGCTCACACTAAAGAAAACCCACACAAAAGAGGATTTTTACATAGGCGGTAAATGCAGTTGAGACCTAAGGTTTTGCACCGGCCTCGGTACAATCCTTCTCTTGGGAAATACGTGCGGCATCAAGAGGAGGTATCCAACTTCAAGCTTTTTCTGTACCCACAGAGGTGACGAGAACCAATCATTACACCAAAAGCTTCTCAACCTCATTTTTGAGGTGCCGACAAGTGGGAGTGGGTAATCATATGATCCACTATGATATAGTGCCGGCGATATGGTCTAGTGATAGAACGTCTTTTCCGTTATCTGGAAGTCCTGATTAGGGCATGGTTGTTCTTCACTCTGTGTTCTATCTGTGAGGTGTGTGATAGAGCCCTCCTGTAAAAAGAGAATGTGCAAGCGAATGTGTGTGTCATCTTCATATGAGATAGCCCTTTTGCCCTTTACTTTCAAACGCTAAGGCACACTCAGCTAAAATCGCTGACAGTTCATCAGCGGGCTTGTAAAATGCCATAAGTCACAACTATGATATCATCATCGCCACAGATAGAACCACCGTAAAAAGAAAATGCAGTTGGCAATGATTCATCTTCTTTGCGCGGTTTCTATCCAATTGTTGAAGAATAACGAAGAGTTCCTTGGTGATTTGTTCCCATCTTTTTGTCCCAGCAGATAAGTGTTCCATTTATTATTATTATTGTTATAACTGACCAATTTGTACTTATTTTTTAAGCAAAAGATTTTATGAACTTCTTTAAAATGCCTGGCAATATTTTAAACCCATAAATAAGATTTTAAATGTATTAAGTATGCACAAGAAAAGTAATTTTTAAAGGAAAATACTACGCGGCTATGTATTACAAGAACCTTGTATGAATATAAATGTTTGGTGAACGCTACATTTGTAGTAGTAGTAGTAGTCTTAAATTCGATGAAACTGAAATTTAAAAATTGCCACAATTTATATTTATTCATTTGGGGGCCCTAATTGATGTTTTACGCCGTTTACTGTATAAATTGGAAACATGTTAATTTGATGAAGATTTATAAGTATATAAATAAATAAGATTTATTTTTTATTAGCTATATGTCACCTCGTCTGCATTTTTAATTCATAATTGTCTGGAGCACGCTGAACCTGTTAATATCTCAAACTGATTACTCCGATTTACCAGAAGGCAGACTTGAGTGATCGGACCGCTCCAACAGCAACATTGGAGAAAAGTGCGGTTAAGTTCATCACCGGCGCATGGTACAACTCTAAGGAAGTACCTCCCGTCATCCAAGGGAGGAGAACGACCAACATGTTTTCGTGTACCCACAAGGGTGACGAACCTTTCTTCATGCCAGAAACTTTTCATTCTCAATTACAAGTTATGCCCCCCCCCCTTCATCCGTGCGATTCGTACCTGTTTATATATATCTATATATAATTTGTTATTTCATAATGGTATAATGTGTTTTCGGGTGGAATTACTGGATTTTTACGGATGTAACATTAAATTTTCTACTACTAATTGTTGTATCAGTCTTTTTATTAAAAGAGCAACGCAATAATATTGAATACAAGGAGGAAAACTAGAACAATTGTGTTCAATGCCTTTTTTATAATAAAAAAAAAAGAGAACATTTCTTTAGAATCTGATGCGTAAAGACAGCATTCCCTTCGGCACAGGTCACAATGACTTCACTGGTCTACACTATGAATAAAAGGTACAAAGGTGGTTTTGATAAATCGCATGATCATAGCGACGCAAAATAGTACCTCAGGAAGAGATAGAAGCAACTTTCACATCAAATGACCCTATGATGACTAGCCTAATACAGTTGCTACGCTACACGAAATCAAGACATTCAATTTCCTCTCCCCCCATCCTTTGCTTTTAATTCCGTTTTTATTCTTCAGATATTCTTCTTCTCTTTGATTTCGGAGGTTCACACCAGTGATGTGGAAACAGGTTCTTCAACGCTTTTCCACATTTTGAGATGATGCTACCACTAATCGAAAGGCAATACAGACCAGATCGGCAAAAGTTCAGGAGATAGTTAGTTAATCAATGATTTGAAAAATTTAATTCCCACTCAATTCATCCAATTTTTTCAATGTACTATGGATAATAAATACTTGCAACCATTGAAAACCAAAAGGCGAACTATTGAAAGTGTGTTCTGCATCCGACAACAAGTTTACTAATGCTGAAATATTCTAGAAGAAGCCATGTTAAGTGTGGGGAAAATCCACGAATAAAATATTCAATTTAAAGATTACATGATTTACAGAGTTTGAAATTTAATTTGACTTTAATATTTACAGTTTTGAAAATATAATTATTGAAAGTGCCGTTAGAAAAAAAAAGATAATCTCCTAAATTAATATTTTCAAATTCATTTCAATCTTTAAGTAAAAACGAGGAAATATTGCATATTGAAGCAAACATAATGATTTTATATATCATGAAATAAGTGTCTAGAATGGACTTTATTGATATGAATAATCAACATTTATTGCAAAATAAATATTTAACAAGATCTATATACACATTTAAATAATTTATAAATTTAATTAAAAAGAAATAACCTTCAGATATTTTTTTAACTGACCCTTTTTTTTACATAATGTTGCCAATAAATCATCTATTTTTAATTAACAAGTCTTCTTCAAACAATAAAACTTCAGCCTGTGTGCATTCAATCAATTTTAAATTTAAGTTTTTATATTATCTATTTAAATGTTGAGACATATCATATTAGAAAAGGTTTAAGTTAGAAGTTGAAAATCACTTTTCAGTCTTTAATTGTTTAACAAGTGTGCCATTGAAAAACATTTAATATAAAAATAGTTCATCTTAATAAAATGCCAATTCATGTAATTTGATTTTTTTTAAATATTTAATAGTAAATATGTCACAAGGAAATGAAAACTACCATCCTCTTATGGCTAGATGGCCAATTTATGACCAATCCAAAATTTGTAATCCCCCTTATAACATGTACCAAGATGGTTACTATCCAATCAAAATTACTCTAGTTATCATGTTGTGAAAGTTCTATAACAAAAATGTAAATGTAAACTTGAATAGAGGTAGTTAGGTTTTAAGAGTCATGCCAGCGTTCTGTAGAAATTTCCCTGAAGTTGTGTTATGAAAACCAATGCAACAGGCAATCTTCTTAAAAGTTTCTGAGGAGTAAACTTGCACCTGAGTAATTTTTAAACTTGGCGGAAGTGTGAATAACTAACGATAGTCTTGAGTCTCCTCATGAAGAAAACTTAATTGTTTAAAAATAAAAAATGAGGATAAACAAATAGCAGCACCACTTGAAGGTATCGTTACATGTAAATTTTACAAACATTCAGAACAGAAAGTTTATTTAAAATACAGAAGTAATATATATATATGTATATACACTTTTACAATGAAAACCAAGATTTCCAACAAAACTATTTTTTTGACATAATTTAAAATCATCAGCTGTGATTAGCTTCTTTCTGGAAAATAAGTAAATAAATTATATGAAAGAAAGTTTCTGATATTTAAAATAAATAAATCATTACATTACACTGCCTACTCAATTCTAAAGAGTAAGGACAATAATTTAGTTAAATTTAAACTGTATTTTGAAATGGCAGGTAGATTATTGGGGAAACATTTCCTCATTTAATTTTTCATGATGCACAATTCTGTAACAATATTCAAAACTAATACATAAGTCCATTTCATACTACTGTTATTAGTACACATCTTTCATTATAATTTTAGAACATTTGCTTAGAAACTTTATAGAGAACTTATTGTTTACAAATTGCACTTTCTCCTGAATTAGTTAGGATTAGTGATATATTACAAAACATGGAAAAACTGTCTTGAACAATACTTTCTTTTCATCTATGAAAACTTTTAGTAGTCTTAGAATACAAAGAAAATAATCATTCATGTCATCATTTTTCACTTAATCATTTGCATCTAAGAACTAACTATTTAATAAAGGCAAAAGGCTATTGAAACAATTGGTATTTTATCATTTTCAAGAAATTGTAGTTGCTATATAATGAGATTTATACCTGAATACACCTCTTCTCAAAATTTCAATCCCATCAATAGGAATAAGTATTAACGTGCATTTGATATTTACGAAAGTTATTTTGATTAATTAAATAGCCAGCTATCTAAAAATAACTTAAATAAAACTTACTCAATTTAAATCAATAAAAATCAGAAATAATTAACACTTAATAACAGATAAAATAAATATTGCAATCTCTTTAAAAATTCCCCTCTAAAAAATTCTAATAGATATAAGAAAACAATTTAATGAAAACAAGGTCTCATTGAAGCTTTTCCCATATTTCTATTTTATCATGTAATATTAATTTTAATTATCTATATCCTATACAGTATTAGTTAATTTTATTTATGACTTAATTTTAATCTTACAAAAATTTACACTAAGAAACTTTTTAAAGCACTGCTTCAAGCATATTAGAAAGGAAGGACACACTACATTTAGTTCTTCCCTATAGCTTTCCACTGCACTTTATTTACTGCAGAGGAAAGCTATAGTGAGGAACTACCTTACTACTTATTATATATATATAATATGAGAAAAAAAATTATACCCCAGTTTTTTTCTTAATATTGAAAATTCTAGAAGCAATGTTAATAAATCACAGATGGATTTAGAAATTGCATGTAGCAGGTTCACATGTTTATGTATGAGCATTTTAAGTATGAAATGTAAAATGCAACTTTAAAGTAAAAAATTGAGAAAAAAAATTCCGCTTACTTAAAAAATACATGCATGTGAAAAGGAGAAAAATATCAATGCAAATATGTAATGTGTCACTTTAAGTACTTCTCATGAAAAACACTGCTCAAAACATTACTATCAAAAGATTTTTTAATCCGTCCACCAAACATGAATCTTTAAAAATCTTTGTTCCAAGATTGCTATGCTCTAATGAGTATAGCTGATGGAAAGTAGAATAACATAAACAGATTTAAGCATAATCTATAAATATTGATATAACAGGAATGTGTGTAAAGCAAAATGAAAGGCAGATACCACACAATAGAATGTCAGTACAATATTCACAATAGCTGTATATAGATTAGTGTATGCTAGTTACAGTCTTAGATATTTAACATATTTTATGCAGAAGCTGCAATATCCATTTCACTATGATATTTGTAAATCTATGCAAAGACATTTATGGTTGTTAAATCAGACAGTTGAGCTAGCATTGAATTAGATGAGAACTACATTCTTTACATCCTTTAAACTATGATAAATAAAAAGTTCAAGTCAAAAAGCTCTGTATTTTTATAACAATACATATTATTTTAAATCTACACCAAGGGTCACATTTCATGTTAATAGAACAACCACTTAATCCTGTAGATGCTACTCATGCATTTAATTACAAAATGTTATTTGATTCCTCCACTAGGTGTTAAATTTATGGTTTTAAATATTAAAATCCCTTAGTTATCAAAATAATGAATACGAATTCATTCAGATAATTCTTTCTTATTCCTAAAGGAAAAATTGGCATTTAAAATATTTGGTCAGATCAAGCTTCGCACCCTTTTTGAAAGACAGATTGCTATATGTGTGTGAAAAGCATTTGAAATAATAAGGAGAAAATATATTAATCGAATATGTATACAATGGAATGATAAGCATTTATAATTTTTAATTTAAATATAAAACAGTATGAAATGGTTATGGGATAATCCTTTTCCCAAAACTATTGAGATTATTCTCCCAAATCTAAAATGACAATGGTGTAATGGATAATTAATATCGAATTAAAATAAAGAACTATGATGAATGTAAGATAAAAGCAATCAATAGTCAAAAACTTAATAGAAAATACTGTTTCATCAACTTTTATATAAATGTATAAATTCATAAACTGTTTATGTGCAATGGAGCATCTTAGAAAAGTATGTAGAAACTAAATTTATATGCATACATAGTTTTTTATTTAACTTCTTAAAGAAGCAAGCAAGAAAATAATGGGATTAGTTCATATTATTTTTAAATGTAAAGTACATTATGCTGAATAAACAGAAAATTTTCTCAGAATTACTAATCAACCAGCTATATTTGCTTTTCAACCCTTAAAAAAACATGAAACAAAGAAAAAGATTGAATTCACAAAGCTTTTCTCAAAAAGCCATTCTATAGTAAAAATAATATTTAAAATAATATTTATTAAAGTAATATATATAATCTGCAATCTCGAGAAGAATAAAAAATAAAATGTATTAGAATTTGAGACAGGCCAGATTTTATTAATTATATTAGAAACTTACCAATATTAATAGAAACAATGAATTTTAAATCACATAAAAATATTATGCTACTTTTAAGAGTTCAATTTCTTTTTGATTTAATTAATATTCTACTAAATACATTTGCTTTGTTTTTCAATCTGCTGGCATTTATGAATGATAAAATAAACTTATAACAGCTCAATACTTTTTACTAAATTTAATGTTTAATAGATGTTAAATGCATATGAATTAAAACAACTAGTTGGAATGAAACCTCAAACTTATATTGGCAATTATTTTTAAGTTATTTATTATTTTACAAAAATTTTATACAAAGAATATACATAATTTTAGAGAAATCAGTTTTATTTATTATGACTTTAATCAACATGATCAGGAGTTCCACAGTATTCTTGTAGGGAAAATTGCTTCCAACTATACATACTTGTGAGCTCGTGGCCATAAAATGTGCTTTGGAGATTTATCTATATAAAGTTGACCAGGGATCAAACGGCATCATTATTTTATCAGACGTAATATCCACACTACATGCAAGTATCAACTCAGCCATAATATTATAGTGCTAATCCACAAAATTATTGCTATCCAAAAATCCTGCTCTTTAAAACGGATACTGCGAACGTTGATATCCCTGGCAACGTGAAAGCTGATGAGCTTGCAAAAGAGGTCCGTAATTCTCCTCAGTCATCCAAATGCTTAACTCTCATTGCTGCCAACACAGTTGCCAGTCAAAAATTAATTTGCTAGCAAGTTAAAAAGTTTTCCATTCCAGAATTAAACAGCAACAGAACCATTTCAACTATAATAGCCAGACTTAGAACAAAACACTTGAAAAGCATGAGGATTTCTACAGATGGACAAAGGAGTTACACCAGGCTTTGTCCTCACTGCTTTGATAAGACCCAACTGTCTCCACAACACATCTTCAGCTGTCCAGCAATGCTGGCCAAGCTCTTTAACATCAGCACAGTGTATCCTGTGGATACATATCCTGTAGAGATCAACAGGGCTGTCTTCGACAGCTTCGGGCACATTCAGGGATTTTGCACATACTTCATGGACATGACATCATCATCATCAATCAACTTGATAAATTAAAAATTCAAACACAAATTAAAATATACATAATTGTATTTACATTAAAACCAGGAAGGTATTTTCTCCCTTTTAAATTCTATGTTATGGATAATCTTCATTGTAAATTTGATGTTAGTTCTGTTTATTCAGCTTCCTAAACTTTAAAATTAACAGGTATTAAAATTACAAAAGTGCAGTTATGCAAAAAAAAAAAAAAAAAAAAAAAAAAAAAAATTAATAAATAAATAAATTTTGTATGTGGTTTTCTCTATCTACTATTACAATTGATCCAATCCACCCCCTCCCCTGCGAACAAATTCTTGGTTGATGTTTGTTTGATTTTTAAAAAAAGGTTTACTGGGGTTCGTTAAAATTCTGTGTAATATACACATGGGCTATGAGTTTGATTCCTCTTTGAATGCTGATTATATAAACCTATAACAGAGAAAATATTCCAAAATATTAAAAAGACCTTTAAAAATTGATGCGCGATTTTCGCTTATCAAAACATTTTTATTTAAGAATATACTGTTTTGGTTATATGCATTTATGCAAATATTTATTATATTTATATTTATTTTGTTCTCTACATTTCTTAGAAGCAATATTTTTTTTAAATATATTGCTTTGAATCAAGAGTTCCATTTTTTTATGCAAAATTATTATTCAAATTTGACTCATACAGTAATCCAAGTTTAAAAAGAATAATATATATTTGCTATATTAACCAAGTAATAATAAATTTTTTTCCTTACTCACTTTCTTTATTTCTGTTGAAGTAATAGATAAACATGCTTTAAATTATGAGCCTCAAATTAATATAATTCATAAATTTATTAAATATTTGATAAAAGATAATGCATAGGTTTTAGGCAAGATATTGAGTACGATTTTGTCAAAAGTAATATTTTCAACTGAATTTCTAAATGGAAAATTTTAAAGAAATCATTCATATTCATATGTGATGATTTCCAAAAAGTAGAAAATACTGTGTGACTGAAAATTTACCTGATATATTAGATAATGGTTTCAGGGTTATGTCAATATCAAAATTGATTTGTCAAATTTAAATTGAAGATTTTACGGTTTAAGATTCCAGAAGATCATCATAAATTAACAATAATAAAGTGACAGACTCATTACAAGTGATAGTAGAATAAGATATTTAAATATTGTAACACGCTATCTTTGAATTTTGAAATCTAGCTTCAATAATAATTAATATGATTTGAATGAAATATGATTTTGAAGAATAAAAAAATAAAACACCTTGCTAAATGCATTGGAAAAACATATAAATTGACAAATGAATGCACACACAAATACTACAGAAATCATGAGAATATATAAAAAAATTTACATTACACACAAAGAGAAATGGGTTATCTCTAATAATGTTGAATAAAATTAAATCAATAAACTAGCATGATGCATTATTTCAATTAAGGATTATGATATAAATCATTCAGAATTTCAAAGATATATTCCTATTTTGAATTGCTATGAAGACAATAACCATTGATTAAGATTGTTTAATATTGAACATATTGTTTCTATCAGTATGAATTAAATGTTACCATGGAACAAACAAACAGGAATTTACAAATGGTAAGTAGCAAAACTGGTATTCTCTCCACAGATATTTAATATATGATCTGTATACAGGCCCAGTCACTTATTAAATGTAGTTGCTTGAATGGGATATTATTCCCAAATATTCAAAAATAGTTTTTTCTCCCTTTCTTTTTTTTACATTTTTATTACTAAAGATAAATTCTGTGAAAATAGAATATTGAAATTACATAAGAGATGATAAATAAAATCATAATAGAATATATATATATATATATATATATATTCCATATTTTTTCTTATTCTTTTATTTTCTTGGAAGGAAAAAGATTTTTACCTTTATAAAAAATGCAGTTATAATTTAATCCATCCAATACTAACATTATACCCATGAATAATTTTAATAGATTCAGAGAAGAGAGGATCAATGCAATGCAGAAAATTAAGTCAAATCATATTTCATTATTGTCATAGCAAGATTTGAAAACAAAATTAATTACTGAATTATAAACTCTTGTAAAGAAAAATACTTACACCTTATTTAGAAAGATTATCAAACACTTCCTGAGGTATCTGCAAAAGGGAGGATTTTTCAGTTTATGACCATGAAATCTTTCAAGAATAATTTTAAACATGTATTGTATCGATCCTTGTTTCTCCATCTTTTATGTACTTAATAAAGATCACCTGAAAAATAAATTTAAAATATGAAAATAAGTTTGGCATGTTAATTAATTTTAAAATCTCAATACTACAGAAATCATAAAAAAATTTGAAAGGTTTCATTACAAGATAAATTCTAAATAAAAATACAAAACTTAGGTTCCTTTTGGGCTCACTATCGAACCTTATTTCTCAAATAATGCCCAAGAAAAATATGTTACAACTATTTTCTTTATGGTATACATTGCATAGCAAATATTATCTGTTGAATAAAGCCAAGATGATTTGTTGAATATCACAGCTTTCTTCTCTTTAATAATGTCTGCTAAATAATAATTTTATATCTAAATGATGCATTTGGTTTTTATATAATTTTTTAAACACTTATTTAGAAAATTTTTATCTTATTAAATACAAATTCTTCTATTATATTATATCAACTTCTTTATTTCCAGTTTTTACATAAATAACTTGGTGCAAAAAAATAGAAAGAATTCAAGTACTTGAAAACTTAAAATACGCTGAAATTCACAGCAATAAAATTAAAGATGCTTCAAACTACAAAATTTTTTTTTTAAAAAAAATCTTACAAACCATTAATGTCAATATCCTAAAATACACAGTCATTTTATAGTTCAGTTTTGAGCAAAAGCTTATATTTTTCATAAATATTCCTTTTAAATTAATTTCTTTTGAAATCAGACTGAGCTCTTTTAGTGACTGAACATGTCTAGAAATGCACATTTTGCCATTTGCCAGCAATATAGTTTCCTCTAATTATTACTTATTGGCAATTAAATTTCTCGCTGATAAAAAAACAAGAAAAAGTATAGAACATAGGATGCTGCTTGGAGTTATCAGATAGGGTCTAAGTCAAAGAAATTACTACATTTGAATAATTGCTGCAACCCAACAGACAAAATAATGAATCTAAATTAGATTTAGGCAATGAAGATGATGATGAATTCAATATTTCAAATTCTTTTGAGGCTGTAAATTCATCTACTTTGTATGAAATTATAATATAAAAAGAAATATTGAACATTACGTAAGCAAATAAAACGAGCCAATTTTTTTAATTGGAAATTTTAATTGATTAAATTCTGACGAGCGGAAAATATCATAGGTTTAAACTTTCATAAATTTTAAATAAATATGCCTTAACCTTTCAAAAAAATT
Source organism: Argiope argentata (assembly GCA_026289955.1). NCBI lineage: Eukaryota > Metazoa > Arthropoda > Arachnida > Araneae > Araneidae > Argiope > Argiope argentata. Next base: position 1,434,100 of record JAOUZG010033927.1, on the reverse strand, counting down.
TAACAGTACTACGTCAACTTAAATAATTTAGATATATGCATGGTAAATTCATAATATTTAAAAATTACCGAAAGAACTAATTCAACAACTATATAACACAGCATCTGAAAAATTCTCCACAGTTTTATTTCTAGTTTCTGTATGTGGTAAGCCTTCATTATGTGACTTTCCAAATTTTTGCTATAACATTGTAAGAATGAGTGGATATTTATCTTTCAATAGAACACAAAATCTGCAAGAAAAATTAAATACACCTGCTTGAATACGAGACTCGTTAACTGGAGGACACATTGAAATCCCCCAATAAAAGTCCATAGGGGGTGGGGGTGGAGCATTTGAAGAAAGAAAGTAGCTGTAGAGGACGGGTTTAATTCCCGTTGTGATGGGAATGGGGTAAAAGGCGCACCAGATGTATGGTTGCTCACAAAAAAGCATTTTTGCACCAAAAGGAGAAAAATTATTTGCACTCTCAGGAGTGAGAATGAAAAGTATTTTTGAAATGCTTAGTGGAAAGTATCCGTGACTATCGGTTGTAACGGAACTACTAAGAAAGTAGACCTTATTTATGCCCGTTCTTTCTTAATAAAAGGATAAAACCGTGATATAATATATATATATATATATATATATATATATATATATATATATATATATATATATATATATATATATATATATACTTCCTCAAAATTACGTTTTATGAATCTAATTTTTGACTAGAAATGAATGTTGACTGGCTGAGAGCCGCGAGAGATAAAAAAAGCTGAATTTTCCACAGGCGCATTCTATTTATAATTAATTAAATAGCAAGAAACTAAATTATTAGATTAGAATTAAATTTTATCTTCCATTAGTTTTTTTAAATAAAATTTAATGTTTTCACTGGGTAATGAATGAACTATAAGACTCGTTTAAATTCTTGATGGAATCTAAAAATGACGCTTTATTCGGAATACAGATTCGATGTTTTAATTTTATTTCTTGCAATTTGGCTATATTCATAGTGAATTATTTACATTTTTGTGCAATTAAATATTAATTTGATTGCTCATAGTTTTTTAATATATAAACTAAATTGAAAAAAAAATCTGAAATTTTAAAAATGTGACAAAATACATTCTAATTTTTTTACCTAATTAAGTAATAAATTAGTGTTATAGAACATTTAAAACATTTTTATAATTGCAGGTATCCTTTAATTTGGTTATTTTCCTTCATTTGTATTAGCAATAAAACCTTTTATTTTGTGTTCTAAAAATGGCAATAGTAAAAATCTATTCTCTCTTTCTTATATATATATTTTTTTAATTTGCCTTGTTGGAAAAAATATTTTAAATAAACTAGTGTTATTTTAAATTGTTCTTTTATTAATGCTGATAATGTGCATAATAAATACTTAAATATTTATTTTAAAATTAAATAATTGATACGTGTAAAAATATGTATTGTAAAGAAAATATATTTGAATTCTTTTTGATATGTATAATTTTCTCTTTGTTTTTCATAAAATATGGCTTATTCTCTGTTAAGTATGATAGCCAAACATCTTCAAAGGAATCATCAAAATATTATAGCTTTTCTGTTATATAAAAACTAATTTTTATGTGTTAAAGCAAGATTTATAGTGAATTAAAAATTAAACTCCTTAAACTAATTAATATGACATGATTGTAAAAAGTGCCTTTTTTAATTAATCCATTTTTTTGTTTCATAAATGTTTAATAAATTTATCTATGCATATGACAATTTAATTTCTCTATTGATGCTCAAAAGCAGAATTTTGATCGGAAATAATCAAACAAAATCTGAAAAGGGTTAACCAATTTTTTCTAATTATACGATTGGTGTAATAACATATTTAAAGAAAATTTCTACTAAAGACTTATATGCCTTGGATATTTTCTCAAGAATTTTTTTTTTCTCAATTTATGAAAACTCAATATCTTCTCATTTTGATTTAGCTATAATAATTCATAAAATATAAGTGACTTGCTTCATAAGAATTAATTATTGTAATGTATTTTAGTTAACCAAATCATTAAAAAAATGAAAAACAATGGCTCCACATTAAATGCTATTTAAATATTGTTTTAATTTATTTAAATTATGAGTGGATAAATTATAAGTGAATGGTGAATATTTTCAGGGTTTTGTGTAAAAACATTTTGAAGGATGAGGAAAATCTTTAAAATCTATAAAACATATAGTTTATACATCTACTTTATCTTTTAAAGTTAACGTTTTTAACTAAATTATAAAAAAAGGTCATTTCTATGATATAGAATAAAATATAGTAGAAAAATTAAAAGGAAGGATATTTTTTATGGTTTTAAAATAATGGCCATTAGAATAGAATGAATTTTAACACTGTTTATGTTCAGTTGAAAAAAAATATTTATAATTTAGAATCAATAATGAAATTAATCTTAATCCCTGAATCAAATGATTCAATTCATTCGTTCGCTAAGCAATTTAATAACTTGGAGAATATCTTTTTTAAACAATTCTATTGCCCTTATCACAAAAATATTAAGAAAGCCTAATTTCCAAAACTAATTTATTATTGATCTAATTCGCCTTCAGTAAAAAATTTAAAGCTATGGTTAAATACAAATTAAGTAGGTTGAAACTGTCTGAATGGTTTAACTTACATTTATCAATTGTGTCAATAAAAGAAAATCGATGGCAATCGATTGAAGACAGATTTTATTCACTACAGAAAAATATGAAAAGTATCGCAAAATATGTTTTGATGAAGGAGTTAGCATGAAACCAGTATTTTTAAAATCAAAGTAGTTTCGTACATTTTAAATTTAACTGAAAGAACTTCTTGTGCCAATGCATTTACAAAAGAAAAGGAAATCTTTTATCATGAAAGAGCGTTTGGATATCTATGCTATACTACTATTATAAATGTGAAAGTTTGGATGGATGGATGATGGGGTTCAATCACGCCAGAACGGCTGAAGGAAATCGGATGAAATTTAGCACACAGATAGATAATAGTCTACAGAAGAATGTAGGCTAATTTTTATTCCGGTTAATTGAGTGGTTAATTTTTTATTAATTAAAAACTAACTTTTCTGCCCCAAAATAAAAAAAATCTGAAAACATCTGCCTGAGCTTTTTGAATCGTTTGTTTTTATTTTTCTATTTCCGGTGTTCTTTTAATATATCTTACTATTCTAAAGGAATGTTTATTATTTTTTCTTATGTTGTTCTTGTGTTAAAAAAATTCGTTATTTCCTATTCATTTCTCTTGATTTTTTTCTTGCTGTAGTTATTTCTTTTGCCTATTTTCATCATTTTCGATTAAATTTTTTAGTGCATTCCGTATTACTGTATTTATTGATATTTTTTTTCTATTTTCCAGTAATTTACTGCAACGGGCATTCAAACCTTGTGACTGTAAATGCCATTTCGCTAAAATTTGGTGGGAAACTTTTTTTTGGCAAAAATGACTATATATTAAAACTGCTCCACTGTGTGTTTTTGTAATTAAATTGTATTTGTGTTAGCTATATATTTTTTATATATGCTTGTATATGTTTCCGTTAGCAAATAATTTAGAATTCCGCCAAATTTTCTGAAATTTCTTTGGCGATTGTTCTTTTGCGCCCGACAAACGGAAAAGTACTCTTATGGTTTTAATAACATAATTCCCCCCCACGCTAATGATGTTAGACGTAACGGCTATTTCAAACGATTCCGTTTATTTTTGTACTGTATGATGCATTTAAAATTAAACATTGTTAATTAATAGATCTTTTGATTCCTTCAGAAGTGCTTTTGAATGAAAATAAAACAAAAATTTTCTAATCTGCAATGCGTTACCCCAACTGGAGCTTAAAATTCATGTCTTTGCGTTGCTCCAATTGACGTTGAAAATTTAAGCATGCATACGGTTTCGATAACATTTTAGACAGTCACTTCTCACATATACACATCAAAATTTCCACGCGTACGAAGTCGCGGGTAAGACCTAGTATATATATATATATATATAATTGTCGAATAATTTAAGCATTCTAGCTTAATTAATGATTGTACGTATGTTTCATAATTGATCATTTAATGATCGTAAATAATTTCAAGTTCTTTCTCTTGTTGCTACAAACACTTGAATCGTCAAGAGACTGTGTAGATGAATATGTAAATTTGAAATGCTTCATAATTATTGTTACAAGAAGAGATTCAATAATTTTATTGTGTGTGTGAGTTTTTTGCCTAAGAAATACTTCTATTTTCTCAAAAAACATACAACTATCATATTTAATATAATGAAAAAGAAATCGGAATAAGTTTTTTCCCCCTTCTGCAGATGATTTTAGGACAGAAACTATTTTATTGAAAGGGTTTCCTGCAATAACAATGCATCTTGTTAAAATGTTGGATATATAACGAAAAATGTTGGTAGAATATCCATCTCTTCCTTAATATTTTTTTAATCGAAAAAATAATAATAAATAAAATAAAATAACGCAGGAGGTGCGTGTGTTCTAAAATGATTAAAATATTTGATAATTATCAAAATACAAAAATACTTCCTTAAGGAAGTATTTTTGAGTTCGTTTCGGTTCAAAATGTTCTGAAGAGATTTCCAAACACTAGAATATTCTAGAGCAGTGTAGATATACATAGATGATATTACAATTCTTTACATCTAATTTCGTTTCAATTAATTTAGTTTGACAGAAAATGAAGGCGTTTGTTACTTTTTCATCTCACAGGTGCAATTTTTTTTTTATTAAAATGTGTTAAAACTTCATAATTAAAGAATTTCGTTAATTATTTTAAGAAAAATAATTTTTGCAGTAAGTGTGATTACACTTTCTTAACTGACACTTTAGAATGATAAGTCGCATTTATTTTGTTTTTATTAACTTGTAATACAAAGACAATTAAACTGCAATAAAAGCAATAAATAAGAAGTGCATCATATTTACTATAAATATTTGATAGCACTCTACCTCTGTTTTCCGTTTTGGATGCTTGAAACAAGTAATATAAAAAAAAGATTAAAATGAAATCCGCTATGCATTTTTCAACGTATCATCTCAGAACATAATTTCTTGAACAGCCAAGCACCACATGCTCGTGCAAGTTAAATTATATTTTTATTCATTTAATTAGTTACTTGAGTATTGCAAACGATCCAAAAAACTTTATCTTGCATTTATTGTTTAAAAAAATTATCCCATTTCCTATTTATTTCATTTCATATAATCACGAGCTCAAAATGACATTTTTTAAGGTTTTATTTGCAGTAGTTATTAACTTATTTTTTTAAAAAAAATCAGAGCTTTTGTAAATGTGAGGACAACATGTTATCAAAAGCTGATTTATTTTTGAGATGCTCGTGAAGATAATAAAATTTCAATTTTTCGCCTACGGATTATTGTGAACTCCATAAACCTCATCCCCAAAACAACGTTATGTTCTGACATGATAAAATGAAAAGAGTCAAGTTCCAGAAAGAGTAAAACAAACAAAACAGTTTGATGATTTAAAGTTTAAAGTAAAGTTAAAGTTTGATGATTTTAAGTAGTTTAGCGGAATAAAGTGAGAAACAAAATCGCGTAATAGGAAATATAAAAGATTAGAATAATTAACCACAAACATGCTTATTTTCCAAATCCGATAACCCCAATTATAGCTAGTCCTTGCATTGCTGCCTTGTTCTTGTTAGCGTCTATAAATGGGTGCAACCTACTATCGCCATCTACAGGCATTATTTGGAACCTGGCTTGATCCTCCAATATGTCCTCCGGCTAACACTACGCTTTAAATATATTTGTTGATAAACAAGAGAAATGTGATGCTGCCACTAGACAAATGAACGTTTTAAATAAAATAAAGAAATCGCTAATCTTTATATCATTACCAGTATAAAATAATCTATTAGTTTTTCTCTAGATGGATGCATTGCATACAGAAGAAAATTTAACCTTTTTTTGATTATAAGGCTAATATTATCTGTAAATTGAAAATAAATATTTCTCAATAATCTGTCCAAAGTTCATAGCAATCAACCAAGCCGTATATAAGAAAAGCAATTTTGTTGTTTATTTACTATTTATTTGTTGGTATGTTAATCATTTTTGTTCTCAATCTCAAACCACCGCATAATTATCATTTTCCGTTTTTTATTTATTTATTTATTTATTTTGGACGCGTTAAACTACTCTTTTATTCTAATGTTTGTTATTTAAGGATTCTAACCATTTCAATGAGAAAAATCAATTTTGCTATATTAACTGAAAAGGAAAATTGAGAAAATGGCTTTTATTTTATTATTTCTTTTTTTTTAAAATTTGAATATGAAACTTAAAACAATTTCGGTTTGCTATTAATACACTATGTTTGTCATAAAAAATGCTTATGTATATATATATATATATATATATATAAAGATGATTTTCAATGAATATGTATTAATCTGGTAGAAATTTGTTTTAAGTCACATTTATTGAAATTTGTTACAATAGAATTTATGCTTACTTCAAAAGAATTTTATAACATTCTGAAATGCTTTTTTATGTGTTTTTTTCATTGAAATGTGTAAGAAACTAGTTTTTGACAGCAATTAATCAATATCAGAAATTCAAACTTTTATGAATTACCCTGTGAAACTGGCTTATGACAGATGTTATTTTTACCATGTTGCTAAAAAAAGGGAATTCATTAATTTGAAAAAACTTACTCTTAATATTTAAAAACTTTAAATTCTAATCCTTGAAATAAATACCCAACGGCAAAAGAATTTTTAGAATGATTTTTTTTTTGTCAAAAAAAATTATTTTCTAATATTTATCAAACTAATAGACATATTTTAACTCAGTTTGATAGTAACTTTTAACTTAAGTTTTGATGGCTTGAGAGATATACAAAATAAATTTAAAACATCTGTGTTATAAGGAAGAATATAGTGTAATGGATGATAAATACAATAGAACAATCTCTTATTTATTTCAATTCTATATTTGAATATTGTTTTAACCCAAAGTTAGCAGCCTTTCTGTGATGAAATAAATTTTTAATTATATGTTATACTTTCAATTTTTTAATTTTAATCTTGACTTGTGATTTATGATAGACAGTGATAAATATTTTCAATCAAACATATTTTCTTGTTGGCATTAAAGAATTATATCTAATTTTCAACAATGCTAGGAAATTTTTAGTGTTTTTCCCCCAAATTTTAATATTTGTTAATTTTACATTGTATATGTGAACTAAAGCCATGAATAAACATATATGATCCATTCTGATTTTTGTGTTATTAAAGTATTTACTACTTTAATATATTTTTGAAAGATCATTTGGGACTCAAACATTTA
>JAOUZG010033927.1:1410691-1426750 GCA_026289955.1 Argiope argentata | reverse complement strand
CAATATGAAATTAATTATTTAAATAATATGTATGTATTTTTTTAGATACAAAAATGAATATGAATTTAGATACAAAAATGAAAATGAATAGTAAAGTTTACAGAATTGTTCTATTATACCTTCTTTATGTATTTTTTTTCTTCCTTCCCACCCTGCTTTTTATTTATTTATTAAAAAATAGATTATATAAAAAGTTAAGTTGGACTAAAATTTTTTATTCATTTGCTGAACTAACAAAATTAAAGACATTTATATGATAGAAGATTGTAAAATAAAGGATAATTACTGTGGCAGATGTCTAGGCAGATATTTACCCTTGTAGACCTAAGCAGTTGCCTACGATTTTAAACTGAGAGGGAGCCTCAAGCAGGTGTATTTAAAAACTCAATTTTTCTTGTTTAATAAATTTTTCTTAAATAAATAAATTTGTAAAAAATTCAAATTCTATGAGTGATAAAATAGTAGGGTAATATTAGCATTTTATCAAATGTAAATGGTCAGGTTCTTATACATATAATAATCACAGAAATAAATATTAATACTTCATTGTTAGAATTTTTATTAAGTCAAACATCTTCTGGAATATTGTGCACAAATATGAATGCTGGCAGTCTGAAGTGATAATTGATAAATAAAAACAAATGCACATATATAAAATTAATTAATTGAAAAATGTATTAGCCGAAATTAAATTATTAACATATTAAAAAATACTGTAAATTGTGAAATTAAATTGTCTATTTTATTCAAAGAAAGACCTTATATGTATATAAGGTCTTTATATATGTATATGTGTGCGTGTCACAAAATATGTAAATCTCTACTGGATATGCACATAGCTGTTATGTCCTGTATAGCATATGGATAGTTTTACAGTTATAGATTTAATTCATTGTGTTTAACTTATAATGTTAGTTATGATTAATTTTATTTGGGATGTCTTGAAGATCTCTGTGGTCTTACGTTTTGGTTTCAACTTCTGGTTTAGAGGATCAAAGGTCCAAGACCTGATTTTTTTAAAGATTTGCCATATATGGGATTTATGTTGCTCAAATTTAAGATAGGAGCTCAAACCTACCTTCTGTATGATATGAATGTTTACAGAATGTATTACCAGCTCAGACATCATCTGACCATTGTTCAAAATTCTCATGTCTGTCTCTAAATATGAGGTTTATCTTACAAGACTAAATTTTCACAATGCTTATTAGTGTAGATAAGAGCCTCAATTATTATACTTAAAAAAATTTCAAAGTAAGGTATAATTTGTCAGTGTGTTTGTATTGATGGATATGTACTGTAAGTGCTTATTACATATACAAAATTAATTAATGTTAATATTTATGCACTCTAACATTAACATATTATTATTATCAATATTTCATTGAATAAACACATAAAGAGTCTTTGAACTTATGATTCAAGTTAAGAAACATGCCCCATCTTTTATTCAAAGAATTGAATAATTTTTTTAAAACAAGATTGAAGAAAAAGTTGATGATTTAGTATTTATAAGGGCCTGCATTGTTGGTCATTAGAATGAATGAATGAAAAACACTAGCATTAGCAAGAAAAGCATTTTAGGCTTTTGTACAAAATACTTTCTATATTCTTTGACCAACTTGGTTTTCTTATTGAAGTCACTATTTTATCTGGCTGATATTATCAGCATTTAAAGTTAATTTTTGTGTTTTAAAACAATTCATTAGGGAATTCTTACTCTCAAGAAGACATTAATGTCTCCTTAAAGTATTCACTACTTTAATATATTTTTGAAAGATCATTTGGGACTCAAACATTTATTGTTGTTGTCCATTATATCCTTTCTTCATGATGTATAGTCAATTCTTTCAATTTTAACTTAAAAATATTATTTTAAATGAACATACATATTACTGGTGTAGAAGTGTGTGCAATATGAAATTAATTATTTAAATAATATGTATGTATTTTTTTAGATGCAAAAATGAATATCAAAAATGAATATGAATTTAGATACAAAAATGAAAATGAATGGCAAATTTTACAGAATTGTTCCATTATACCTCCTTTTTGTATTTTTTTCTTCCTTCCCACCCTGCTGTTTATTTATTTATTAAAAAATAGATTATATAAAAAGTTAAGTTGGACTAAAATTTTATATTCATTTGCTGAACTAACAAAATTAAAGACATTTATGTGATAGAAGATTGTAAAATAAAGGTAAAAGCTATTAGTATCAAAATCTTCCACTGAATAAGCCTCAAAACCATTCATTGGTTTTAATATACATCGCTCACTAACAGTGACATATTGAATACTTAATAGATAACTGTTTATGGTGATTTATATCTTGTGTTCAGTTTAAAATTATAGATTAATATCTAAACACTTTACATTATTGTCAAAATGGAAAGAAATCTGTTACATCTATGTGTTTTTTCCCCAAATAATAATTCACCTTATTTTGAATTTTAGATCTGTTATCATGGTTTGCATTTTATTCGATAAATTAATAAGGTTAAACTGAATGTTAAAAGGTTAAAGTGAAATCATTTGTCACATAAATTCCTTCAATGCATTTGATATCTCTCCAAAAAATTTTATACCAAATTACCTTCTCCCTCCTTTTTGCAAGTGCTGCTTTATGAATGTGCTTAAATCGTCGGCACAGTTTATTTATTTGGCTAAAGCTGACACCTCTTTCTTGAAGGGATCCCTTTTCTTCTAATATTTCACGCTCAATTCAAAATTGTTGAAGATAACAATTTTTATATTTTCGGGTACGAAATATAGAGAAAGTATTATGAATATAATTGTGGCTCATGATTAAATATTTGAAATATTCAAATTGAAGGGAAACCGTGACACTCAGCTAGATAATTTAATGGCATTCTTCGTGAATGAGAACAGGACACATGTTAGATAGCATTCTCTATGTTTTCATTCACAACGAATCTTTAGATTATTTCGAAAAGCGAAATAATCTAATTAAAAAATAGCATTTGTTACGAATATTAAATAACATGCTTTGTGCCCTCATTCACAACGAATCTTTCCATCATGCAACCGAGGCTATATCATATTATCACTACTTGATTCCAGATTCAAGTCAGGTTGACACTACTTTTAACCGGCGGGTCTGCCCAAAGTTTTTCTTATCTACTCTAGTAAATTCGTCATGCCAGAGAACGCTTTACATGACGTTGGCATACAATATTGTGAAATATTTTGTTGGCTTGAGTTTGGTATTTGTACTGAATCCGTCGTCTCATCCTTTGCGAGTTATTTGGAGATTAATTCCTGGTATGTGTGAATAGCAACCAAAAGTCGACATTCTGTTTTTCTCAACCGTCTGAAACAGAAATTTGCCACCCAACTGCACATGTAGTCACAATATCTTAATCCGAATTGTATATACACATGTTTTGAATTACATGTTTCTGAAAGTACAAGCTCACACCCTGCAGTGAGGAATGGCTCAAAATCTGACAGGTGCTTACATTATAGATGTTAAAGCTATGCACCGAATAATACTTAGCTTTCTTCGCTTTGTGATTATCGTATTAAGTTATATTCAAACAACCAGATAGAAAGACCTCTAAACATATTTCACTCAAAATCTGATAGAAAGCTGCAAATCTGTTGCAAAGACTGTATACCAAAATTTATCTGTCTAATCTGTCTTTGTCACAGACAAACGGACATTTTCCAAAAATGGGTTTTTCGAACTCAGGGAGGCCTAAAACGTGGATATACGTCGAATTCTTGAGTTCGAATTTTTTGGCGATTGCTATATTTTTTCAATACTACGCGTACGAGAAAGTGAAATGTTTCCTTTTTCTTGCGGGATTTGTTTTTAAGTATTTAAAACTTAATTCATATAAAAGAACTCTTCTCTTCATTTTAAAATGATTTGTAAGTGGAAAAATTATAGACAGATTGATGTGAATAACAGATTAACATTTAAATATATTCAGTGATTTCATTACAGAGCTTTAATATTAATAATATTATATTTATTTGTAGCTGCATTACAGTGCTACTACTTATCAACTTTTTTCCCTCTTAAAGGAGTTAGTAAAATTTATTCTTAATATAAATATTTCAGTACCTGTAATAAACTGATAGTTATGCGTAATTACCGGTGTTTATTCATAGTCATGTTAGAGGTTCTTATGGATTATGACCGGCAATCTATACATAGTATAAAATGAAGTCTCGCGAAAACATCTCAATGTTGGAAGCACAAAAACTCAGGAAATAATTGACGGATATCGGAGATATTTATATAATTTTGTAGAGCACTTATTGGGGAAGGGTTTAGTTTATTAAAGTCATATCAAAATAAAGAAGGGAGTTTTATAATTGTGATTTAACTTATCCGCACATGCGCAAAAGCCTGAAATTGCGCATGTGCAAATAACAAGAGCTGTGGTATGCATATGTCATTCATTTCTTTGTTTACTTCTGATTTTAAACGGCGACTCAAATCTTTCTATGCTCAAAGGAAGGAAATCGAAGCTTGGCGGGAGCACATTAAGTGTCAAAAAGCTTCGTTTGTTGAACGGTAAGGAAAATGAAGAGGAAATAAGCATTCGGTTAGCGAATATCAGATAAATGATGTCCACACTTAAGTAAGGAGAGTCTTTTGATGAGCGAAATAGCCGTCTTTTTTTTAAATCGCTCTGCTACTGAATTGCGGAGACATAATGAATCTCCTCAGGAGTGAAGTGACCGTCTGTGGTTTACGGACATTATCATATTTTTATTTTTTTAACAGTCTGAATATTTCGGAATGTGTGGCATGAAAAATTATTTTGTAGCTATTTTTGATAATTTCTAAATATATTTTATATTTGTTTGATGTTACCTAACATGACCATGTCATATCGGATGGAGGGTTGACCTAAGTTTAGAGCTAATTTTTCTTTTTGGAGGCTGTGGCATGGACAACGCCGTGCGGGCACTGCTAGTTATGTAGTACCCGCACGGATTCATATGATTTATAGTAATGTATTCACTAACTTGACATTAAAAGGTATTTCGAAGAAAGTAACTTCATAGCTTTGGATTTTAATAGAGAGCTGTTGTGAGAAATTTCGAAAAATGCTTTTTGTTTCGATTATTTCCTCCGCGTTGTATGATTGATCCATTAAAGTTTGGGTAAAATCCGAGTCCTATTTCTGAACAATTAATTATTTTGCATTTTTCCTTTTAGGATCTATTTGATATGTTCCACTTATCTTTTGTTTTGTTATGTTGAAAAATAATACTTGTATTTTTATTATTTATTTGTCACTTTAAGCAATTTGATTTATTTTTTTCATTGTAAAATTATTTTTGGTTACGTTTATTACATTGTTACGTTTTATTATATTATGCCGATTTCACTCCTGTAATATCTAATATTCACCATTCAAATTTTTCTGATATTGTTGGAATTCAAATAAATATTTTGGCTGTTTTTAAACTCGTATTTTCATAAATTACCTTTATTTAAAATATGAGAAATTATAGTACTGTAAGTGATTTTATATTATTCGGCTTGGTTTTTGGAAGAAAAAATTTATATGGCGTTAGTTCACATGAAATCAGTGTATCTGAAAACTATTATAAAATATTGTTTCGATTTATTGTATAATATTCTAAATGGCGATACTTATTGCTGAGTTGAATAACTAATTTAGGCTTAGTTTACGTCGTTGATTGCCGCTTAACTTGCTTATGATTCATATCTATCTTATACTTGCACCAAACCATTTATGAAATTGCATAAGAAGGTGTTATTTGGTTAAATGTATTATCTGATTTTCAGGCATGAGTCATAGCAGTAACATGTGTAAGATTTCTTAAAATCATTTACGTCTAAAAACAACTGAATTCATTTTCAACCAATCAGTTAATTTTTCTGTTGTTTGTTAGTTGTTATAGCTGAAATAGATTTATGTTACGAAAACGAAATCTTTGAGTAGTTCACAACTTTGATAAACAATTACTTTAATTTTTCATCTACATTTAGTATTCATCATTTATATTACTTGTCACTTATGCTTATATTATTACATAATTATGCCTTCTTTTTTTTTTTTCAGCTTGCATTTTGACGCATTCCATTACAATATAAAACGCTGATCTGAAAATGATGTACTTGATATCCTTTTTTCATACTGAACAATTCCTTGTTGAAAATTAGATCCTCAAGATATTTAATCTTTAGTACCTTTTGTCGTCATTATAAACGAAAGGCTACTTTGGAAACGTTCTTCTACTTCTAGTCGATCATACAATGAATCCTGCATCTCAAGAATACTTCCGCACTTATGAAACGCTAGTGGGAGAATTGAATTCTTTTAAAACTCAACAAACCGAACTAATATTTCAAGTTTCGAAGCTTTTCGATGAAAACAAAAGGCTTACCAATGAGCTTAAGGAAAATATTATTTTGCGAGAACAGCAAATCTCCGAGACAAGCTTCGGTGAATTGGAGAGAAAACTGCAAGCGGCTGTTGATTCGAAAAATGCTGCGCTGGAAATGTGGCAGGAAGCCCTGAAACAGCTTGAAAAGCAAGAAGAACAGTTGATCGGTAAAAAAAGTTTGGTGGAAAGTGAGCGAGGTGAAAGTGAAAAGCTGATCCAACAGATCAAAGAAGAATACATAAAGGGCTTAAATATTTTGTCAGTGGAGGTGACAAACTACAGGAACGAATTGGCTAAAGTAAATGAAGAGTTACTATCGAAGACCCTGGAATATGATAGCTGTAAAGATGAGCTAAAGCAGCTGAAGGACGAAGTGACTCAAAATCGAGCTATCATTTCAGATTTGTCTTCCCAAAAATCAGAATTGCTAGAGACAGTCACTTCCTTGCGAACTCTTTTGTCAGAAACCGAGAATTTTTTGTCTTCCGCCAAAGAAGAAATGTCTGCGGTCAAAACGGAAAGTTCAGCACTATCTTCTCAAGTTGCCGATTTGAAGGAACAGAACAAAAAATTAAGGAATGAAGTTATTGTTTTAGAAAAAGATGCCAAAGAAAGTTTACTGACCGCCCAAGAAGCTATTTTGAAAAAGAAAGAAATGGCTTACAGAGAAGAGCAATTCATGAAAGAAATCGAACATCTTAAACAGACGATGGACATTGAGGCCGAAAAGGTAGCATTTAAGTATAAAGCTGAATTAAAAGAAATTCAAAATCAATCCAGTGAAAAAATTAAAAGCTTAATGGGGGAAATTCAGACTTTGCATCAAGAAAACAGTGATAAACAGAGTTTATTCGAGAAAGCCTCTCGAGAAAAGCAAGCACTAGAATCAAAACTGGAACTTTTGTATTCTGAGAATTCATCTGGCCTGCCAAATAGTGCCTTTGATGATTTCTGCAAACGACTTACGGTTGCCGAAAGATCTCGGGATGAAAATGAATTCAAAGTTAAATCGCTTCTGATTGAAGTAGCGGAACTAAAAGCTGCAAAAGAGCAAGAAATACATTGCTTGCAAGAGGACTACGCAATATCCAAAAGTAGATTGCAAAAATTATTGGAAGATTTTAACCAGTCTTCATTAGATCGAATTAAACTAAGCGATGAAGTGACCAAACTTAAGAAAAAGTGTTCTGATTTAGAAAAGGAGTTAAAAAAGACGAAAACTGCAACTGCAACTGAAGTTTATCGATTAAGAGAAGAATCGCAGCAAAAGCAGGATTCATTCAATAAGCAACTGCGCTCCACCGAGGAGCATTATAAAAATGTGTGTAGTGAGCTGCAGCAGCTGCTGAATTCAGAATTCAAAATAAGTAGTAAGTGGAAAGAAGAAGTCGATGATTTAATTGTTAAATCAGAAACACAAATTAAAGAACTTTGTCAAACCATCGTCGATCTTGAAAATCAAAATAAGGAGTTGATGAACGCTCTTGGTCATAGAGATTCATATTTGCCTAATTTGATTGCTTTTACATAACATACACTTGCATTATTTTCTTGATAAAAATATTTATTTGTTTATTTCACTGTTTTTTCTGTTTTAATAGATGTATTAGAAGTATTCCTTGATGTATTTATTGGATAAACCGAGTGGTTATAATTAAAATTCCAGTTTGAAAAGGTCAGAATAGAAAATCTTCTGACTAAATGTGGTCAAACTTGGTAATAGGTTAAAAAAGGTCATTAAAATTTCTTTTCCGCCAGAAAAAAAAACCCACCAGGGAAGAAATGGCGCTATATATAATATTATTAATCAAAATATTACGTGAAGCCACCGATTTAAAATGTGTTGAATCGTTTCTGAAACGTGTTACAAAGCATGTTAAATGTGTGTTCTATCAAAACGCCTTGTTTATGGTTATAATCTAAAAAATTTGGAGGAACTGAAATGCGATACAACGACATGTGCATACCATTTTTCCTGATATGCTATGAGCTATTGTTGAGAATGCTGTAATGCAATATAATTTGTTTTCAGAAAATGGTGGACGTCACATTGAACATTCTTTGTAACACGTTTCCGAAACGATTCCTATTGCATACAGCGCCATTTCTTCTCTGATGGTGAATTTTGAAATTTTTTTTTGGCAGAAAAGAAATTTTCATGATCTATTTTAAAATGCTACCAAGTTTGATACCATTTGGTTTGATAGTTTCGTTTTATAACCATTTCAAAGGGAAACTTTAATTATAATCATCCTGTATATGGATGATTACAATGTAAGGTCGAATACAAATAACTACATTAATGTAAAACAACCATCCTGTATATGTATGATTACAAATTAATGTAAACTACATTAATGTAAAATACATTTAGATAAAATTAATTTTTATTCACTTAATCTATTCTAAAGATAAAATTAGGAATGCAATTTTATCACTTAATTGCTTATCACTTCTAAGTTAACTGAAGGGCTTGCTAGATAAAGTTATATGAATTGTTTTAGGAGAAACAGAAGGTTGACGATTCAAACATACATATTTTTTTTTTCTTAACTTGCTTTGACACACACACAAATTGAGGAAAAAAAAAGCGATTCGATTTCTTACATTTTTCTGATTGAAGATAATTGTCGAAATAAAAGCGCAGGCAGCATTTGATGGGTATTTCATCGATAAAATATAGTTCTGAGTTTTCTTCACGTGTGAAGAAATCTGATATTTTCTTTCATTTGCTTCTCTTCCCCCCCTTCCTTCTTATTAATGATGGTTGGATGGCCCAGGACAATGCTTATTGTGAAAAAGTTTCACTTTTCTGCGAACTTTTAAATCTAATTAATTCTATGTTAATGATTTATTTTAATACTTAATTTTTATTTTAAAAGCTTTGTGATAAAAATGTTTATTTTTAACGTTTATGCTTTGGAAAAAATGATTTTAGTTATAAAATTATTGAAATTTAACCTTCATTAGCAATGTTTACCTGCAAAATTTTAATACAATTAAATTACAAGAAAGTTTCAATGTTGTTATAGATTATAATTAAATAATACCCTAAAAAATTATTATTTCACAATCCTGTGAAGTGTATTATAATAAGTTAAAGGCGTAATTGTTATTCAAATATATAGGAATTAAATATAAGTGTTTTAATGATTTTAATTATTTAATGTAAATTTTCTTGTATCCTTAATATTTTATAAATAATTAAATTTTTTTGTAACATTTTTATATCGCAACTAGTACAGCAAATGTTTTGATTGATCTGTCTACCCCTGTTTGCTCAAAATGTTGTATGATGATATCTCTACGAAAATGCTCATCATTCTGAATGCTAAACAGTATTATAAAGATATCGTAGCATTGTTGCTGGTCATTTTGTGCCATTAGGGTGCCCTCCCCCTCCCCCCTTAGTCTGTTCAGCTGCCTGGTCAGAAATCTAACTGGCACTTAAGCAACTCTACTCTTTTAAATATTTAGCATTAATTCATTTCACAATTAAAATATTCGAAAATAATAATATAAATAATGAATAATTAATTTAAATCCGATAAGTCATTTTGCATTAAATGTTTTTGATCTTCGAGTGAAGTAAAAGGAAAAACAAAGGGGAATTAAGTTTCATATCTGATTTTTTCTACTATATTCGGAGATACACTTCTCCACGCCAATAATAATGTCAATCCTAAAACTTTTTGAACGGACCGTGCTTCCTTCTGTTGACAAATGTCGATCTGTCCGCATGTGCAATCACCTGTCATGATTTTACATGTGTGTAGATACAGAAGAAGTGTTATAGAGAGATGCAATTAATTTTAATGTTTTTTCAAAAATGGAATTGTAGTTAATGTACTTTTTTTTTATTTTTGAGGGGAGAGAATATGCTATAAAAAGCAGCTAAAAAATACTTCTCATGTTATGCTTATCATTACCCTCGGAACAAATTTTTATTTTGCAATTTAAAAAATTTTAATTTCCCAAATAAATTTATTTTATTTACCTGATTATAAATGTACCAGGATTCAATGCTATCTGATTAACTAAAAAGGCATCAGAAATACTTTTGAAATAACTTAAATTGATAAATATTTCTTAGATTGCATTATCCATTTTCTTCTTTCTTTACTTATTAACTAGAAAAATATGTTTTAAATAGTAGTTCGTCTTAACTAAAAACAATTTCGTATATCCAGGAAGAGGATAGGTTGCCTTTCCCATTAGTTTACAAATTCATTCTATGAAAATAGGAGTTTAAGAGAATAAATAAGGCTATTTCTCAAATTTAACTGTTAGAAAAATTCATGTACCTAAAAATTTTTTTTAAAAAAATCACATTTTGCTATTGATATTCTTATGAAGGTTCGACAATATGCGAATGGCGGACCGCAGATTCAATATGTATAATAGCGAAGGAGAGCGATACGGCATTGTTCTAACATCTACCCAAAATATTTTTTTAAAAATTTAACACGATTTATGAAATAAACCAAAAACCTTTTACTTCTGGAATTCAAAATAATCTTTCTCTGGGCTCAAAAATATTTGGTTTTCTTCATAGTTAATTGCTGAATTTAAAACGTTTTAGCTACAATAAAGAATTACGGGATGAGGCTACAATAAAGAATTAAGGGGGGGGAATGGAAATCAAATTGTAACTTTAAGTGGAGACAAATTTCCAAATGTGACAACCTTCTGCGTTATTTTATAATAACCTTAAAAGCGAAAATTTCAACCCTCAAAAGCGATAAATCACCAATTTTTTGCCTACTCATTTTGAGATTTCAAAAACCTCAAACCAAAAAAGCAATACTCGTAAAAGCAGGTCAACCTTATAAAAACGTATCTGCTTTTAAAGAAGAACGCATAATAATAATATAATACTGGTCAAAGCAGGTAAAAAATTTATGCGATTTGATGAATATTGCCATTTATACCTCATTCATTGCTTATGCGATTTCAAGCTTCAATTATTCGTTGCCTTCAATTGTTCAAAACCTCTTAATGAAAACAACCTTTTTTTATCATGTTCTCACATGATAAAAAAGGAAGGAATAATGCATATTAAGACTTTTTAATAAAGATCTAAGGGCATCACATTATATAATAATTCCCAAATTTTTATTTGGAAATGAAGTAAGAAATGAGATTCCTTTGGGATGGCAATTTAAATTCGTTGTTGGAGATTATAAGTTTGAAGCAAACTTAAGTTAGAATTTATATATTTCAGCGTTTGTTAAAACAACCAATAAAATAATAATTCAACTTATGTGTGAATAATTTTTGTGCATGATAAGAAAAATATGTAATTTATTTTTCATTATACGTATTTTTTTATGTAATACTGAAATCTATTTATAAGCCATTACTGTATACATTATTAACATGAATACAATCTGAAATTAAATTTTATTTTTCAGAATGAAATTTAATTTTCGTGATCTGATGTTCAAGAGTAGACGCAATAAGATCCATTCGTAATGACACGACACGCGTTATTTAACATGCGACCACGCGCTGCCTCACTCTCTCCGGCGATGTCACGATTTCTCTCTCCTGCGAGATGCTAAAAGGAATTCAAATTCAGTTGGGCATGACACATTTCGCATGCGAAGGCTCCTTTCATAACCTGCCTCGATTGTAGGAGTATCAGTTGATTCTATTTCACAAAAGTAATTAAAAAAATTGGAATAATTTATTTTATATGACAAATTATCAACACAACATCATAATCAGTCTTAAGCTGAAATATAGAAAAATACTACACAACTCGTGCATCACGGTGACTAACTTATTTTCTAGTACTTTTTAATCTAGAGTGTTCTTTTCAATTGTTCTACTTATAGAATGTTCCCTATGTTTACGACTTTTTTCTAAAGCATTAGAGATGGGCATATACTTCCGATTGGAAAAAATATTTTAAATAGAACAACGAAGTACTTTTTACATTGTTTTTTTTTTCAATAAGTGTAGTAATAAAGAATCACACATTGTAGATTTTTATATAATCTTTATATACAATTAGTCATATTTAGCAAAATTATCTTTAGGCGCTGTTTCAAACAAACATTTTGATTTTTATGTTTCTGAAGCAGACCATGTTATGAATCTGTGATATGAGAAAAGCTCGATAGAAAATTTTCCAAAATTATATTTTGTAATAATTATAATTATTTGAAGAAATCAATTTGATTATTCATATCTATGTATATATGAAAAGTGCAAAAATTAGAACCTAGTACGAGTCATTTCTCTAAAAGTAAGAAAATTAAATAATGAAACGGTGTATAAAGATTAAAGCTGTTATAACAGAATTCTTTAGGAGCATTATCAATCAATATAATTTGCATCAAAACTTAAACAAATTATAAACAACAGAAAAAAATTGCAAAATTATTCTCGCTTAATAATAGTTATTGAGGTAAGTGATGAAAATTTATTGTTGTTGTTACTTATGATACTTGCCATAGACAAATCTCGAAGATACATCAGCAGATTTTAAGCCGAAGATATATGTCTCTTGTTTCAAGCAGCACCAACTAGGGTCAATACGACTTTAGCTACACACTCATCACAATCGCTTGCACAGTCCCTTTTTACAAGGGGTTACGTTCATAAATCTCATAAATAGCACACAGAACAACCATGCTCGAACCCAGGACTCCCAGAACACGAGGAAAACGTGCTACCTCTGTGCCAGAAAGCCGGCAAATTTTTCATTGATTTTTACTTACAACTAATACTTTCTAGAGTCATGAGAAGTATGCTCCACATTTAATTCGTTAATCTTTGCATGAATTCATGTAGGTTAGCATATATTCTGACCAAATTTTCAATAAAAAAAGTTAGATGCTTCTATTCCATGTCTCACACAAAATGGTGTATCGTGACCTGTAATTTAATTATTAATTAACCAAATTTATTTTTCTAATAAACTAAACGGGTCACTTTTTTAGATAATCTCAATGCTAAAACTATATTAATTACCATGGCATATATATATATATATATATAATCTTAAAAGTGTAAAGAGATAAAATTAGAAGGAAAAAAAATGAATTGGAAAATAATTCTGCGAGAAATCTATATTAATAAAAATGCAACTCGAAATGCGTTGCAAAGCGCAAAACTGGAGAACGGCTTGACCGATTCGGCTAATTTTTTTTAAATATTTTCATTAAGGCATGAGGATGGTTCTTATGGCGAGAAAAAATTAAAAAAACTGCGAGGAAAATGGTTAAAACGACACTTTTCTTACTTTCCCGCCAAAAATCTTCATTTCCTTCCCCCACACCAACTGAGTAAGATAGCAGGAAGTAATGAATTATGATTTGTTTAGAAAGAAATACGCGAAGTCAGTTGGTTTCCATTCATAGATAACGGGATGTTTAAAAAAGAAAGAAAATAGTTGCTTTTATTATTAGTCGGTATGAATATTTAATCTATGCCTGCTCAAAATAAAGTCTGGGCAGAGAAGAAAAAAAAAAGGGGGGGGGTCACCATTATTTCCACTTTGCGCGGCATTTTCCAAGCTGTTTTTAAACTTTCGCTTCTCTTGAAAACCAACTGTGTCTTTATTTGTTTAGTGTGTTTACATTTAAGAAAATTTGAATCTCATTATTTTATAAAAACTTAGAATTTTAGACCTTTCCCTTCACCATGTAAGGAAAATATCAATTCGGGGGCAATCATTGCTCGGATAGAAAGAGAAAGATAAGTAATACAATAAACAGAACATCTGAAGAAAATAATACTATAAAAGAATTATATGATTATCAAAATGTATTTAGTTTAAAAATATTTTGGTGAAAAACCTGTTATGAGACACAGCTACATAAAATATTATATGGAAATTTTAGCGAGCATTAATACTGGCGAACCGACTGGTCGCCAAAGGCGGCTAGTTACTAAATAATTGACTAAAAATATCTGTCGCATTTCATTCGGAGAGCAGAATGGATCTTTCGTTGCCCTTAAGTTCACTGTCAGGAAGTTGGTTGCTTCTGCACTTGAACTCCCTTCGTAAGCAAGGAGCAGGTCTAAGACGGAAGCTGTCTAAACAGAACAATCGCCAACTTCTGTGTGCCTTAAGCGGATTAGAATGCCAGGGAGTTATGAGAAGGTCAGTGAGTAAAGCGGACCAAGAAAAAGAAGCCATATTTCATTGTAACATTCTTTTGACGGATTGTTAGAGTTGGCGATCTTTGCGTTTGATAATGAAGCTCATGTGACCGAAAATGAATAATCTGTGTATGTGAGTAATTCATAAGTAATTCTAGATGCATTTTAATGGCCAATGGATATTAATGAATATAATTTTGCTGCATTCATGATCTTTTTCTTAATTTTTTTTCCAAACATCTAAAGAAATTTTTAATTACTTATATCGAGCTGCAATACACAGCTTTTTGAAGATGGTTATTTTAAATATTTGCTAACTCTATGGACAAATAATTCTTTTTCTTTTTAGTATTCAAATTTTTAAAAAAATTAACCTTTAACCCTTAAAGTAATTTAATGTTAAGTAAAAGTAATTCGATTCACTCAGAAAAGTAATTCAATGTTCAATAAAAGTAATTCGATGATAAGTAGAAGTAATTTGATGCTACGTAAAAGTAATTCGATGCTATGTAAAAGTAATTCGATTCCCTAGGAAAAGTAATTTGATGCATAACTATTCACAAGGCAAAGAATTGTTTAATGTTCTAGAAAAGAAATATACATAATTGTTTTAAATCGAATTTCTTTGAAAAAATAATCGACCTCTTTTTACCATTCCGTAGGCCTTTTTAACAATCAAAATAATAAATAAAATGCCAAAATGACGCACCGTCTTGAATGGTTAGTGAAAGTCAATTAAGGGTTAAAATAAAAGAACCGATTTTTTTTGTCCATTTAATTGTATCCCCACAGTTTTATGAATATGCATTCTCAAATGTTTAAGGAAATATGGACACAAATTTGAATTATCTGCTTGTGAAAGGAATATGAAAAACCGAAAAGCCAGTATTCATTGCTTAGAGAGTTGAATATATTTTTGAAGATATTCAATTCGTACATTCTGATAAACATGATAGGTAGTATGATAGATCCTGATTTTTAATATGCACTTTGAATTAAATTAAAAAAAACAAACTAAAGTTATTGATGTAAATAATTGTTAAAGTTGCAGGTATTTTTTCACTTTCTCTTCAAATCTAGACCTTCTCCTTTAATTCTCCTATTTAAATCATTATTTGAAAAGCAGATTTCAGAGAAGCAAGCGACATATTCTAAAATTTCGGAAATGTCCTTAAAAGATATAAATTTGTATTTATAAGGTCTACTAATGTAATGAAAAGTGTTAAATTTTGTATTTATTTAGAAATTAGGTTGCATTGTTAAATCCTTTTTTTTTTACGAATTTTAGTGGAGCTGAAGAAAATAAAGGAAAATAAACAGAACGTCACAAGGCTTCTGGAATAGCATGAATTATGATATCCATCAAAATCTGAGGTTTTAACTCTTTCTTTACCGTAATATTTTGTCACCAATTTTGCACATTTGTTTTTGAACTATTAGTTACATTTTGGTATGGAATAAACCTAGGAAGAATAAAGAAAAACCTTTTTTAATAATTAAATTGGTGATTAAAAATTCAAAATATTATTCAATTCCTACTATTAG
>JAOUZG010033927.1:1398052-1410291 GCA_026289955.1 Argiope argentata | reverse complement strand
ATATATATATATATATAGTTCAAATTTTCAATCGTTAATAAAATAATTTTTATTCATCCACTCAAGTTGAAGTAAATTTTTTAAAACTTGTAGAGGATGACGTTTTATATTAATGTATTTTTTTCAAATATTAATTCATTAATTTTTTTCTAATTAATTAAAAATTAACTTTCTGGCCAAAACTCCTCATTTCCTTATCGCCAAATAAGCAATGAATTCAGTTTGGTTTTCCTCCCACGCCAAAGAGATTAGGCTTTACATGTTTTCGGCGAATTATTTCTAACGATTTTGTTTATTTTCTTAATGTTTGATGCTTTTAAAATTAAACATTGTTAATTAATCGATTTTTCTGATTTATTTTGAAGTACATTCGAATTAAAATAATGAAGAATGAAGAAAATTAAAAATTTCTAATCTGTATTGCGTTAACCCAACTGGCTTAGAAAATTCACGCATTTTGCGTTGCTTCAATTGTTGGTGAATTCTCAATAATTTTTTGATCAATTATTTGTAGTACGGGTGATTATTAGGCCGGGATAGCCTGGTTGGTAGAGCGTTGCATTCGCATCCGTTGCGTTGCGAGTTCAAACCCGCCAGCTGAAGACTGTGTGTGTGGTGGACGCCAAATCTGTCGTGGTCACAAAGTCCTCCATGTCGAGAGTAATACCACTGGGGGTACTGGGTCAGAGGTTTTTTGTTCCAGATCTAAATTACGATCTGCGGATGAATGAAGGAAATGTATGAATGAAATTGACCCCCTATAAAAGGTTTGTGACGCGTGTGAGCTAGAAATCAGACTTCTGCCTCCGTGTGCTCAGGGATCCGTATCTTCAGAAGCTACTGCACCTCTCCTCTCGTTGTAAAGCGGAATACGAGAACTACAACAACAATTATAATAATTTAATACGAAGTAACGAAAATAAAAAATTTCTTTGTTGACCTTAGTAGAAATTGATTTTTTTTTTCTATATTTCTTGTTTTTAGTTGATAATTGCTGATCTGTAATGGATGTACATTCTACTTGTCATCTCAAATACTGTTAGAAAAAATAGTCATATTGTGAAGATATCTACTAGATTTAATGTACTGTCGGTAAATAAAGGGTAAAAAATATTTTATTATAGAAGTCCTTAAATTATATAAAATGTTTAATTAATAAATTCGCTTACTTTCGAATCTCTTCGAACCAGCTGGTTGAAAAAGGCTGCTGCTAGTTGTAAATAAAGCTACGTGTCTACCTTTTGTAAATATTCTTTATATAAATCTACAATTTTCATATTATCTTATTGAAATTTGGCTCATAAACTTCAGAAACAAGAAAAATCGCCGTCACCTCCAAGTTCAGTTTGAGCAAAAATCTAATAGAAGTCTATTTTTTTGGTGAGTTGTTACATGCAAATCGCAACGCTTTTATTTCGCTTTTCAATTATTATGTTCACATGCTGACAGACATTATTTTCCAAAAATAGTTTTTTTCTTCTACGAAGCACTTGCAACTTTGAGATATTGAAAATCTTAAACTTGGAGATATTCAAAAATGTTGTGGCCATTTCAATAGTTTTCTATTTGTATAATTTTAATAAGAGAATAGAAAAATGCTAAATATTTCAAAAGCTTGCTGGCTATCGTTTCTGATGTGATAAACGCTTTTTTTAAATAGATTAAATCGCAACCCTAGTTTTGTGTCACATAGAATTATAACTTCAGTGGTCATTGGTAAGGAAGTCTCCGAAACTATGTGTAAATCCTCCTACGGTAAGATTTTATTGCTTTTCTTGAATGTATCTATTGCAGTCATTTAAAAAAAAATCTGCTTTGATATAGAATATTTGGAGTGGTGGCAGTTTTTGCTCTGAAATTTCTTCCATCATCTTTCAAAGTTGGCTCTTTCATTTTTTTGATGCTTTGGCATTTATTTATTTATTATTTTAAGACAATATTCAACTCCTTAAAATTATGAAAGTTATTCCGGTGTTAGATGAAACGGAATCCATTGCTTTATGCAAATAACTGTGTTTCCGGGATCGTAGGGCAAATTATAAATATCCAGCGAGACATTACGCTATTGTTCGGTCATACTGCCTCTGCCCCGATGAATGTTGTACACCGACCTACATTGCCACCCCTCCGTTCTTGTTGGCAAGGTATGCCACTAGACAATCGCCCTTGTCATACTTGGGTCTTGATGACATTCTGACTATGGGCTTTTCTAATATCTCTCGACCCCCCTTGTCAGAAAGAGATGAAGGGTCTGACACTCAAATTTAGTGTGGTGGTCCCGATGGTTATGTGCAATTTTTTATGTGCAGTAGCGACCTGTATTTTGATGATTTCCAGAAGGTATAAAGGAAGACATCTAAAGAGCAAACAAGTTTATTTACTTCAAATGTCTGTTGGGAAGGTGAAACTTCAGAACGCAAAGGTAAGTGATGCCCATGAACTTGGGTTTTAACCGTGAAATGAACAAGCAGTTTGGCTTTTTGCGATTTCGCCATACTTTAGCTATAGAATATATGGTTAGATTGATTATTAATTTTAATCAATCAGCAATTTTAAATTGAAATAAAGATTTTGCAAATAATAAGAGAAACTACAGCGACAGTAAAAGTATTTCTAATTAAAAATAAATATAAATATTTACTACTTTTTTTATTTTATTGACTTTCATCATGCTACAATTTTTTTATTTGTAGATAATTAAAGATGAAAATATATTATTTTTTCTTTTAAGTTTCAAGAGCATTCTATTATCTGTTTTGACTTTTTTATAATTAAATTTTACCAAAATTAAACTCAGTATTGAAAAAAAAAAATCAAAGTTATATTGAGTATTTTTAAAAAAATATTTTCTCTACATATGGAAGTATATGTAGAGAATTTAACATTGAATTATAAAGCAATATTTATACATAGATTTTGTTTTTAAAAGATAAAACTAGGCATATTAGCCTTTATTTTGTTACACAGATGTAAGGATTATTTCTAAATTGAAAAATATTTTTTTTCATTAAGTCATTAAATATTTAGAGTTCTACTGTGCTATTGTTTATTGAAAAAATAATGATAAAATATACAATGTTCTTCTTTATATGTAAAGAGGTTTTTAAATTTTTTTTTCTATTGAATGAGTTCAATAAAAAAAGTTTTGATTTTTTTTTTCAAAATTCAGCCTTTAATTTATAGAATTTAAAGAAAAAAAAATTGCTTTAAAATATCTATTTTTTGAAACATTATGGTAAAATTTCCGATTTCTTTTTTTAAATCACAATTTAAATATAATTCCAAAATAGAACTGTACAGAGTTTTAGAAAAATACTTTATTTTCTTTATTTAAGGGAAAAATTCCAATTTGTGGCAAATTAATGCTATTTCCATCTTTTTTTATGATTGTTCAAATGAGATATATTGTTTTTACTATTTTGTCATGCAAAATGGGATTTTTCGAATTAAATTCACAAAGATCTCATCATATTTACTTATATTTAAGGAAATAAAATACGAAATTTCTCCAGAAGTACACTTTAAAATTATTTATTCTGAAAGAACATGTTGAAAATTTTAAGATCAGATTTAAAGTATAGATTTTTTTGAAAACTCATCTGTTTAGAGTAGCTAATAATTCTATTTTGAAAAGTAGTGAGCATAACGAATTTAGAACAGTTATGTTCCGAGGTAATCGAACAACTATGACGGAATAGCTAATTTAGAAAATTGAATATGACATGAAAACTGTGTAGAGACATTTTTTGCCTTATTTCAGCAGGGAAACATTCCGTTTTAAAAATCAAATCCCGTAACATGTAAGAATTATAGGATTGTTTTGTGGAGTTTACACACACATATATACACGTATATGTATTCAGACACGTATATGTTTGGATGCCTTGTATTTGTTTCACTTGATTGCATCAACCGTTGTGTGCGTAAATTTTTTTTACATTAATCAGTTTAAAGGAACAATGCCAACTCAAAAGTTGTATCAAGTTAGATAAGAAAAGTGAAAATTTTACTTTGAACTTAAATCCATATAAAACTATTAACTTTTATAATATTAATAACGGTAAAAGCATGCAGGTTAAAACTTTAACGAGATAATAATAATTTCATTTACATAAATTGTTATAATTTAGTTTGGGAAAATTTGGATTAAAATTGAAAAAGAATTTTCAACAAAAAATATGACTAGAAGACTAATTAAAAAAAATTTTTCTAGTGAAGTTAAAATAATTTTTGTACATTACTTTGCTCCGAAGCTTTCGAAAAAATATATTAAAAATTGTAGAAATATTTTAAAATTTAGATTTAATTTTAAACTGACAAAAATTATTTGATAAATCGTTTTTTAATGAGTGCCTGCCACTTAAGAATCGATTGCCTACCCTGTAGGACATTTTGAATTAGGGTTGAAATTACAGAAAGAATAACAGTCTAAAAATCTTATCTACCCATATTATTGTCTTATCTGGAAAATAAAATGCCAATAAGAAACTAGTGGTCATAGTTTCCTCAAAACTTTCTGGCATATTGTTTAATGAAGTTTTTATCCCATAGAACGCCTTGCTTGACTTTGGCATACAATAATTATGAAATATTAATCATCAAAGTGAATTTCGAATGTTTACTAAATCTATCCCGTGACCAATGCCGTGTGTTTTGGTGATAAATTACTAGTATGCGGTTAATAGCATCCAGGAATAGAAATTGTATTACAGACGCATTTTTTCCTATCGATTGAAATAAGAATTTTATACAGAACTGCGACTGTAGCCATAAAATCATATACCAAATTTAATGTATTTAAATCAGTGAAATTTTGAGTTATTTTTGAAAAAAAAAAAAACAGACCGACAGACGGCCATCCTATTGTTGGATTTGGCTGAAAATTTGAAAAGTATCGACAATCTAGATTATAAATCTGAAAATTAAATTTTATCTACTCAGGACTCTTTGTTTTGTAACGATTGTGTTCGAACGACCAAACAGAGAGACATTTGGCTATGGATACCTATTATCCAAAATCTAAAACAAATCTTCAAATTTTGTAGTAAAATGTAAATAAAATTTCGTCCGTTTAGCTGAAAATATTTTATATTCATCTTTGTCAAAGGTAGACGAACATAATTTCACAAATGAATGGAGTTTTCGATCTCAAGGAGGTTTAAAACGTGGCAATTCGTCGAGCTCTCGATGTGGAAAATTTTGACATTACGATACTTCCTCTATGCTTCATACACAAAAAGAAAACAAAGGATATTTTTTCAATATATTTTAAAAGAGAAAAAAAATGAGATTCCGACGTGTGATTATTTTACAGTACTGTTTCAAAAAGAAATATCTTTAAAAAATCTTTCTCCAAAACATTTTCTTTAAATATGAACTTTCATAGTCAAATTAATTCGAAAAGTAATAATGTTCTTTAAAAAAAACTTAATTTCTTTTTTAAACTTTATGATAGATTTCTTTTTTTGTTTTAAGCAAAGGTGTTAGGGAATTTTAGGTGAAAAATAAATTGTATTTTGTTACTGAGGAGTTGGAGGAAGAAAATTCGGCTATTTTATTTTTCATTGAATAAAAATAGTAATATATTAAAAACAAGTAATATAAAAAAACAATTTTTTAAAATCAATTTCTGTTTAAGTTAACCAAGAAAATTTTTATTTTAGTTACTTTTTATTAACTAATTACAATTAATATAAAATATGTATATAAATATGATAGAATCACAATATTAAGAGGCAATTCCCTTTCTATATTTGGTGTTCGAACTTGCAGCCCAAGAGATGTGAATCAAACGCCATACCAACCAGACTATCCCGGCATGGCAATTACAAATACTATAAATAATTGATCCAAAAATAATACTAGCGTTGAATTTTTAACGCCAATTGAGGATTCAAAGCCAATTGAAACAACGCAAAATGTGTGATGTTTCTACACCAGTTGGGGAACGCAATACAGATGAGAAATTTCTAATTTTCTTTATTTTGTATTATTTTAGTTCAAAATGAATCGGAAAATCGATGTATTTACAAAAATGCTGCAAGAAAGTGCATCATTTAAAAAATGCCTTTTATTTCTAGTTCAGTCAAATTCCGTTGAGATGTCCATTTACGAACTAACAAAAGCATAAATGATAAGAAAATGAAATCTACGATGGCAAATGTCAAGTTATCACGCGAGAGCATTATTATTTTTAAAGTCATTATTTGTATTCATTAATTTAAGTCATTAACCAGTTTAAACCGGTTTGAAACAATCAGAAGACTTCTCTCTTTCTCTCTCTCTTTTCATATATATATATATATATATATATATATATATATATATATATATATATATATAATTTTTAACGATAATATTTTTTAATTGGCAAACAAAGTTTTGGTGATCAATCGATTTTGAGATGAAATAACAACTATGATGTCGTAGTTCTTCATCGGCCTTTTAAAAACGCATCTATTGTGAAGAAGCATATTTAATAATAAAGAAATACTGGTAAAAGCAGGTCAAACTTTTAAAAACATATCTGCTGTCAAATAAGCATACGTAATAATAAAACAATACTGGTAAAAACAATTTAAAAAATTCTTCAACCGATAATTTCCGCAGGCTCATAATCTTCACTTTTTATCCGTAAATTTCATAGACGCCAAAACCTGCTAAACTAAACATTCTGTCGCCATGTGATAAAAAGCTTCGCTATAATCCTTTAAATATTTCCTTTTTTTGAACTCTAGAAATGAAACATTTCACTGAACATTTCTTTTTTTGGGGTGTATTCTGCCAAGTCCTAATGAAGGCGTCATTTGAAGACCAGCCGGATGATACCAAGGTGAGAAATTTTGATTTGTGGTATCAAATGCATAAAAGTGAATCTTTTTCGTGTTTTATGCGCTGTCTTACCGTTCAACCGACTGTGATAAAACTGCGCCAACTTGTTGCTTTTAAACTAGGAAATCCACGTCTCTCACATGGGCAGTTCTATGTTGGATTCTCACGAGCCAAAAAAATTTCTAGTTTTTGCTGAAGACGGAAAAACAAAAATATTGTCTACCCTACAGTATAATTGAAAGTTTAAAAATAAATAAATAAATATCACTTATACTTCTTCTTTATACATCATAAAATTTCAATGAATGTATTCATTATCAACAAAAAAAAAATATCATTCTTTCTATCATTCTTAATTAAATAAGATTAAATAAATAAGCTTTTTCTAAATTTCAATTAATATTTCCAGAATTATTTCTTCTGTGGCATCAACACATCGTGTACCAGATAGTTGTTGATAAAAATGAATATTTTATTAATAATAGAAGAATGTGCTCTATTTTTTTAAAAAAAAATGCTTTAACAAATTTATAGTAAGGCAATACATTATTGATAATGCTTAGTTCTTTTTCACAAGGAAATTGACTAAAGACATTTATTTTTGGTTATGTTTCAAATTTGGCGTAGGTGAAACACATAATTATATTCATCTATATTAATAAAAATGGATCTCTAAATGCGTTGCTAAGCGCAAAACTAGAGAACGGTTCGTCCGATTTGGCTAATTTTTTTAATATTTTCGTTAATATTGCCAGGAAAATAATTAAAACGACACTTTTCTTAATTTCCCGCCAAAAATCTTCATTTCCTTCCCCCACACCAACTAAGTAAGATAGCAGAAAGTAATAAATTATGATTTGTTTAGAAAGAAATACGCGAAGTCAGTTGGTTTTCATTTATAGATAACGGGATGTTTAAAAAAGAAAGAAAATAGTTGCTTTTATTAATAGTCTGTATGGATATTTAATCTATACCTGCTCAAAATAAAGTCTGGGCAGGGAAGAAAAAAATAACACAGGGGAAAAAGGGTTTGTAGAAAAAAAAGTAGTAAAGAAAAAAAGGATAGAAAAAGAAAAAGAAAAGAAGTATGTGTGTGTCACTATTATTTCCTCTGTGAGCGGCATTTTCCAAGCTGTTTTTAAACCTTCGCATCTCTTGAAAACCAATTGTGTCTTTATTTGTTAGTGTGTTTACATTTATGAAAATTTGAATCTCATTATTCTATAAAAACGTAGAATTTTAGACCTTTCCCTCCACCATTTAAGTAGAATATCAATTCCGGGACAATCATTGCTCGGATAGAAAGAGAAAGATGAGTAGAACAATGAACAGAACATCTGAAGAAAATAATACTGTAAATCAATCATATGATTATCAGAATTTGTTTGATTTAAAAATATTTTGGTGAAAACCTGTTATGAGACTCAGCTACATAAAATATTACATGAAAATTTAAGCGAGCATTGATACTGGCGAACCGACTGGTCGCCAAAGGCGGCTAGTCGTTAAATAAATTTCTATTCCAAAAGAACAGAAATAAAGCCGTAGCGCTCGTAGTTACTGACTGATCATGGTAATGCTTCTAATCGTGCCGTGCAATAGTTTTCCAAATTTTCTGTCTCACTTTTATTTTAGTGGAAGGTTATTATTTCCAACTCAAGCTATGATTCCCTCCACTCTTGATCAAATCTCATCTACAAAAGGCAGCGCTATAAACTCTTCCATGGTACTGACTATGTCCCCCCCCCCAGTTCATGTCATGGTTGGCTATGGACAAATGGATTAGATTAAACTAGATTAAGGTTCACATCGGAATGTATGGAAACGAGAGAGCAGATGAATATGTAATAAGGTTTAGACAAAGCCCGACTTTTTGAAAACCCGGTTTTCGGATTCAATGTTTCCGAAAAATCGGTTTTAACCGGTATTCGAATTTTTGTTAAAAAATATAGGAAAAAATATTTTATTTAATTGATGTGAAATAACAAAAGACAAAATCAAATCAAGTGGAAGTCATAATATAAAAAAAATGAAGAACTACATAATACTTAAACAAAAATAACGAAAACTCAAACAAGACTTCCAAATAATATCTATATTATTTTCACTCATTTTAATTTCGGCTAAGAAAATGGGATTTTAAAAAACATAAAATATCCGCTGGACGGTAGCTAATTCTCGTTCTTAATTTTGACACATTATTGCATGAAATGGAAACTACTCGCTCACTAGCTACTGGGCTTGGCTTTAGAGTTCTCACGGCATCGAGTAACACGTTTCAGTTTTTCTTCTTTTTTTCATTTATTCGTTGCCTCATATAATGAAAATTGAGTTTTCAAAAGTCTTTGGATTTGTAAGTTTTTCTTCAGGTTCTTCAAGAAATTCATGAAATGATTTTTCCACGGCTTCTTTTATAAAAGCATTGCTCTGACGAGTCGTTTCTACGATTTGCTCTTCATCAAAATCGGTTTCCACATAAGAACTCTGAAATATTCTAGACAATATCTTGGCAGATAACTTAATAATTTTGGTTTTGTAGCTAAAAAAAGAACACTAGCTTTCTTCGTTAAGCTAGAAATATTTTGGGGATATTGCAAGTTCAATAAAAGAGTTGCTAAATCTATTTTTATATAACCTTCCCTAGTTTATAAATTGCCATTGAATGGATAGACGAATAACTCTTATATATATATATATATATATATATATATATATATATATATATGATATTCAGGTGTACTGGAAAATCGATTTTTGAATTAGGAAAATAGGTTTTCGAATATGATAAAATAACTTTAAAAAACCGTCATACCCTCATATGCGACAGAGACTGCACAGAAAGACCAAATAGATATTGCTGTCCCAAAACCGTTTCAACTGTTAAAGAAGGAAATTAGAAGAGAGATGCAGTGACAGGATAGATGTCTTATGTCGAGCAAAAGACGTATAACATAAATTCTTGCTGGAACCAAAAATTATAAAAATTACATTTCATCGGAAGATCGTGCGAATTATGTCAGGGCATAGAAGATCTCATGAATACTTATACAGATTCGGAAAGAGGCGAAAATACTCTTGTATATGTGCGGAAAAAGGGCCAGTCCAGCACAATGTAGCAGAATGTATTGAACTCAAAGAAATTAGACAGACTTTTTATGGATAATACTTTTAACACAATATTACAGTAATTTTTAAACTTTAAAAACTATATTAAAAGAAATAATGGAAAATATTTCAATTTTTGTTTCCAATGGTTTAAAGATTCTTTGAGGGTTTTTTTTTTTTGCATTTATTTTCTTGCACAAACAGCCGGATATTTCATGAGCGTGCGTGGCAGCCGAACGCAACAACCCTTGCTCACACGGCTTCATTTCTGTGGCAGCGAGGTGATTAAAATAAAGTTCATTTCTGTGGCTGACTGTGATTAAAATAATGTTCACGCCATTGCTATCCATTTCTTGCCCCATAATTTGGAGCAGTGACAGGAGCACATAAACGTGCTTCAACAATAGAATTTTCGGTTTTACATTAATTTATGCTTGTTTTATATTAAAATCTAGCTTTTAAGATATTGAAGTTTCTAATCAATTAAATATTCATATTGGATAATTTCCTTCACCCGCAAAATTGTGCAAAAGAGGAAAATATCATTTCACAGTATAATGAGATATTTTAATCAGATTCATTCGCGTTCTTGTAATATACAGAAGCTACTAAAAATTTTCATATATTTTTTTCGGTTCTAACTATTGGCTTTTACATTACGTATCAGTAACGATTAATTACCGAAACACAACTGGATAGTTAAAATTTGTAATTATTCATTCTCAAATTAAGTATGCAATCTTACAATTTTGCTTTTCTTTCAATAATTTAATTAATTGAAATTAAATTATTATCATGTGAGAACATGATGCTGTTTCGGTTGGACGTTTCTAAAACCTCAAAATGCATGAGTAACAAATTGGAGATTTATCGCTTTTTGAGACATCAATTTTTTGCCATTCAGAGTTAGAAATTAATGCGGAAGGTTGTCACATTTGGCAATTTATCACCAACTACAATGACAACTTGATTTCCAAATTATTTTATTTAATTTGAAAATCCCAGAAGCTCAGATTTAATTTAATTAATTTAAACGTATCGGTATTAATAATTTTAAAATAATTTTTTACATTAGAGTCACAAAATGCACACATTATTTGCTTCTTAATGTATATCGCTCAAAATATACGCTTTCCTTGGAATTTTTCCTTTTGTGAAAAGTATAAATCATTTGTCTCATAGAAGAAAGCAGATCGTTTTGGAGTCGGATGGTGGGATCCTGATCCATGGATATCTGAACCACAACCACCTGCACCACTTGGTCCACTTCCATCAAGACCTCAATCCGCGCGACCACCGGCACCTTTAGATCAGCCTCGACCACCGGCGCCCCTTGTTCAACCTTCGGCACCTCTGGTCCAACCTCCGGCACCCATCCAGAACGTCCATCATCCTAATAATCACGTGGAAAACGATCACGTGACTAGGGGTGGTATGCACGCCGAAGGTCTGTAAATTTCAAAATATGGCTAAAATGAATAAATAAGATATTAGGGTATTCATTATTTTTAAATTACAAAACATTTTAACTTTATTATGTTTACAGGACTAACAACAATAATAAATTGTTCCACTGATTTTTTTCTGTATACGGAATATTTGAATTAAAACATGTACAGACATGAACACATGGCAAACTTTAAAAAAAGCTATTTCCTCCCCCACAAAATTGTATCGAATCACGTTTCCTCGCAATCGGCAGTTAATTTCATTGATAAAGTGTACGCACTTGAATGAATTAAAAAAAAAATCTACATTCTTTAAAAAAAAATGTTTTGCTTATCTAAGCGAAACAATATAACGCACAGAAGTCATTTGATATTTGAAAAATATATTTTATTAATATTTGAAGGCAAATTAATTATCGACATAGAAACAATATTTGACGAATATTTGAAATTTAATTAATCAATTAATCAGAAAATTCTTTTTCAATGTATTATATTTTCCTATTGAAATCAAAATCCACATTACTTAATAACTGTTTAATTTAAGAATTAAATATATTTACGTTTCCTAGTAATGCTAAATATTTTGTTTCCGTTTCGGAGTAATACAAAAGCTATTTTGGGATGAAATTTATCTATTCTTAACCGTGGTCAGATAACAAAGACGGCATCTAGATCGGCATTATTCTGTGTTCGTGTCTCCCCTGTAGTAGGACATTTGTCCCTGACAGAATTTATGTGTACCAGACGTACCTACATGGTGGTTCTTTGTTGCAATCGGTTTTCGAACATGGAACCTAGTTCTCTCATCATGCCTCTGCACTTAACTGAAGAAATTTTGATTTTCGCTATTAT
>JAOUZG010033927.1:1300173-1319963 GCA_026289955.1 Argiope argentata | reverse complement strand
ACACACACACACACACACACACACACTCACACACACACACACACAAGAGCATTTTTATATGTATGTACTTATTTAATGTATATGTAAGTTCCAAAATCGTACTATAATAATTATTAACTTTTTTTCCTAATATCTTGTCGAATTAAAATTTTTAATGGCTTCTAAATTAAAAGGTCTACATTTACAGATTCTAAGAAAGCAAAAGATGAAGTTTTCAAGCGATAATTTTCAAGGTAGCCACAAAAGAGCTTTTCCTGTTTAATGGTTTCTACAGCTAAAACGAATTAAAACCACATTTTATATGCAAACTATGAAAGGCAATGCCAGGCGTTCCTTGCATAAAGGGGAGAAGGAAATAGCACCCGTTCGCAGTTAGATCTTGACTGTTGTTCACAAATTCATTCATTGATTGATTGCAAATGTGCTCCTAATACGGGCCTTATTTTGCCTCAGCGTGCTTTACTGGTGAAACTGTTCCGCACCAGACAGAGTAATGCCGCGGCTGCTCATAAGCGAGCCTGCATGCCTCATGCACAGAACACGAGACGAGCTGTTGTGAGCATCGAAACTGTCGGATTAAAAGCAGCAGCAGGAGAAAACGTCGTGCGCCGTTTGCAATATGCTGCACTCAGGAAAGATCAGCATATTGGAAATGTTACACGGCGCCCAGGGAACCTTAACTTTGATGAACAAAAGGTTATTTTTCCCAACAGAATTCATCCTCCCGTGCCTTCCATAGTCTGTAAAATGTGATTTCGTTTCATGCATTCGTTTTAGTTGCGAATGCAGCCAAAGGGGGAAAGTTATTTTATAGCTATCTTGTTCATATGTTTTAGGGGAGAGCGAAAAGTATTTTTCGCAAACTCTGTCAGTTTTCTAATAAAAACTAATCGTTTTCGCATTCTTAGAATTCAGTCTATTTGTTCTTGCTTATTAAGAAGGCCGAATTTAATAATCCTCAAATTATTTTATATATTGAAGCAATAAATGAATAAAAATCAATATTTAGCGTGATTCGAAACGAAAATTCAGAAATTCGAACTCGCATTAGACGCTCTAAAAATTATACAGACAGCATGTACCATGCTGATAAATTTGAATTGGCCCTTTAATATATATATATATATTTTGAAAATGAGAAAAATTAAATTCTCTGAGAGTATATAATATTCAGTTGGAATTATTCACTCTTCTTATATTATATAATTGACTCAATGCCATTTTTTTCAAAAAAGTATATTAATCTATTTTGAACAAGACTTTCATAATCAACTGAGAAAAAAAAACAGTTAAAAGCTCTTCCATGCTCTCAAAAATAAATTAAGAAATTTTATATCCTCTTAAAAATTTGTATATTCAAGGGCAAAAATGGTAAATTTTTTTGTGATTATAAGGCAATCACTACAATATCATGACTTCACGTGTTGAACTGGCTTGTGTCACTACGCTGAGTGCTTGTTGGACGAAAGTTCTTATATCTACAGGACAGAAATTTTGTCTGGATGTCGTTGTTGAATGTGACTACGAGGAGTTTGAGCGAGAGGCTTGCGGAACCTTAATCGATGGTTTTGTCTTTGGCCAGGATTGTGGGGCCATAGAGAGATAAATAGCCACGATATCAGTCAACTAGAAGAAGGTCGGAGATAGCACTACTGAAGAACTTAAGGAATCCCATTCTGAGTCGCGGCAAGAAGCTTCAGAGGAGGTCATTTCGGGGAGCAGCGAACAGTGAGCTCAGCCGTCCAATGAAATAGGGGTAATGCTGCAAACATGGAAATTTATTTTCAACGCGTTTTATTGCATCCTTCTAAAGCTAAGATTTGTACAAATTTATTTACAGATAATGTTTATCCTTTAGTTTATTTAAATGCAATACTTACTAAAAGATAATTTATTTAAAGATAATACTTTATATAAAGATAATTTTGCTAAAGGTAATATGTTTCATTTTCAGCAGATTTTAAAACGTAGCCAGAACCAAATTTTTTTAGAAATTTTCTTGTAATTTAAGACTTATATTGTATATATTTTTTAAATAATTAAAATACTTGTTTGAGTGTTTGTTTTTAAATGAGATTATTGTTCTATTTAACATGGACTCCCATGAAAAAGATTTGTTTTGCATTACGAGGAGGATTCAGGGACGGAATTAAGTTTCTTACGTTAGGCTCCATTGAGCAATAAAAGATTGCAGTTTTTCTTAAAATGTATTTATCGATCATGTAATAGTTTTATTTTCCTACTTTTGATTAGATATCTCAGGATCAGAGGCAAATCATTTCGAAGTCAAAGGCTGTTTGCAATATTTGACTATTTTCACTATTAAAAATAATTAATCGTTTATTCGCAAGGGCCTTAGTTATTGCCCATATGTCAAGCATGTTGCTTCTGAAAGAGAACAGAAGAAATTTCAACGGAAAAAAGAGCAGAGATATTTATTATGATCGCTTCATTCTTAATTTGTTCGACAATCAGAATATTCAATTCAGATCAAAATGTTTCCAAAGCTATTCCTTTTTCTATTTTTAAATCGTCAATATAATACTGATATTCTTTCCATGATTATCCTTTATGAGTATTAACCAAAATCTGATATACTAATGTCCTGCAAGAATTTAAATAGATTATTAAAAAAATCATGTTACGTTTAAAAAGATATGTAGAATCTCATGAGACTTCAAAGCATTGATTTACTAGAATAAAAATGACCGTTTAATCATTGGGTATAGCAATGAAAACTCGAATAAGACAAAAACATCTTAAAATATAAACCACTTTAGTTTTTTTTTAATGTTTACACCTACATTATTACTCATCACAAATTAAAGTAGAAATAATACAGTAAGGAAAATTTCACACATTTCCTTAAATCTATCATAAAAAGAATAAATCAAAACAATATTCGTAAATAAAAATTGGTTGCAGCGTCTTTGGTCCATAGAAGGGAGACTCATGAGATTGCTATTTTTTAAGCTAAAATGCCGTGAACACTCGGTGAAAGCGATGCAGTTGTTGGGATGGATCTCATCGCCGCTCTGCACGAGTTTCTTGCAAGCTGGCGCCAGTGCTTCTGCTGATCCAGTCCGAGTACTTCTGAACCTTCACGTACACACCGGGCACGCCTGGCTGTCCGCAGTCAATGCCCCAGGACACTACGCCCGCCAGAGCGTAGCTTTTGTCTTTTCTGTAGCACACCAGAGGACCGCCGCCGTCACCCTGCGGGAAAACATTTCACTCAGTATATTGGTTAAAGAAAAAACTTCTGAAAGGGAGATCGGGACATTTTTAAATGATTCACTTATTTTTTTCTTAATTGTCATGGTTTTTAAAAAAATATTTCATCTTTTTTGCTATCAGTATCATAATTACAATAATTATCACAATAATTAAATAATATATCATATTTATTTATGACAGAACAGTATTGAAAAATATATATGAAAGAGTACGAATTTTAAAAATGGGAATTATTCGGTTTTCTATGTGCATTAATTTTAAAAAAATTCGGAGTCTTTTTAATGTATTTCTAATTTAAGTGAGCTATATCGCTTCCTGGATATCAAGCAAGGAGTATCATGTTATCGATTAGTCATAATAAATTTCATCCAATTTAAATATATACAGGACCTGTGCATTGTTTATAATCACCAATATACAAAACATCCACTGATGGGCGAAAATATAGAATTTTCTTCAGTTTCAAGGGAGTTCAAGACTTCCTTTGAATCATTCATGAAATCACTGAGAAAAAATAAAAAAAAATATTTAAAAAAGTCATTGAACGTCTGCGTGGATGAGGCACAATCATTTAGATTTCAATTTCGATACGTATAGGCTCAATCTTAAAATTTTCCAGGCTCGCAAGTCTCTAATGATGTCAAAATATCACATAGCAACCTTCTATTTTCAATTTTTTTCTTGAGATCTTATCATCTCTTATCTTTTTTAAAAAATGTAGAATTCGATTTAACAGTTAATTTTTTTTACCTCTTCAGAAAATGCTTGTCTAAATTCTGTCTCTAAAGTTTAGCGATGACGAATATACGCGTCAAACACTGAGCGTGTGTAATATAAAACAATATTGTAATGAAATGACTCTTGGTTTTTTTTATTTCAAGGAGCACATTTATTTATTTACTTAAACTAACAAGCATTTTTACATCTAAACGAAAAGAAACATTAGAAAATTAATTTATTATTTTAATTTGCAGTTAGAGAATGATATTGTCATGGCAGGGATTTCAAATCCAGTACTGAGTCCCTAAAATCGCTAGGTTCGCTTTTATAGGATTTGTGGTGAGAAGACAATCAGCAGGCCTTAGTAAAACACAACAATGGTGTTTTTTACTGATACATGAAGACACTGACAAAAAGGGGACGAATACACAGGCGACAAAGATGTACAGTCGATGCAAACACACAGCAGCCCCCTACAACAGGCAGCAGCCCACAAGTAGAAATCGTCCACAGCACACAAAGCGGCTGGACAGTATTCAGCAAGAGCGGAGATCATCAGAGCTTTGTTCTATGGTCTCTCCAAACAGCTGAAATTCCCCACTGTCTTCTAGATTGAGCTGTATCTAACTGTCGACTCACTACCCCTC
Source organism: Argiope argentata (assembly GCA_026289955.1). Taxonomy (NCBI): domain Eukaryota; kingdom Metazoa; phylum Arthropoda; class Arachnida; order Araneae; family Araneidae; genus Argiope; species Argiope argentata. The sequence continues at coordinate 1,315,359 of JAOUZG010033927.1, read as the reverse complement.
AACTGGTTGCTTCACATACGATGCTGCTTCCACAATAGACAACAGGACTTGGCACACAGCTCAGTTCAGGACTCGCTTGGTCTCTACACATTGTTGGAGCATTCCGCCGTTACTTAGTTATCCTCTCGACTACTCGTTTCAAGATTCCAACTCCAACGATTCATTGCAGTTTGAGACTACCATACTTTTATAGTTTCCAGGAGGCGGGCCAAGAACCTTCAGGACCAATAAAGCGTATCTCACTTCCTATTGTACGGGTCTTTAAAATTCTCAATGAGGTAGAGAGATCGTTAAAATTCTCGAAGTAGGTTTGTAGTAATACCTACTTTGCAGCCAAATGGTCACCAAACTCTGCGATTACTAATGCGGCCCCCGAACATCATCCGATGCAGAGGATTATAAATCTGTTTTTTTTCGGTGATAAAACTAACCATAATAGGTAGCAGCATTACAGGTTTGTAACAATATTGAGAAAAGCATGGTACAAAAGGATCCTCATCCCGGTTTTTATTACCAGGCGCACCACTTATTGAAGAGTCTAAAACAATTGGGAGGGGATTAATTGCTTCTAGTATGAAAAATTCAACACAGCGATACATTTAAGAAAAGCAATACGTATACTGTATGTGGTTTCTTTTTGATAATAATTATCAATAATCTTTCTCCTTTTCCCATTGATTTATTCCTTTAATTTCTACTCGACCTCAAAATGTTTTAAACATCTTGAAATTTACGAATGTGCCTGGGTTTTAACTGATATAGTAATTCAGACTGCAAATTATCTCTACTTATTACTCCTGGCGAAGAAATTCGTCACAACACAAAATGTTGTCTTTTTTTATGTCAGTACACTCGTCAGAAACAGTAAACTGGTTAAAAGGAACCGATTTTCAAGAAATGAAGAGAGTAGCGGCGAAGACATTGGTAGATGCGATAAAAGGAGGCCTCCATTTCATTTGGTATGAAAAATAAAAATTTGCGTAGCTGCACAATGTTATTATTCTGAAGGAAAACACCATATCTATTTACTTTCTTCAGTTATAAAATAAACTTTAGAATTTTTTTTCCATTTTGTGTTTTAAAAGAAATTAGACGAAAGATCTTGTTTTCTTTTGAAATCTTAATACCTGGATTTACATTAAATTCTAAGCATCCCAACTCGGTTTTATTCTTTTCGAAATTTGTTCACCTTGAATGCGAAGCTGTAATTTGAAATTTTTTAAAATTCAAAATTGTAGACTAAAATTTACAAAAAAAACCCCTTTTAGATTTGTCATTATTTGTTGATAATCAACTTATACTTTTGGATCAAAATGATATCGAAGGTAAATAATTCCCTCCCGTCACTTTTTTTATTCATGGAATATAATTAATTTCGAAAGAAAAAAGACGTGTCTAAGTATTCTGGACAATGGTTCTGTTGCGCTGATTGTTTCTAACATTGAATTGACCCAAAGGATTGTCAACTGCCAAGTACACAACGGCTACACAATCCAGTGAGACAACTTCGAATGATAAAATATATTAAAAAAATTATATTTTAAACCGTATGTATGCATGCGACACAAGGAATAAGCAAGAAAGCATATATAGTTTTTATCTCTACACTTCTAAATGCTTTATAATTTAGTTGCGCGCGCGCGCGCGCGTATGTGTGTGTGTGTTTAGTTTGCTTTCTGTCTTGCCAGTGATAAATTAAATTTTGAAATAAATTTTCAAGATTTTATTGTAAGATCTATTTTTTATTAAGGGTCTAATATAAGAATATTTTTATTATAAGCAGTATTTGATAAAAGATAAAGTATGAATTGCATATTAACCTTTTGCACTTGGAACAGTAATTCGATGCATAATTATTCACCTAACGCAAGGATTTTTTTATAGCTCTTAAAAATAAATATATCTAATTGCTATAAGTTGAACTCTCCCGATTAACTATAATTCCTCTTCTTAATACTATTCAGGTAATTTTAATAACAAAATCAAATAAATAAAATGTCAATATAATTAACCGTCTTGAATGGTGAGTGAGAGTCGCTATCCGAGTTCAAAGTTGAGATCTATGAAAGCAATAACAAAATTATGACGAAGTTTATAAGAAGTAAAATAAGGAAGGGATGGACACGTCTTTTTCTGTCAAATGGAAAGGAAACGCGCCCATTCTGCTTGTCGGCACTCAAGATATACATTAATACGATAAGTAAAGCGAAGAGAAGCAAATAACAAAACGGAGCATAAAATAGGGTGCATAAACAGACTTAAACTTTAAAGTTCAGATATGAATCAAATTCGTCCCGGAACACTGACCATTTGTTCGTCAGTACTTTTGCAGCCATCTTAGTACGATAATTCAAAAACATGATAATTAAATAAAATTTGGTGCGTTATTTTTTTATATCAAATTTCGGTTTAATCCATCGGAATTCGGTTGAAAATGAAGAATCGGTCCCGAAGCGCTTGTGTATTAACCGCAACCGGGGGCAATTAAATGCAGAAAAAAAATCTCCGAAATTCTGACGCTAATAAGATTTTTCGTAACAATTATCTGTCAGTAGCATGAGATTAACAATACATCATACATTTATTAGAAAATATGTGAAAAACATTCTGGCTAAACGGTTCCTCTTTGGTATTCATTAAAATGCAATTTTTTGTTTGTTTTCTAATGATTTCTTCAGTATTTGAACACAGAAAACCTTTTTTCTATGAATTCTCGTCAATTATTTCAATTATTCGAAGAATGATAATTGCTTTTTTAAGAAAATAAAAATATTTTAAAATTCATTTTTAGAACAGTATTTTTGTTCTAATATTTACAACTGGCAGGATGGTACTGAATTCTGCTCTTTCAATGTGTTAAAATTCAATAATAAATAAATAAATGAATTATTTTTTACATTCTATGCAAGAATTTAATTCAGTGAAACTTTAGAGGAACTTAATTTTAACATTCACTCTTTTAAATTAATAAACCACAATAGTTAATTTTTGATTTCTAAATTTGAAACTTAATAGACGTTTCCCACCTTGCACGAATCCAAGCCGTATTCTCCACCGGCGCACAGGAATCCTTCGTGCAGTTGGAAAAATCGGCCTAATCTGGTTTTCCGCAGCATTTCTTCGCACTTGTAATCGTCGATGACCTGCAGTGCGACTTCTTTCATAATATTGGAGAATGTGCCGCCCTCTGTTGGAAAGAAAGGGAAATTTTAACATGAAATTATTATTATTAACTGAATCTTTCATAAAACTTCAGAAATTTCACATAAACTAATTTTTTTTAATTTCTCTTTTTCCCACTCTTGCCTTTCTATTTGAGTTTCATGCAAATATGGTTGATTAATATTAAATTCCTTGTAACTTATTGCTTATCCTGAGCGTTGTCTTAACTCAATTGATTCTTAAATGTAGGAACAAACGATTTCTCTTTGTAATTATTGAATTAAATCAACTATTTAAAACTGCAAAGATCGCATCTTTATAATAGTACGTATTAACGAAAGACGATTGTAAGAAGTCGTGAAAAAAAGAGTAATTAAAGGTTGTCATAATGCATAATAATTTTTTTAAAAAAATAGGTAGGAAGAGTAAATAGATTACGCAAAATATTTTTGCTACAATAAAAAATTCAAATACCACGCAAAATAATTTTTGTTGTGTTTGGAAATTTTAAAATTCAATAAAAAATAATATTTATCATACATACCGAGCATTCATATCTACTCTGTTTGCATTGAAGTTTCAAGACGACATTCAATAAAATTCAGAGTAAATAACTCTGATAAAAGCTGTTTACTACAACTCTTCATCAATAATAGTTATAGAGTTGTAGTTTTTCAGTTTCAAAACACATCCCAAGGTATTTCAAAAATTCAGTGGCGGTTTGTACGAAATCATCATGAAAAGATGGGGAGAAGTGTGAACAGTTCTTCAATTTAGTGATGATTTCTGCATAGTTTCAATCAAACGCTTTCCATTTTGAACAATCTATTAATAAGTTAATGGATGCTTATTGTTTTATAAAGGTTATTTTAATAATAAAATTTTCAATTAAGAAACTATTATTTTTATTTAATAATAATCAAGGAATTTTTTAAAAAATGTTCACACTTATTTAAAATCTCTGTGTAATAAGATAATAAGGGATTTAAAGGAACCCCTTATTCATTTAAAGCGCTTATTCTCTTTCATAAAAATTACCAAAAAAATCATTCAAAGCTCCCATTTAAAATAGATAATGCAGAATGCAGTTTTGATTGCACTTCCACATTAATCATTGAGCAGTGAACAATTTGGGTGAATAAACAGGTCTTTCAATCTTATTAATATAAATATGCGTATAATCCATCGAGAGCTGTATTTTCCTACTTACTGTACGCATCTTTGCCCCATCCTGTAACGACGCAATTCTGTCCGGCGAAGATCTCGTCGTATTCCGGCAAGCAGACGGTGTCGATGTGGGGGGCGAAGAGAACGGGCTCTTCGAGTCTCAAGAGAGCGATGTCGTTCCAGAGACTGGTGTTTCGGAAGTCGGGGTGGACGATGATTTTGGACACCTTATAGTCTTCGTGGGCCAAAAATTCGGTCGTGGTCTGAGTGTCCCATTCGCCGAGTCTCACTTTCAGCGGGTATTCGTTGTATTTGCTGAGAAAAAAGAACGAAGGTTTGAATGAATAATTCAATTACCTTTAAGGCTCCTTAACATTTACATTCGACCAGTTATAAGACGGCCAGTCGGCAGCGCATACGTTGAAAGGTTGAAAAAGGATTTTCGGTTGATGGCCAGTAATTATCCTGTACAGGACAACATGACGCCACATCGTATTTATTACCCATTGCGCATGCGTTTATAGAATTGGACTGGAGTTTTATGGCGCTAAAATTTGATCGCTTATAATTCCACGATTTTTTTCACAATGTTCTCTGACTTAAGGTTTTTTTTTTCAATTTATTTACCATTTTTTTCTATAGCTTTAGAAATTTAGGTGCGTTAACCTTTTTTTCATTTTACCATCTTTTTTTTAAATCTATCCTTTGAATACGATACGCAGTGAAAAAAATTCAGGAACGTCAAAACGACAATTTATAGCCAATCATGGAATGCTTTTATCTCTCATATGAAATAGTGGTAAACACAAATCGGTCCTTTTCTACGCATGCACTGAATATTGGCAATCTTATAACTGGCTGAATCTAAACCCGGCGAGAAGTTTCCTTACAATGCAATAGATAATTCACCATCAAAGCATTGGATCTCCAATGTCATCAAAAAATGCTCCATCAAAAATTGTAATTCATAGTTAAGCTCCCCTGTCCTATAGCATGATGACAATAGTATGCTAATGTGTCAAATATGTTAACCAAATATAACTAATGAAACATGCGGATTATACAAAAATTTAGATCTCGTAATTTTTTAGCAGTATATTAATCGACTCAGTCAATATAAGATGAAATTCTTTGTCATTTAAGCAATTTTCCAACAGTAATTACATGTGTTATATCCACTGGTAATCCAAATGATATCAGGGAATGGGAAATTTCCGGCATATTTACAAAGATTTGGAATAAAGCAGGAAAATAAATACATTTGTGTATGAATCGGTACTGTTTAGAATCGTTTAAAGGAATGCATAGAAATTCCGGAATCAAGAAAGAATCTGAAAGTTGAAAATGATGACTTAAGCACAGAATTGAAGATACCAGATAAACTTATAATCCTGAAGGATACGATGTCAAAAATTAACAGTTTTTTTTTTCATGAACTGTTTAAAAATGTTTATCTGTTGTTGCAAAACGAGAATTTGGGGAAATATTGAAAATTTCGACAATATTTTCTTTAGGTCATGACTAACTCATCGTTTAATTGGAAATTAGGTGAACGGAAAGATGAGAAGGAAGGTCAGTGGTTGGCCACTTTGTGATTAACTGCCAAGTGGTTTGAAGAGTTAAATATCCGTTTCGTGAATCGGTCCATGTTATGGACTGACTGTGCTAAATATAGCTGTCAGATTGCAACTTTCAGTGGTGGCTATACATATTTGTCTATCTTTAGAGTTTAGAAACTAACTATTGCATCACAAGGAAAGTGGGCACTCTTTATACTTAGAGTGCTTAAAGTGAAACTGATGGCACTCAGAGAATCGTAGCTCTATTCCTACAGTATAAATCTGAATGAAACTTCATATATGTGCTACCTACACAATGTGGCCAAGGTTCCCATTGTGAAGAAATAATTTGAAAGTTTGTCATCTTATCTCACTGCACTACTTAAAACCCCATGCTATTGAGCAGCTCGTTTTATTTGTGCTGCAAAAGCAATACGCATTCCTTTTCAATGAACATACCACATTCCTTTTCAATGAACATACCTTTCATTCCTTTTCAAACATTCCTTTTCAAACATTCCTTTCAATCATTCCTTTTCAAGTTTCATTCCTTTTCAATGAACATACCAGGAAACCACGCATTGAGCATAAAGAAGCATCAGTGGTATGCCCAACTTACCTGCAGATGAAAATCTTGAAGAATTTTTTGAGCAGTGTTTTGATATTTTTTTGCAATTTTTACTTTTTTTAAATCCAAATTGGGCCCTTTTATGGAATCAAATAGAATTGGCATAGAATTTCCTGATCAATATTTATCATTATTTGTAATCACACTGATCCATAAAATAAAGAGAGAGATTAGAGGGATTTTCCAAAAAATTGTCACCGTGAGTAGACATATATCTTAAGGAAAGGCCCCACATTCATAATACAATTAAAGGTATGATATATTCTCATAGAGTGTCTAATCCGACTCCTACGAAGGCATACGGAAAAACTTGAAAGATTGGACCCTCCGCAATATCAACTCTGACGGGAACTGCGATTGAATCCTAAAGACAATCATCAGTAACGGTACAGCCTTTTCCTAAAAAAGTACGTCCCGTCATCAATGAGAAGCAGCCAACACCCCTTTTTCGTATACCCACAAGTGTGGCGAGAACCGGCCACCAGGCCTGTAGCTTCTCATCCTCAATTTCGAGATGTCCTTCTCTCGAGAGACAGACGTGATGTATAAGTTTGAAGGGGCTGGTTATCTAGATGTTGTACCAGGAGCCGGATTATTTGCAATGGAGCCAACAATTGTGATGTATGGGGCAATTGTAACGGTTGAAGTTTCTATAAGGTTTTCAAATGCTTCTGTAAGTAGCCGCTTAAAAACACGAACACTAGATATTATGAGGACAAAATTATTTTCTATTAGGGGTTTCTCTTAGATCGAATTTATCAAAGTCGTATAATTAAAGAAGTCTTATAATTAATCAAAGTCGTATAATTGAATTCAGCATTATTTGAATAATTCCCCTCCTTCCTACTGAAATGTAGCTTGCGATAACTTGGTAATAAGTTTTCGACAAATAGTTATATAGTCGACGACTAGTTATTATAGTCGACATATAGCAACAAGTTAGAGCTGTACAAGGTTTATTTTTTATTTTTGAACTGTCAGTTTTCTTTTCATTTCGTTACAGTACCTGTTAGAAATTTCAAACTATATTTTTCAATAAAAATGCCAACTCTATGGTCTAAGTAATAAATGTAAGAATTTTCATTCCAGACCATTTTGTTGGATATCTGAAAAACTGTTAAAAGAATTTGAATATCACTAATTTAAATTTAACCACCGTGTATTAACTAATGCATCAGAAACTTATTCTTTTTAGTTGAAAAAAAATCAAAAATTTTTTAAATAAAATAAATATTTCTTGATCGGGATTGTAAAAGGATGAAGAGAAATAGGTGAAATTTGTACATGGGAAAACAAAAAGGTGTTAGTGAAATAAGAATAAATAGTTAGTTGCTCAGAAACTATTTATCAAGATGATCGGTTATTTACTATTACTGAGTGCATTCTCCCTATAGTATTGCAATTTAATTGAAAAGTCAGTAAAACTTGGCCAATTATTCAACAAACTATTATTTATGAGAGAGAAGAACACGAAGGAAGTACTTACTATAAATGGAAAACGCAGTGTGCAACAGTTAAGACATGATATTTATCAATGAGAACTCCTCCACACTGGAAGATGTTTACTTTGCCTTCGGCTTTCAGGACAGCTGCCTACAAGTCAAAATTAAAGGAATGGATTAAAACGAGCGCTTGTATAACAATATAAAAATATGAATGTAAATCAATGTTGAGAATTTTTTTAATAGTGGTAAAGTTAATAATTCATTCTCGCTAAAATGACTATGATAATTGTTTAAACAATTATTTAACGTCTTTTCATCTACATTTCTTTTTTACATAATACGTTCAGTTCTATGCATAGCAGGTAATTATTAAATTTTCAACCTTAGATTCCTAACGAGGTATTTTTATTCTCAATTGACATTAGTGGTTTATAAGAATTGATACACTAGGGCGAGAGGTTATCTCTTTACCCTCTAATGACTTTTTCTTGTTAAAAATGGCATAAACGCTATAATGCTTTCTCTCCGTCACACCTAAATAACCCATTGGCTGATATCACTACGCCAAAAGTTACACTACGCCACTACGCCAAATTTAGTTACCTATCCTCGCACACACACACACACACACACACACACACACACACACACATATATATATATATATATATATATATATATATATATATATATATATATATATATATCGCAAAGAGTTGCAGCTTTTCGTATATCATCTATAAAGTTTGACGGAAATAATGAGATTCATTGTAAAATAATTTTAGTCAAGACATCTAACAGAAGAAAACTAACAATTGCACTTGTAAACACAAATGCGAATTCATGAACGTAAAATAACACGTGCGTTTTTACTTTCTCGAAAGCGAAGTACGCGAAGAGAAAGAATTGTAATTGCTAAAAAATTCAGATTCCGATTTTTGGAGAATTTTCAACTTTCAAACTTCCCGAGGATGAGAACTGCGTATTTGGAATTATGTCTGTCCATCTGTGATGATGATGAAACTCCGCCTTTTAGACTTCCCTGAATTGGAAAATGTCCGTCCATCTGTCTGTCAGCAACGATGATAATTCAAAAACACTTTGATTTAAATGGATGAAGTTTTTTTAGGGTCTTTAACCATATTTGTGGATTGCTACCAAATTCTGAACAAATTCCTTTCAGAGGACATCTGCATGTTTAAATATCAGGTAACATATTAGCTTCAAAACGAAGAGAGCTAGATGGGGAAAAATTATGTATAGAGATATAACGTCCATCAAATTTGAGCCAAATTCAAAAAGGGTTTGACTGTCTCTTCTGTTTGTACTTTCAGAATCATAAGAACCCGATAACTCAAAATTGCAGTGACTTAAATTTGATGTATGATTGTATGACCACATTTGCAGTTCTGAGTCGAATTGTGTTATCAATCGAAAGGAAAAAAGTATAGGAAATAGCGTTTTGGGCTGTCTGGGGCCTGCGTATTAACCGCATACAAACGATTAGCCACTATTGATAGCACGGGATTCCCTATTTTAACTGTTGTTTGCTATTCTCATGGGATGATTAATACACAAGCAAATTTTTAGTTTTGTCTAGCCGAAATGCTTTTAGAATTGATTGGAAATGGTACACAACAATTTATGTTCGTTTATAAAATATTCAATTTGTTTAAATATTATTTTCTTCTAATGCAAATAGGTAAAAGAAGCTTTAAAAGGCGTTTATTTATCGCAGTTGCAATGCAAAAATATAAATAGCTGAATATCAGTGCAATAGTATTTGTTCGTAAAAAACTCAATTTAAGGCAATCTTCAAGGCTTGTGTATGTGCTTGTGCGTGAATCAAAAATAAATAATACAAAATTATTTTGTGGAAATATTTTTTAAATACTTTCCTTATAAATTTTTCATACTTTGAAACTTCACACAGTTTTCCTTTCCTTTTCTTTTTTCTTTTTGCATTGAAATAGAATTGATGCTCCAACTTGATACGAACAAATTATTCTTCGAAACTCAAAAGTATAGAACATTTGTTTGAACAAGTCATACTTCTAGTATTATTTTATGCATTGCTTCCCAGAACGAAGAGAAGCGCGTTTAAAGATACACGTACTACTATTTTCCTTATAAAATGTTTCTTGTTTTCAATTTTATTGTATTCCTATAGGGCTTTACTTTGTTAAGTAAAAATACATTTTTGTCTTTATAATAAATACTGATAGCCAAGTTTACATCGTTTGATCAGGTTTTTTTTTACCTAAACATTTAAAACAATATTTGGTTCATCATAACCCCAACGTAAGCTTTAAGTTAATATTTTAAACTGAGTACTTCAGTGGTTTCAACTACAGCGAGGGATTTTTCTTTTAGTTGGCAAACCACGTTAGGTGACGAAATACAGTACACTCCCAAGTATCCGACCTTATGCGGCAGAACTGGAGATCGGGTAACAAAAAAGCCACGTTTGGTTACCAGATACAGTACATTCCCGATTATCCGGCCTTATGCGGCAGAAGGGGAGACCGGGTAATAAAAAAAAAACTGAACTCATTTCTTTGCTTAACAGTATCAGAAGACAAAGCTTTTATACCAAACGGATGATATAATACACATTTTCTCACCTCATATTGAGTACTAAGCTTTAATTCTTAAATATAAGAATGCTATTAATAATGTACGGCGAAAAAAGGAAGGTGTACAAGTGATGGTAAAGTCTCACGCATTTGTAAGTTACCACAGGGTTACGTGAAAAAAGATTTCAAATATAGCATTTTGAAAAAAGTTGATATTTTCTTTCGATATAAAATGATACTTTTTAAAGAAAAACGTGCATTTTCTAATTACTAGCACTTGCAAAACAAAAAAAGGAAAAAGAAAGCGATGTTTGATGACTTCTTGGCGCAAAGACAAAAAATATGAGGAAGAGCCTTCTTTATCATGAACATGAATTATCTGCACGAATACTTTCGTTTTTCATCAATGATTTAGAAAATAAATCGGTAATAGCAATAAAATATGACTCTACTCAAGCTGAGTTAAAGTTTATGCAATAAAGAAATAGCGTTTTTCATTCACTTCCTTGTTTTTCTTATCCTGGATTATTTAAAGTTTAAAATAGAATCTTTTATCTCCGTTTCATTTACATTAATATCATTTTAGGAAGGGGAATTCTTTCCCTTTCTCGAATTCGCGTACAAAAAACATTCCTATTCGAAATTCCTATACGCATTTTGCATAAATATACGCATTTTGCGTTACCTCAATTGACGCTGAATCCTCAATCGGCGTTGAAAATTCAACGCTAGTATAATTTTTTATATGTTATTTATAGTAAGTGTGATTATTAGACCGGGATAGCCTAGTTGGTAGAACGTTGGATTTGCGTCCGCGAGTTTGAACCCGCCAGTCGAAGACTTTCTGTGTTTGTATGTGTGTGGTGGATATTAAATCTATTGTGGTCAAAATGTCCTCCACGTTGAGAGTAATAGCACTGGGGGTAACTGCGTCAGAGATTACCATTCTCTGTTTTAGATCTAAATTACGGGTTCTGGATGAATGAATGAAATGCAAGAAGGAAGACCGCCCCGTAAAAATGTTTTCTGACGTGATTGGGCTAGAAGTCAGACTTCTCCGCTCAGGTGCTCAGAGATCCATACTCTCAGAAACTACTGCATCCCTTCCTCCGTTGTAAAGGGGAACACGATAACAACAACATTTGTAATTATTTAATAAAAAGTAACTAAAATAAAAATTTCTTTGTTGACCTTAGTAAGAATTGACTTAATATTTTTTATATTACTTGTTGAACAGTAAGTTAATAAAATCAAAAGGGTTCTATGTGTGTCAGGTATATATATATATATATATATATATATATATATATATATATATTCTGGGGGGATATGGTTGAAAACATTTGATGTTGTAGTTCAACTTTAAAGAAAACTCCGGCAGCAATTAGAAAGCTCTCTATGTCATCGATTTTCACACTAATGGATGCTATAAGGAAATACAAATGGATTAACGATGGGATCAAAAATGGAAGTGACAGCTGCATTTCAAAATGTTTTCAAAAATAAAGAAAAAAACACTGTTTTAAGCTCAGCTCTTCACTATTTGATTCGGTGATGCTTGTATTCTAAATATATTCCCTCTTCTCCATAGAGTTGCGATGTAAAATTTGACCTACCCCACCAATCCAGTCAAGGTATCAAAGCGAATTAATCTTTTTATATTACAGCGGTGATGAAATAGAACTGAATCGAAAAGGAAAGAAGAAATTATTCATTATAAGTGTTGTAAGTAAAATGAGTTGTGTAGAGAAAACTTGTAGACATTTTAATGCAAAGTTTGTTTAATAATTTGTTCGAAGTTTTGTTGAATTTTAAGAAGTTATAACGGAAATGGGTTTTACCAAAAAATTACAATAATTACTGACACTTTCTTCTTTTCTTTTTTTTTACAATCCTTTTTACCTTCATAATTCTTTGCAAGGGTTCGTTGACATTGATAGAGAAGGCATTTAATAAATAAACAAAATATTTCAAATGTAGTTCAGTTATGCCAGCACGCAATTTTGCAGAAAATTCTAAATCCTTTAAAGAAACCATAATCCTGAAACCTTCAATGGATATGCTAAGTCTTTAGTTCTTGATTTAAAATAGATAAACAGTTTCGTAATATGAGTAAGTCCTTACAAAATCGGATAAAGGTTAGAATAGATGGAAAACGTGGTCTGATATATGCATTTTTCTTCTAATCAATCACACGAAAATGACTGCCATGTACCTGTGAGTTAAAAATCAAGACCAATTAATAATTCTTTTCTCTTTTATATTTAATTCTGACAAAAAAAAAGAAAAAAAGCTAAGTATTTCTAACAGCTACGTATTTCTAAATAAAATAGATGTCAATCATAATAATAATGCCGGCGTCCTGGCCTAGGGGTATCGCGTCTTTCTCGTGATCCGGGCATCCCGGATTCGGGTATGGCTGTACGGCTGTTAAAGTCATGCCCGATACCTCGGATATGATTGTTCTTTACCCTGTGTCCTAACAGTGAGGTGTGAAAGAGCCCCCCGTAAAAAGGGATTGTGTGAGAGAGGGAGTGTGAGTGTCATCATCATACGAGCTAGAAGTCAGAATTCCGCCATGAGTCTCAAGGGTTGTTACCCTCAGAAGTTACTGTGCCAACTTGGCTTTAATCACTGACCTCGTCATCTGGCTTGTCTATGAGAAGGGCCATAAGTAACAACATAATAATAAAATCAATTATATAATGTAAAATAAAATATCTAAAAGGGGGGGGGGGTTATCGCGCACAATTTTTTCAATATTTAGATTTAATATTTTTTAAATATTATTTTTCGATTTTAACCAACATTCTTATTTTCTTTTCCGTTTTCTTGTTACGAATTGTTATTAGGTAATGCAAAAGGATTAATTAATAAAAATTAGAAAAAGGCATGTTTTTAAATCATATAAATAAGCTTCAATAATTTTTAAATGTACCATTCATTTCTAAACTTATTACCACTTCTATGAATTCTCTAAGATGATGTCGTTCTCTTATTCTTCGTCTTATCATATTTGCATAACTTATTGTACTTTTAAACTCAGAAAACTGTCTTGCACAACAAGATGAAAATAATAATAATAATTTCCCACCCCAATAAAATGCAAAAAAGTTGTTTTGATTTGAAAACTTTAGAGTCAGTGCCAGCTTTTCAAGCTTTTCAGGGCTATTTCGATAATAATGTCATTGACATAAGTTTTGATAATAATGTCATTGACATGTTAATGCCCTTGAGAGATGAGAAACTCGATTTCTTTGCTTCATTGTTTCAGTGGCGTAATAAAATCTTGAGCCTAGTAAGAGCTGCTTACCTGCCAGGGCCACTCTCCGAAGTCGGCTTCCCCCTTGTTGCTGGGAGACAAAATCCTGCTGTTGATGCCACTGGGATTGCGCACTCCACACTTGTGCTGGTAAGGCTTAACGGTAGATGATTCAGGGGTATCGCAACACACATGGTACGGGCCACAAGATGGGGGTTTGAACTTACCATCCTGAAGAAATTTGTCTCAGATTAGATATTTTTGTTTTTGATTTTGCGAGGTGTAAGAGATATATTTTCATTTAACCCAAGTAAGGGATCTTCATTTAACCCATTTCATTCTGACCCAAGTAAGGGATCTTGGTAAAATGAGTTACTTGGTCTAAGAAAAGGCATTTCTGAACCTTTGAACTCGATTTATTCCAATTCCAACCCAGTGAGCATAATTTGTGTACAAAGAATAAGTGATCAAAAATACGTTCCTTTTACATCAATACAGAAGAACTGAAAAGCAAAAGAGACCTAAATTTTTCTCGGGGACTTCATACCATGAGATTCTGATACGGATCCCTTTGACTCGTGTCGATTTCTGTAAGGGAATTTTAGGTATCTTTAAAAGAATGTACTAAGCATTAACGATTTTTTTTCATCACTCGAATAGTGAAAAGCCATTTCCAGGGCAGCAGTTTTACAGAGGTGGAATTGGATTAGAAAATAAGAGACCATTTTAAAATGTGTTTATATGAGCTAAATAAAAATAAAAATTAGAGAATTAGTTAGATTTAAATTAGATTAAGAAGTATCATTACATATATATCACATGAAACGCTAACGTATGTGGCATAGAAGTCGTGCTTATTACTTATTGGCATGGCAATAAGCTATGTATAATTTATGCTACGAATTTCAAAATGATTCATTGAATGTATTTATAGTTGCATTGAATTCAATGTTACGCTTAGGTAATTGATGGAGGAGTAAAAAAATTACTAGCAATGTTCTAGAGAGTTTTCAACTTGTTACCTAAAAGCTTCTTTTAAATAAAGGAAAAAAGGCGCAAAAAAAGTGTTAACCGTCGCCAGATGGGACATCAATGTGATGTTAATATCTTCCAAAACAGTTATCTTCACAAATGTTATTTCCACAAAATATTATCTTCACACATTTTAAAACTGGAAAAATTATCTTTATAATGATATTCATTTCATTATCGTACTATTTTTCACTATTTTTTTATTTTAATTTGATACATTGTTAGGATGGAATTCAAACTTCCCATTAAAAACTTCAATTCTATACATTTGCCATTTATTAACAAAGCAGTAGGATTTTCATTACCACTTTTATTTCATATATATATATATATATATATATATATATATATATAT
>JAOUZG010033927.1:1277087-1296364 GCA_026289955.1 Argiope argentata | reverse complement strand
TATATATATATATATATATATATATATAGTCTGCTCTAAAGTATACTTGAATAATAAAAAATAGAATAAATATTATTTATATATCTAATTTATATATATCATTCAGCTTAAATGAATTTATTCATTGATGACTGCAAAATAAATATCATTCCTATTAAAACAAGATAGCTATTTCAAATTTCAAACGCATTTTCCAAAATTGTTTCTTCTACGATAGCAACACGCCTGCTACCAGTAATTCAAATGTATTAATTAACTGTAACAAAAAGTAACCAGCTCCTTATATATAGTTAATAAATTTTTAATAACTCTAGCATTGACTTACAAGGGAAGAACGCAAGTTGGAAAATTGTGTTTCTTGAGAGTAGCCTAATTTTTGGTACGGATTATTATTTAGAAAGTTTTCTTTGTTGAACGATCAATATTCACATTTGGAAGTAAGTTCATTTTATTTATGTTTATTCTATTTATGCTATACCAATGCTTCAGTCTTTATTGCATCTTTTTTTCAAAGTTGTTTAAATTAAATTAAGGATTTATCTCTACTCTCATTTGAGTCGCACATCTTTTGATACCAAAGTAACCGCGCATTCACAGGATGAATGGCAGTGAGAGTCAATTTCTGGGTGGTAAGATAGGTGATAAATAATTTAATATGTTAATTGCCATCTTAAAATATTTTACGTTTCTGAGTGTTATTTTTACACACTATTTGTTCTAATTCTACGAAAACGTGTCTCTGGAAATTAAAGAAAGAAGCTAATAATTTATTAAGTACACGAGCAAATGATTCTGACATCGGCGTTCGGATGGAAACCGTAGAAAGCGAGTGTTAAACTATTGAATGCGCTGGCAGATGACTCAGACTTGTTTATGATCTTTCAAATCCGAACGAATGTTGGAGGAATAATGCGTTTTTCACCAACACAAACATCCATTTCAACATCTAGATGACATATACATGATATTTTGAAATTATTCAGTCTTACCACTATTATTCTCTAAGAAATTTTTTTAAACGCATCAATTCTTAGATTATGCTATTATTGGAGTGTTGCAACTTAAGTAATTATAATATAGCTAATAATAGTTAAAAATATTCTGAATACCAAATGATTGTGATTTGTAATAAGTAACATTAATTGTGACTATTAGTTAATTGCTAATTAACATTAAATAATTTTGAAAAAACAACATCCATATTTATAATAATTTTTCTATTAAAAATTAAATTATAATTCGAATATTTGGAAAATATATATTTATTTTTATCTAAAAAAGTTTAGCAACTTAATAACAGCAAAGAACGACTCAAAGACAACGAAATAGTTACAATTTACAATTATTGAACAATTTACTAGCATATGAGTCGCACTAAAAGTTTGAAGGCTATTTCTCTCGTAATACGCTGAACTGGTTGGTTATTGCACTTTAATATATATATATATATATATATTTCAGCATTCTAAAGACATCATATATTTGCGCTATATCTCATCCCGAACTCATTATTCCAATCGCTGCCCTACCCTTGCTAAAGCAAGAGATATTCTGCTCCTTAAAAATTTATTTGCACCACATAAACTTTATCCACCATTTTTTTTCTTGGAAGTTAAAACAAATATTCTGCATTTTAGGTAACCGAAGTTATTATGAATTTTTACTTTAAGCCCTTAATTTATATGAAGTTACTATTGTGAAGTTAAAAAAAATCATATTATACTTTGGATGATGTTTGCTCGAAAACAAGAAAATAATAATATATTCATTGTCAAATGAAATGTATAGATTAAAAAAAAAACAATATTTTAGCTATCAAAATAAATGCAACAGAGGCATTTAGTCAGGGGCACATCTAAAAGGATTTTTATAAATTGATATGAAATGATGTATGTGCAGCAAAAATTTTATAAAAGTAACATGAAATGATTTATTTTCCGATGTTTTACTGAATAGAAACAGCGAAACTGGACTCGAAGTTTTTCTCGTGTCCTCCATTAAGGGCCTCCTCCTTCTCCCCCAGCACAAAGTTGAAGCTTTTGGGAAAGGTTTCTAATCCTTTCATGTAGTGTCGAACAATAATGAATAAGAGAAATTCTTAGATACAAATCTATCAATTTTTTCTTCTGAACTACCTTTCGAATGTACATTTTGATGGCCTTACTTCATGAGAATTTAAATCAAAATGTGATGTGAAACTACAGTTTCAATCTTAAATATATATTTAGGATTTCACTGATTTCTGTCATTAAATTTATATTTATACAAATAACAGAAAGACAGACAGTTATTTCTTTAATAGATTTGGTTCCAATTTAAATTTTAAACCCTTGAACGAAATTTCATCGGTCTAGCTTCTTATGCTTTATAATTATTGAGTTCATATGCACTCAAAAATCAGACAATCAAAGTTCTTAATGGATTTCTTTTAAAACTTCATATAAATCTACAAATTTGGTCTTGAGCCCATTCACCAAATTTCATCCATCTAACTGAAAGCAAGGGTGACCTAGTGGCAAAGTGTCGTTTTCAGTGGCAGAAGGTTCCGGTTTCGAGATCCACTTCCATTAAAGATCCGTCGCATGTGCGAATCTCAAAAACATAAAATTTGACGTTGTGCGTCAAACCGTTGGTGTGGTGCTGAAATTTGGAGAAAGTGTACCAGCTCAGAGGCTATCCTCATGACCTGATTGGGGTTCAAAAGTAGGAGGTCTGTACGAAAATAGCTTTAGCGTTACTTCAGATTGAGAAGTTGATGTAACTAAAATAAAAATTAACTAAAAGCATTTCTCTGTTCTACTGTTCACGAATGGACAGATGTAAAATGAAAAATATGTCTTTAGAACTCCGGAATGCTCCAATTGAGAAGATTCCCTGAATTGTGAAGATTCTCCAAAAGGAATTTTTTGACAAAATTTTCATATTTTCTCCATTATCCGTGCATTAGAACGTAAAAATTAGGACTAATGAAAACAAAAATATCTGAATTTAAATATTTTTTCGGAAATTAAAATTTAGAATTTTAGACGTTAATTATTTATAGGAGTGAGAAAATTTCCACGCATTCACCGCTAGATTTATATAATTCTTTAACAAAATATTTAAAAAAAACTTATTTCAACTCAAAATATTTACACTAGAAAATCGTGACATTTTAATCATCAATATATTAAATTCTGTAATAGTAAATTTCTTGAATTGTATTTAAATTGTTGCTGAAAATCGTCAAGACTCTAATTCTTAAAAGGAAACCTAAATTGTCCAAAATTTTGAGAAATAACTAATTTTTACTAGTATTTTTATTTTATATGTTTTTAAGCTTTATTATTATTATTTAATCAATCATCATCATTATTATCTGTCCTTTTATATTTATTAATAAGCATAAATCAATCATTTCATAGAATATTAAACTATTTCATTTAATAATCTGTGAAAGTAGAATTTTTAGTTCTTAAATAACCTAGAATTAAACATTTAATAAATTACTCAAATTTAGAAAGATTGTTAATTAAAACAATTCTTTTCATATCGTATTTAAATGTTTATTCGTATAGCGTTAAAATATTCAAATTCTTTTTCATTAAATTTGACTCCATATTTGAATGTTAATAACTAATTAAATCAAAAGATAGAGTTATATTTTGCACCATAACTGATTTCATTCTTTACTACTTAAACTTACTAGTTTTATAAACTAATCAAATTTACATTTTTAACTATAAAAATAGTTTTATGAATATGTATTTAATGTTAGATCCACTGAATGCAATAAAATGCTGTTAATTAAGTAATTAATTAAGTAATCGCTTAGAATACTAGATGCATAGAAAAATAAGGAAAATCTGTCTGACATTTCGAAAAAATATCCGAACACTAGGTAGGGGTTGATGTTTGCATCACGATTATCTTACCTGGGAAATCCTAATAATTTTGCTTTACGACATTCAACTTTCCGACTGACTTTCTCTCCGTATTGGAGCATTAGCAGATCGTGCACGATACCTTGCTTTATTATGCAATTAGAGACTGCAGAAAAGATCTAATAAAAGCATAGCTTTTGTGTAAGAGATTTGTGTTTATATTGTTGTGTTCTATTCATAAAGAGAAAAATAACTTAAAACTGATCAACGAAAATGAGAAAAAAAATTAGATAGAACCAACGTTTTGTTTCCTTTCGGTTTTTCACTCATTCCGAAGTGCGCCAAATCCTTTTGGTTAAAGAGGAAAGACAGAAGTGGTCGCCCTGGAACTTTCTCGGATATTCACCAATATATTAACTTGCAGCGACTAATCGCATGTCACTGACTTATAATAGTTGCATTAGTGTTCGAACCCATTAGTGTTCGATCTTTAGCGATTAACCGCTGGGTTACGGTTTGTACACAAGCAACATAATATCGAACGTGTATTTTGGACGATTTTTTAAAAAGTTTATCCCTGTGTAATTTATAGCGTTCGCGCGCTTGTAAAAGAAAAGACTAAGATACGGTCAACCTTTTGACAGATAAATTCAAAATTCGATAAGCATTTGCACTTTTGGCGACAGAAATATATACCAAGTTATAGAAATTAAGCTCTTTATGGTTTGCAGTTCTCGTCTCACTTATACTTTGGCATATATACTCTATAACAAAAAAATCGACCACCAAGAAGCAATCCTCCAATTGCTTTGAAATTTCGTATGCATGGGTGTTTTGACCAGATATGCAAATGATTAAATTTTGGTGTCCAATGAATGAATAGTTTAATCTCCAGCCCATCGGAAATGCGCATCCAGCAGATGTGTATAAGAAGCAGTTACTCAACGCTTGTTAAAGCTTTCGGTTTCATTGCGATTCAGATTAACAACTTTAAATCAACTTAAAAAAATGCCTCGCTTCAGGGTTCCTGCTCATTACGAGCAACTGTCCGAGTTTGACAGAGGTCGTATCATTGGATTGAAAGAGGTCGATTGGACAAATCGGAGAATCGCTCGTCATTTGAGTGGAAGCGATGCTGCAATTCGAAGATGCTGGCAAGGATCATTTAATCATTTACTATTCTGTACATTGTCTTCCTATCCACCAATTTTCATTTCAATCCGACCACTCCTTCTTGGTGTGTCGATTTTTTTGTTATAGAGTGTAGATAGACATCCTCTGAATGGATTTCGTTGAAACTTGATAGAAATCTAGAAATTTGACGAAATTCATTTATCAAATTTTGTTTATATAGCCCAAAGCATTTTTGACACATTTTTTCTTCTTCTCGAACTAAGGAAGATCTTAAACGAAGATTCACCAAAAAACGAGACTGAATTTTTTTGAAGATTACAATACTTTTTGTTTTCCTAATACACGTAATACAAGTATTCCCAACATTTAATATGAGTATTTCTTTGCATTTTCTATAAGTAAAAATAAAACTTTCAAAAAATTTTAAGTCAAAACCAAAATTGTGCAATTTTGCATTTTTGAAAAAAATTCTCCAAGTTGGAATTTTAATCCCATTTTTAATATGTTTTCAAATATTAAAGAATATTTGTGAATTTTTCCTTTCATGGCGTTCATTGCGGCTTACATTTTTTGTGGTTATATTTTCAGGGCATTCCATTTTTAAAAGCTTTTCTTTTCATTCTCAAAAATGTTGATAGAAATATTTTCTGCAGTTTAAGACAATAATAAAGGCGGGATTTAAAAAAATAACTTTATTATTATTTTTAGTTTGAGTTTTTCTCTATTTTATTATTTATCATTACAATTATTGTGGAATCTTATGATGATTTTTTTTATTGAATTCGTTTTCGATGACCACTTTTTGTATAAAATAAAACTTTCAAATAAATCGATAGTGGATAATTCCGTCATGAAAATTATCTAAATTTAATATTATCATCGGAAACACACAGATGTGAAAGATTTTAGAGCTCCGGAAAATAATTTTTTAAAAATTAAAAAGATCCCTTCAATACAAATATGAAATAAATGAATTTAATTCCTTTAAAAAAGTGTGAAAGCATTTATACTAGTTTATGTTCTTGTTACGAAGTTTTTAAAAAAATAGAAATCAGCTTCGAGGCATTGTAAAATAGTAAATTAAATGTATTTAAAATGAAGGGGGTGGAGCATCGAGACTAGCCTTTGAATGTAATTCCTAAAAATAAGCAAAGCAATGCCATGAACTAGGACTTTCGTATAAATTAGTAAAAATGTCTACCAGGTATACACGTTACAATAATAATTAATGATTTCTTAACATTTTTATTGGGCTTATAAATGGAAAGTTAATATTTCTTTTCATGAAAAAAACACGATCGTGTTGAGGTAAATGGATAAATGATCTTTTGCGGTTTGGCCATAAGCCACCTTTCATCTCATTGCTAATTACATTTGACCAAGTTCTGGTTTTCGATGACCTTTGAGAGATCATCGCGGCAGTTAAAGGTCGATTCGGTACTTGATTGTTCTGAAAGGAAAAATAATTGAACACCGAAGATTTGGGATTTCCCTCTGGAGAGAGGGGTTACCTTTTGAGGTGATAGATAAAACGCAGTGAGGAAACGATTGATGTTGTGTCCAAGAAAAGAAATATCTTTTATTTGCTTGCCATGGGTCAAGTAAAAAAAATGTCAGCCAAATACAATTGAAGTTGATATAAAGAAAAAAAAATGCACTGTATATCAATGCGTTGAGTTAATCATCATTATAATCTTTATTCATTTCAAAATAAATGTTTGTGTGTGTTTTTAATAATAGTCCTTTCCATGGACAAGCTAGCTAAACCAAGTATGAATTTCTTGCTTTTAAGTAGCGCCAACTAGGGCCAAGAGTACGCCTTTGCCATTCACGCATTACATTCACTTGCACAGCCCCTTTTTACAGGGGCGGGGGCACATTCACACATCTCACAGATAGAACAGATGAAGAAAAACAATGCCCGAACTCAGGAAGCCAATATCACAGGAAAGATGGCTACCCCTGTGCCAAGATGTTGGCTCAAAATAAATTATATATTCAAAACAAAGTTTTGCTTTGGGAAATAATATTCGATATCCTGTACAGTGTAAAGGCCTTGGTGAAATTTCTAGATGGATCGACATGATTCTCCAAATTCCTGTTGATTCTGGAAACTTCCCTTTTATCTCCCTAATCGCCAATTTTATCATCAACCTGTCAAATGGCTGCCAAGAATGAGCGCCATTGATCCTTCATCCGCTCAGCATCAATATGACGTCCGCAATATTATCTTCCTTGTGATGTTACTAATTGCGTTTGGGACAGCGGTGGTAAGGTCTTGGCTTTGGAACCCAAGGTTTATGATTTGAAACCCGATTCCACCAAAGAACGCGTATAGTGTGAGTTTAGAGAGGGGTAGCCATCTCAGATGTCATCCTCTTCATCAGAGTTCGGTTCAAGTACGAGGTTCGCACATTTCAGTTTTTAAAGTAGCCCTGTTGTTACTTAAAAACTTTAATGTAACTGAAATGAGATATATCCAACGTAGTTATTTCTTTAAGAACATATTTTAATTTTCTGACAGTTCTTTACTTTTAGAACGATTTTGAAATTATATAAGATTTATTTTTTACTTTGTAAATTTAAAATTATGCAAATTTGCATACAATTATGATGAAATATTATTTTATAAAGCACCCTTTAAATTAACTGCATTTTTAGATTTAAAAATATCTTTTGAAACATTTTTAATACTCTCTTTCTAAATTTTTAAATTTTTATCACTAATGATAAACTCATTTAAGAATATAGTTTAAATACATATATCTATTATTATTTAAACATTATTTTTAAGGAAACCCTTTTAGTCATTTATATTGAATTTTCTTTACAATGTCTCGCTTTTCTAAACTAAAATAGACAAATATTTGAATATGATTGAAAAATTAATAGGAGTCCATAAATTTATTTCATAGTTAATAAAACGCATAGAAAAATTTTTTATTATCGTGTGCTAACATAATAATGTTTTGGTTTCAGGTTTTTGAAGCTTCAAAAAATGTATGCAACTAATTGACGGTTTATCACTTTTGAGGTATCAATTTTTCGCTTATAGGTCATTAAAAATTGTGCAGAAAGTTGTCACATTAGGTTATTTATCGCTAACTAAAGTTGGGACTTGATTTCCAAATTATTCATTCTCTGATTTATTACGAATTGTTTTAATTAATTTAAGTAGTTAATCAGTTTAAATCGGTTTGAAACAATCACGGGACTACGCATGTAATGGTATTTAGTAAAATGTAAGATTTTTTTCATCTCAAAATCGGTCGGGCTCCAAAACCTTGTTGGTCAGCTAGGAAAATTGAAAATGAAAGTTTTAAAAAATTATCATTATATATATATATATATATATATATATATATATATGGGGATAGAGACTGGTGAAGTCTCGTGACTGTTTTAAGCTGGTTAATGACTTAAATTAATTAAGACTAAAAAGAAATAATGTTCTCACATGATAACGAAATTTGCAAAATAAGTTTTCATTATTCTCCTTAAAAACAAGACATAGAATATTTTAAAGCATATAGGTATCGAAAAAAATCTGATTTGCAGAGCAGGTTTTCGTTAAAACCATTTTTACAAACACATTTAATATTTATTCATCTTAGGGGCAAATGATGGTTATGTACGTTTGCAATAGATTGATTCACCTTAAAAGTCAGACGTCGCAATCTTTACGCTGCGGTCAAATTCAATCCATAGAGCTGAGATACTAATAGCGGTAGTGCAACCTACTTGGGTGTAAAACAACATAAAATCCCGGGCTTTAGGGATAGAATTTGCATTCACTGTAACCGCATTATCCACTCCCGATTATATTTCAATGGAAGATCTTTTCCCGCTTTTAACTGTTTAATTTTAAAGTTTATTTAAGCCATGATTAACCATTGATGTGCAATTGGATGCAAAGCAAAAGTTTCTAAGGATAGTCCAATATCATTTCACAGGTATGTTCAATAAACATATTCTATTTATATCCCTTTTAATTCAATTTTAAGTTTCGTAACATCAATCGTTCAGTGATTTTAATGTTATAACTGAATAATATTTCATAATTTGGTTTACTTATTGTATTTAATATCATAATTATATTATTTCAAAAATGATTTGCTTTTTTTCTAAGGTATTTAGAAGCAAAGATACCGGCAAAAACGGAACGTTAACATAACCAAATGAATTAATCTATCTAATGTCCTGTAACTAAACACGTTCCTTGCAGACATCTCTGTCCTATTTTAAGCAATCTCTGTTAAAGAGGAGTAAACGGATCTGGAACCGCAAATGGGCTGTCTGTCCAGCTGACTATTTGCACAAAGATGGACTAGAAGAACAAATTTAATTTTGTATTCAATCTTAAATGGTAGAATGTTTATTAATTTGTTCTTGTGTATGCGAAGACGATCTTGCTTGAAGCATACTGGAGGGATCACGGTTGTATGGTCTCAGCTTCGGAACTGGAAGGCTTTAAGTTGGATATTCGATTCCACCAAAGAATCAGGGTGTACGTGGGTCTGATTCATGCTAAATACGTCGAGTTCTGATGTGAAGGTCGGGTTCTGGTCGCCCGCTGGTCTGGTGTGGAAGCTTGTAGAATGGTGGCAACTTAGGTGTCATCCTTGTCTTCTGACCATGAATGAAAGTTACAAGATCCCTACCAAAACAGTTCTAACGTTGCTTTAAAAACGGGACGTTAATATAAATAAACTAAACTGACTTAAAAATATAAAGAAAGTGGTGAAAGATCGGTTAGTGATCTTGGCATTTTCAAAATGTAGTTCTGTATCTAGGAGGTAAGCGAATTGACGTTCTGAGGTCAATAAAATGTCGTACATCCCTTGTAAATATATAATTACATATTCGCATGTATAACCAAACACAACATTTCTAAATACGAAGGAATTGAAAGCAGAGGTAAAAATAGAATAGTCTCTTGCCTTTTTTTGTCACCTGATATTTTGAAATCTTTGATCAATAAATAAACGACCAAAACGAATCTTCACAACGCAACAAATCTGACCATTGAACGCACTGTATTGCGCAGAAATTCAAGAAGGTCGCTGTGATAATATTCTTGTTGTTTTTTATTGCAGAAAGAAAATTCATCATACTTTCTGAAATGAACTATCTAAACGGTGCATTGGACAATGCACCTAATTTTTGCCTGACCAATTAGGAGATAAGCAGGATGCTCGGCCCACGAAGTTCCGGTGCTTTACCACCTTCATAATCTCTTGGAGACAAAAATGGAATCAATAGTTTGTCATTGAGAAGGTAAAATGTTGAGATTTTTGTCAAACAAATAGGATTTTCCTCTAGATCTTTCTTTTAATCTGATTTAACTTTCCTTGTTTCTTTTGTTCTTATTTTTATAGGTTTTTCTGTCGTTAAGTTACTGCCTAAATGAACAAAAAATTGGACTGATATGAATCAGCAATCACTTATTTATATACTTTTCTTTAATAATAAAAAAAACTCTCTTGTATATGAAAAATTCATAAAGAAATGCGGTCATTTTTTTAAAATTCGAACTCAAGGTTTCGCTGATTTTTCATCCTCAGGTCGAAAAATCAGTTTTTGTTATAATATCAATCTGTACACGTGAGCTTGTTAATTTAAAATTGCTAAGCGCTAAATAAAAAATATGTTTCTTTTGATATAGTCATACATTTTATATTATGATGTTAAGTCAAAATTAAGGATCTATAGAATTTAAACTTGAAATTTCTATTTTTTTTTCTTTGATTAATAATTTCTAAATTTCCGAAAATGGTTTCGAAAGAGGGTTACAGACAAAATTATTTTCAATCATATGTTATGAGAAACATTTTTCTTACGTTGAAACGAAAAAGAAAGTTGAAAATTAATTTTGATTTCTTTTTCATGTGTTCTTCTTTTAAAAAAATCCCGAAAGTTCTATTAATACTGAAGAAAGATACAAATGGAAGCTTGTTACTTTGTTGTTTGCTTAGAAGTCCTGTGCATTGTATATTTTTGCCATCTTCCCCTGAAAAATGAAAAAATGAAAAAAAAAAGTTTTTTTATTGTTTAATATCACCGAATCATGAGAATCATCTCTTCTTTCAGCAGATCCTTCCTCTTCATCCGAAGAAGGGCCTTGGCTGCCTATTGGTAAGGACAATTTCAGATTCAACACCTGATTCCATCGTCCTGTAAGCGAGTCTGGAACACGCTAAATCTGTCGAGGCCAAACTTCCTCCGCCGGTATAGAAGTCTAGAACCAATTTATTCAAATGATCTCACTCCATGTGATTTTTCCCCTTAGATGAAATCTAGTTTAGTTTTATATTAACGTGCCGGGTTAAATCAGCATTAGAGCTATTTAGGGATGGACCTAGTAATTTTGAACCAGTCTGATGAAGAGGACGACACTTGAGGCGGCACCCCACACTACATCAGTACCAAAATCAAAACCTACTACCAGAACACAGCGGCACTCCTTTCTGAGAGGAACGCCGTCGCCAATCGCTTGTCCATAGGCAAGTGCCATAAGTAACAACAACAACAACTCCAGATGTTGATACTTCAAAATTGTTTCAATTATCTCCATAATTATCTTTTTCTAATGCTTTCAAAGAACTAGAGTTAAAAAATTATCATAACGACTTATCATAAATGAAAAAAAAACATTGGGGAATCTAAAATTTAAAACTAATTAATTTCCTACGGATCGTAAATTTTTTTATACATACAGAATAAGCCATATTTTTTGCCAATAACCATTGATTTCAGTTATAAAATTTAACTATTTCTGCAGGTATAGGAGCCGTCAGTTAATTGAAATGAGTCTCAAGCAAAATAGAAGAGTTGCTCTTGCTACCTTATTAAAGATTTTGTACAAGATTTTGATATTGTGAACGTAATTTCATTGGAAAATAAGAAGAAGAAGAAGAAAAAACTCGAACCGGGTTTTTCCATGACAGCAAATGAAACAGTCCTCGAGGTCATTCTAAACAATAGTTTTGATAACATGCGATCATTTCTTCACTGTCGAAAAATGAAGGTTGAGATCTCGGTGCGATAATTATGTTGTCAAGAGTCAAGCATATTGGTTAAGTGAAAATATATAATATCAATATTTGTAAAAGCAAACCGAAATTCGTCTTTAAGTTTGCCTTTTTTCATACAATCAGCTGTTGTTACAGTCGTTAGAGATCATGGGTCCAATCAGTCCTAAGTACTTTTAATATGTATTTGATTAGAACTAATAGTAGCAAAATGATAAACACAACAATTAAAGTAAAATTATTAAGAAAAGTTAATGCAAAGTATAGAAACGTTCATTTCTGTCTCCCGGTATACTAAGCTGCTTAGTTCAGCAGCCATAAATTCCTTTCACTTATCAAAATGCACATTTCAGGCTTATATATTCTAAAATGTTGGAATTAAAAGAAACCAAGGGTATTTTTGTTTCCATGTGCCGTAAATACTGAAATCAAGAACTTTAAATTCAATGAGACATTTATTAAACCACTAGCTTGTCCCAGTGACTTCGCAAGAGTGGAAATTTGGATGTGTATGTATGAGAACTGGCGGTCTGATCACAAAGTAAAATGTCATCAAAACGCATCATTATGGTGCCCTTGAAAATAATTTTCGCCAAAAAAAAATAGTTTGTCACCAAATTTTAACAAACTGACCAAATTTAGCCCACACGGCAACAGTAGCGTTTCCAATCGTAAGGTTCAGATGAGCGCTGTAGCAAATTAACGGAAATATAGAAAAAAAATAATGTAGAAATGTCGCATAATAATGTATAATTCCGCTACATTTCTTTGGCGATTTTCCGCTTGCTCTCGTATAACGGAAAAGTACCTTTATTTTCATTCAAAAGTACTTCATAATGAATCCGAAAGATCGATTAATTAACAATGTTTAATTTTAAATGGATCAAACACTAAGAAAATAAACAGAATCGTTTGAAATAACCGATCTAAAACATATTAAGCCTTACTCATTTAGCCTTGAGGAAATGAAGATTTTGGCGAGAAAGTTAGTTTTTAAGTAATAAAAAACTCAATCATATTTAATATGCACTCAATTAACCAAAATAAATAGTAACCTATGTTCTATTCTCTACTACAATCTAACTTTGTGCTAAATTTCATCCAATTTCATTCAGCCATTCTAGCGTGATTGACTAGCATCATCGATCCATCCAAACTTTCTCATTTATAATAGTAGTTTAGATTAAAAAAATGCTCTACAAAATGATATAAACATCTCCAATATCCATTAATTATTTCTCGAGTTTTTGTGGATATAACATGTTGTTACTTTTTTTAGCGTAGCGGGTCCGGAATGAACTTTACTTGAAGACAGCACAAACAAATTTATTTACAGCTGTTTACAGATATTTACGGGATGACTTGAGAAAGAAAAACCTCAGATAAAAAATCCAGCAGTCAACAGTCACTTACAGCGTAAATGCAAGCCTTACGCACAATAAACACAGACTGCAAAACAGCTACCATATAGCACAACAAACAGTAAATGACAGCGAGCTCAATAACGCAACGTTAACAGCAAACACAAACACAGCTCACTAATAACAAGCGAGAATACGCTAGTCCAGCGAAACGCTTCCCTTCTGAGAGGAATTGCCGAATGCGGCAGCCCGTCTCTTATACAGCCGGGCGAGGGAGACGCGAAGCTTCGAAAATCACCGCGAGTGATCCAGCGGCTACCGGACTATTCCTTTCGCCAAATCAACCCAGCTGGCGACAAGCTCTTCGACGCCGTTGCCAATCGCTCCCCCTTCGGAGCAATTCAGCGGCGCTCGCTCGCTTTTAACAATATAGATGCTTTCAGGAAACTTCATTTTATACTATGTATAGATTATCAAAAATAGCTACAAAACAAAATTCTGAATGTTTGCAGCTATCAAAAATAGCTACAAAACATTCAGAAATATTTAGACTGTTTCAAAAGTAAAAATATGATGTGTCCGCAGACAAAAAACAGGCGATCATTTCGAGGTCGGATTTTCTTCTTCTAGGCATAATGAGATTTGAATCACTGTGTAAAATCAAATGTAAACAAAGAAACGTATTGCATATGCATACCACATTGCTTGATATTTGCAAATGTTCCGTTTGCAGTTTTAGCGCATGCGCGGATAAACTAAAATAGCAATTATAAAACTGCCCTTTTTATTTTGATATGACTCAAATGTACTAAAACTTTCCACAGTTTATGCTCTACAAAATGGTATAAATATCTCCAATTCGTTAACTATTTCTCGAGTTTTTATGGTACCAACATACAGACCCTTTCAGAAGACTTCATTTTATACTATGTATAGATGACGCTACAATTTTCACTTCTTCCTACTTCTTTTTTGAAAACAATTATTTGAATTGGGTAAGAATTTGTAGAACCCCAAGTCATTATAGAACCAAATGTTTTTTTAATTGGATATTCATGTTTATTATTTACTTCATTTTAGTTTATAAATCAAAAACTCCAATAAACACATGCAGGAATCTTGCCAATGAATAATAATTTAAACATCTTCACATAAAAATTATAGAGTGTCGAAAATTAAAAATATTTATAAGTAAGAAACAGCTTTCTCGATACTTGTTAATCCATAATTTGACAGAAATGTCGTCTTTCTGGAGGGATTATCGTGGTTAAATAATCTAGTTTCGTCAAGTTTAGCTATATTAACACCCCGTTTCAAAGCAAAACTAGGGCCATTTGAGGGGGGATCTCATAATTTTGAACCACAGTCAGATGATGAGGATGACACCTGAGCTGGTACTCCCTTTCCTAGCTTTCATTATATACCAGACGGTCACATATTAAATATGCACCAGACATGCTTACAGGACGGTTCTTCAATCGAATCGGGTATTGAGCTTGAAACCCTCCTGTTCCGTAGTCAAGACCTTTCCACCAAGCCACCGTAACCCACAAAAGGGTCTAATCTGTCTTCATGATATTGAAGAGGACACATGGCAACCTCGCATGTCATCGAACTACATACAGTTTTGCGCTGTGTTCCCGTTTCTTTGTAGGAAAACTTGTGACTGATTTTAGATTTTAATAGTCGCACTACATTTAGCATGCATTATATGAGCAGAAACTGCTCCTAGCATCGGGGACGTTTACTGATTTCTCGTATTCTTTAATTAGAAATATATGCTAATATGTGGTGTTTGTCAATTTTTTAGATTCAGCTCTGAACAGCTGTTTAATAGCTATTTAATAATGATTTTCACAATTGGTGCAAGTTTATAACTGTTTCAAATATTTAATTACTTTTGTTTCTGAAGCACTGACATTTTAATTAGAATTGATAAATATTTACCCAATTAGTTTTTAACTACTAAGCAGAATTGAAATCTTGAATTGAATGTAATTTGAATGAAGTTCAAAATGAGCTATGTTGTGCTAGTATATCAAAAAATCGAGAGATGAACTTTTCCTCTGATATTATATGCATCGTACGCATTGGTAAATGCCTGCATGTATTCTCTATAAATATTCGTTTGCACATGCACCCCTTTTAAGTCCTCTTTGATTTTGTAGAAATTGTCTTCATTAATGTTTCGTTTTTTTTTTTTTTTGAGAAGTATATTTTCATCTTACAAAGAAATCAGAATGATTTTTATTAAAAATTAAATGCAATTAAGTAAAATTCAACAATTCATTTATGAGATGGATGAAAGGATACTTCATTCTTCTAAATTCTTTTCAAATGAATTACAGCTTTTCGGTTTTCACCGTGACAGAATTGATGATACGACGGTCATGGGCTCGAGGTTCAAATCGAATAACCATCGATCGGGTCTGTCGTCACCAAGCAAATAACTCTGTGAGAATATGATGATGCATTTTATTATTTATTTTAAAAACAGAGAAAAGATTTTATTTTAAAAAATATTTAATTGAAGATGTCTAAATTTATGCATGCGATAAAACAACCTCACGCCGTAACATATAAGATATTCTCCGAAAATAATCCACACTTATACTATCGAAGCATAAACAGCTTTTTTAAGTCAAATTATTATCTATAGATGTTACAGTATATCAGTCCTGTTTAGACACCAGTCAAAATTCGACATTTTATTTTATTTTAAAGTGATTAGATTTTACGTTTCAGTATATCATTCCTTTCATATATATATTTATTCTTTTTTTATATTTATATCTTATTGTTGTAGAGCAAACTTCACTTATTGAAAACTAATTCCATTTTTATAAAAATATTTTTGTGCAGGAATGGGCAGTTTATCTCATTATCAACAAGCCATAAACACATTATGTATCATAAATTTTTAAAAAATGAAGAGTGTCATTAATATCTATTAAAGTATTAAAATTTTTCAAAATTTTTAAGAGTCAAATAGAGCACCAGATAATTCGGAAAGAACGGGTTTGTGCAAGAATAAAATATGAAAATTGGAACCTCCAATGCAGAAATTGAAGCACACAACTCCGATAAAGTACAAAAACAAATAGCATTAGCTTATTTTCTCCTCTTGATTTCCTAATTATTTTTTCGCTTGCTTCTTAATTTTTAAAGCATTTTGGAGGTCTTCATTCGGCATTCTTAATTATGAAGAACTTACTTTCTCTTAGAACTTACTTTTCCCAATTTTTACGCTTTATCTTTCATATACCAAAATTTTAGTAAAATATTTATCACTCTTTTATTCCTTGTGAATTGTTGAGCTTTTAAATTTTAAATTATATTTGAAATTTTATCATGTCATTTTTATCATCGTTATCCCTTTTCATAATTTTTGGCGCAGCATAGTCTAGACAAACTCATGCGACATTAAACTTAATCAACCAACTGGCAGGAATTCCTTTTAGTCACTGTTGATACACAGTGCCGCGAAAAGGAAGAAATACTTTTCAAATAAATTGAATTGCAATTTATTAGTATCGTCGTATTGATAAAAATAAAAATAAAAACTATAGCATAAGTCATTTAAGTCTATGATAATATAGCAAGCAAAACTATATCAAAACAATTTGAATGTTAAGTAATCGTGACACAATTTTTATATTATTCGATAAGAACGATTAAATAAAAATGAAGTTTTTATAAATTAAAAAGAAATTTCTTTTTTATTATATCAATTTATGTTTATGAAATAATTTTATCTTTAGAAACATAACCAGAAGAATGATATGTAATCCCTGAGATGCGATTTCTACTTTTAGCAACGATCAGAATATTTAGATAAAAATGATGGCTACAATTTTTTTAAAAAAAACTTGTTATTTTTCTTACGTTAATTAAGTCATAAAATTATTACAAAAAAATTCAGTAAACAGTTTCAAAAATAAGATATTTTGAGCAGTTTTAATCTTTCAGTGGTAGCAATATCTAGTAAATAAACTTCAGCCATTAACAGTTTTCAGCTAATTACTATTATATATATATATATATAAAATCCATAAACATATCGTAGATTCTATATTTGCGAGAAACATTGAAACTGTTTGATGATTAAAATAATTGCTATCAGCTGTTACTAAAATTGTTCAAAGTGCAAATTTCATTTACCTGAACTGGCAAGACTGTGTTTTGTTCCACCGGCTATTCTGTTGGTTTGCTTGTTGTCATCTGAGGTTATCTGAACGAATGTCAGACTCTAATGAAATCTTCTCAAGGTTAGCCAGTCAGAGAAAGACAAAAACTGGTTATGGGGTCTTGATGACCGGTTGCACGCTGGGTGCGTCTTCGCAACTGATCATTCACGGAGAGGGAAAGTGAAAACAAGTGTCCCAGATTGCCTGAACAAAATCTTTCTTTTCTGTGTGTTTGTGTGAAGAAAAAGGTGCATGTACACACTTATTTACGCGCATTAGAGATTACGCATCTTTGCCGTGACGAAAAAGTTAAATTTTTATAAGTTATAAAAATTCATCCGAACACAACGACAGAAGGAATGATGAGAGATAAGTGCGACTAATAAGATGTTAACAAAATAAAAAATATAATTGCAGTATCTGTTTAGTAATATTAAAAAACCATTTTAAAGCGACACTAGAGCTATTTTGGGACGGATCTCGTAATTTCGAACCACATTCAGATGATGAGAACGATACCTCAGCTTGCAACCTCCTCTCCAAACTTCCACACTATATCAGTGGGCTGACGTTTGACCGAGACGGATTTAACGAGCACCACACCAGCTAATACGACGTTTCTTCGGAGGATTCGGTTCTCGAATCTGAAACCTACCGGTTCCAACTCCAAGACCTTACAATATTTGTTACTTGTAGTAATCACAAACAGAGGCCGACTTAAACTAGTTGGGAACCGGAGCAAAAACCCTATGCTCCAATACTTTAGTAATGAAGAACATTCAATAAAGGAGGAAACGTAAAATGAAATTTATATTCGATTTAGGAGTACCCACTATGTTTGGCCCCGGGGCAACTGCCAGGTATATCCCTGCCTTAATTAGGCCCTGATGACAAATGCAACGACCAATCGTTTGCAGTGATCAAATTAACGAAGGAGGGACCTCTCTTATCAAATACATTAAAAAACCCTGGTTTTAATGACGAATAATTCGCTTTTATTAGTCAATTTCGATGTCCAGGTGATCGAGAATAGATATTTTATTTGGGCAAAAGAATGAGCTTGATCCTTTGAAAAGTTAGCAGATCTCCTCGATTAAAGCCCCCTTTCAAAGACCCGAGCGGATCTTGAAACAGTCATATTTCATCCTCCTTCCTCACTCTTGCAGTTTTCCTGGGTTCTTTGACGTCTGCTCATTTTAAAGTTAATCTGAAAGAAGCTCCCGTCCACACATGGGGCGTTCCTGCGATGAGTCAGACGACAGATTTACGACCCTATCGATAAAGGAACAGAACGTTCGAACGGGGCTTAAGATTCAGTAGCCTATATTAAAATTGATATAAATTAGACTAAAAAATACAATAGAAAAAACATTTTCTTATACATGGTCAAATGGAAGACTTGGCGGCATATAACACGGACCGAGTGACGATGAATAGTTAGTGGATAAACCATTAGCAATCCAGGAAACATTTGTAAGCCCTTTGATTCTTTAGAAAATCCAAGGAATTTCTAATTGAAGAGTTTGTTGAATGTTATTTATATGCAAGTTTGTTCAACAAATATTTGATAGTTCAATATTCTCAATAAACTTTTGATAAACTTTGGAAATGTTAGATATGTATGGAGATTTTGAAATTCTGTTCATTATATAGATTTTTCAATTCCTTCTTCGATTATCTTCTATTAGCTCACACTTAAAC
>JAOUZG010033927.1:1226532-1272087 GCA_026289955.1 Argiope argentata | reverse complement strand
AGATATCATTTTTCTACGGAGAAAAAGATATTTGATGAACATTATACAACATTTTCTACTTTTTGTTTGCAAAAAAAATCCTTAAGTGAAATATTTACAGCAAACTAGCTTAAATTTGCCCATATTTAAATATACAGATGCATAAAAATACATACACTCAAACAGATTTATTTTTTAAAAATTATAAATCTTAATTTTAAATTAATAAAAAAGAAAGAAAAGTATTAATGTAATGGATCTTGATAGATCACTTGACCTAGACCTTTGAAGTTTGGTTGCAGGACGATGGGAATACAATTATAACCTTATTCTCAATGCAATCATTTTCGAAATTTTAATTAAATGAAGACAAACAAAATGTTAGAATTTTTCCATGAAAATCGATATCGTGACACAAAAATAGTTTTTACTTTTTCTTAAAATTCAAAAATTATTTTTAGAATGGTATTTATATGTAACTAGCTTTCGTGTACCCAGAATTGCTCGGGTAATGGAATTAGCAAGGAATAACAGTGCTTGGTACACCTAGTTACGAAAATCCCCAATAATAATTACTTATTACCTATAATTTTTTCTAATTTTGGGAGGGTGTCGGGGCCCCTGGACTCCTTATATATATACCCTTGTTCTTAATCGATCTTTAACAATCATTTTAAAGTATTGATTTTCTTCACTAACGCAGGCCAACCACGTTTTAATGTTATACCTACGTTTAATCAAGAGCTTCTTTGCATACAACATTTTTGGTGCTAAAAGTATTAATTATTATTATTTTCTGGTGCTAAAATTACTAAGACGCTTGATGAACTGATTCTGGAGCAAGCTGCATAAAATTTTTCAGTTCCCCCAAACTCAAGCTGCGAGATAATAAGAAGGGAATGTGAGATAAGGAGAAGTCAATCGTGATTAGTGGACTATAGGAATGTTATCTTCCTGGTTGCGTTCTTTTAAGCATTTTAAAATTTCGTTTACTTTCTCAGGCGTTACTTTTGAGATTTTCAGAATAAATGTGATTTTAATTTATTTATCAAGTTTATTATTTTTTTATCTCCTAATACGTTAAACGAAGAAACTAAAATGTGCGTTTAGTTTCCCAAAGCTTTAAAGACGTAACTAATTATTGTTGATTAGGGCTAAGGGTTTAAAATATTCTTAAAAAATTGAATATAGAAATTTAAAAATTTAAACACTTAACGCAAAACTTCTAACACATAAAATTTTCTCATGGGATCTTTATATTTATTTCCACGATTAGATACCTTAAAAACAATTATTGTTTTGCTTAAGGTTAAAAAAATAGAAAGGAAAAAGAAAATGGGGTCGTTTAGATTCCAAATGGTTTGAGAACTAATTCAATTTAAATTGGCTTGTCAAGAAAAATGCTAGAAAAGTTATCATAAAAACATCTTATTGATTGTCCCCTAACGTTTCACCACAAATTTTATCTTTAATGGTAAAAACCATAGATGTTATTTCAAAAAGTATTTCCGAATGATCTTCAACACCTCCTGAAGAGGAGAAAGTGAAAGATCAATTCACAATTTTTTGGAAATGGAAACTTTATAGTACTTATTGTCCTGAATAGTATATGTAAAGGTGACTCATAAAAAAATTTAAAATTTTTTGCGAAGCCTCTCACTCAGTAAAAAAATCATAATCATCGTTTCATTGTAAAAAGTTAACAGAAATGTTAAAACAAAACAATATTTATACAATATCTCTCTTAACAATATTCAAAATATAAACAATTCAGCTGCAATTAAAATACTGATTTGCTTGTCCAAAGGTATGTCGTTATTTGATTGCAAAATAATGAGAGCTTTGATTTTAACCCGAATAACTTAAGTTGATTTTTTATTGTAATTTATTTTAAATGGTTCTTAATATTCTATAGGAGCTTTCTTTCGAAGTATTCAAAAATTAGAATAGATTTTATAACTGAAATCTAATCTAACTAACTGAGGTTCTCCCAAAGCTCTGATGAGCTTTCACACTTTAGATGGGACGCACGGTGGTCCAAATGAAATCCACAAAGTTCAGATTAACTTCCCGTGGGCTCAGCCTAAGAGCGCGGCTGCCTACGTTAAATTCCAAATTCTCTCCTGAGAATTTCAAGCAGAATTTTAAGCTGAATTCTCGCTCCAATCATTAACGCTCACTTTGTCAGTCGGCCTCCTTCTCCCTGACTATGTTTTTCGTCTCCTTTCTATTTGGGTCCCTTAGGCCAGTATCCAGTAACAAATGACCAAGCAGAATAGTTCCCAACTTCCATTCGATCATCTGGCCTAGTATACCTTCCCAATAACATGAGAAGGGAAAGCATCGGTTAGCAACCCACAGATGGTCGTCCCACTCCTTGACTAAGTGGTCCGCCAGAAGAAAGAAATGGGCCATCTGCCGCAGAACCCTTTTTGTCGGTTTGAATGGCGAGCGTCTCTTAACACGTGTCCATTTCTGTTGAGACTGCCCATGCCGCACAGACACATCTGGACTCGGATCGACAGCTGTAATTCGCCATGGGTTCCAGATGTCTACATTCTTTTACATTTATCAAATTTTCCACTATCGGTGAATTCTTCAGCTCGAAAGGGTTTTTTCCCTCAAGGGAAACTTAGTTCTATAGAGTTCTTGTCGTCGCTTATCTGAAGTCGTGAAAATATAAACTCTACTTAATTCTAGAGAACTACTAGCATAGCGTTGGAGTGCAATAGGTGCGAAACATTATCTTTCTCGTGAATTTAGTAAATTTTACTGAATCTATTGTATATCATTTTTTTCGGACGATTAATCTCTGGCACACATGCCTCCGAAAATTCAACTTGTATTTTAGACGCATTTTTTCCATAACTGACTGAAATCGAAATTTGACTCAGAGCTAAATTCCACTCACGCCACAGAAATCACTTACCGATTCTAATATGTTTAATCATCGCATTTTTGAGTTATTGCATTTATTCTATTTTGAAAGTACATGCAGACAAATGGTCAAGTCCTCTTCGGATTGGACTAAAAATTTTATATGCGTCTACCCTACAGATATTAAATCTGTGTAACAAATTTCATCCATCTAACTATCTTATTCTATAGTTTTCATATACATATAAATTCAAAAAGCCGAGCAGATTTCCTCAGAAAGCCCGTTGCTTAAAATGTGATAGAAATCTACAGATTTGGTATAAAGACCTTATGCAACTTAAATCATTCCAGCTCAAAGTTGCTTTAATTATTTTTGTCACAGACAGACGTAATGCTGAAAATGTGTTTTTTCGAACTCAACGGAGTCTAAAACGTATAGATTCGTCAAAATCTAAAGTTCGAATTTTTTGACGATTACGATGCTTTCTCTGTGCTTCGTATATAGGGAAATAAAAATCATTTTGTATTTTTCTGAACGCAAAGAGTTAGAATTTACATTTATTTTCCTTTAATTATTGGTTTGACCTTCTTACATGTGGAATCAATGCAAGCTTATGAACAACGAGGGCTTTGTAACAGATTTTCTACCAACCGAATGATCGAATAATGTGGCACTTAACGATTTTTTTTTAACAATTTATTCAAAAGAGTATTAAAAAATTTACTTCAAGGAAGTAGTTGAATAATTGAAGCTTCAAGAATCCCTTTAATAAAGAATTTGTAAGAAGAAATTTCTTAAATATGAATGCATGAGTAGAAATTTTGGGGTTTCAAATCAATTTCGATTTTTTATTGTATATTTATAAATAATATTCTTTGTAAGCAAGTGAAAACAGGCAATATTTTTTTATTTCCATCAAGTTATCATTCATAGTTCTATAAATTATTATTCACTCTGCCTTCCGAATTTTGAGGAATCTTGGTATATAAGTTATAAGGACCAAGAAAAAAAGATATCTGCAATGAAAAAGTAGCTCGAATTTTGATAATCAGAAAACACTTTAAAAAATCCTTAAGCAATTTAGTCAAACCTATAAAAAAACTTGCAATCAAAGCACAAAATTCTTTTGCGTGTTTCTGCATTGTTAATCAGGCCCCATACAGTAGAGATATCGAGTTTCGCCGGCAAAACTGTTTTATTAAAATGGCAGCAATAGAGTTTAACTGCACTGCGTGAATATCGTCGTTTAAAGGAATTGCGAAAAAAGACATGTCGAGGAATGCTTTGAAGAAAGTGATTATGAAATTTGAAGAAACTTGGTGAGCCAGGAAACTGGTTGGGTGGAAATTGGTTGCGAATGAAACTGTGGTAGAAGTCGTTGTTGCAGTGATTGAAAGAATTTCTAGTTTTCAGCTATTTTTTTCAGAAAGTTCTCGATCGGTGTCACGTGAGTTGGCGATTCCATGGTCGATAGTAAGGAAAATTCTGCGATCTGTTTAAAAATGGTTTCCATATAAGATCTAGGTGAATCAGATTCTGCAACCTCATGGCCTCCAAATACACTATGAATTTGCGCTGATTTTTGGAGAGAATGAAAGCTGATGACGTGTGGCCTTGCCAAATTTTATGGTCAAATGAGGCGCACATCTCTTTACTTGGAGCTGGGAATAACAGTGGAGAATAACAGGGCATTAGGAGGTGAGCTTCACCTCCTGATGCCCTGCATCAGCAGCCTCTGCATTCTGATTACGTGATTGCATGGCGTGAATTTACTGCTGATATTTATCCTCGGTCCGTTTTTCTTTGAAACTCTCACTGTTGAAGGTGCTCTGTCCCAAGTGCACGATACAGTGAACTTCTTTAACAGCATGCCCTTCCTACTTTAGAGGAATGGCAGTGTTTGCAGACCACTGTCTTCATGCAAGGTGCAGCAACACCCCACATTTGGCGTCTAGTCAAAGAACTGCTTCGAGCTAAGTCTGGAGAGAATAGTGTAATATCTAGAGCCTTTTCGGATACCTGGTCCTCTCGTTCATCGGACTTAAATCACTCAGATTTCTGTTTGTGAGGATTCCTAAAAGACCGCATTTGTAGAGGAAGAACTGAAACTTTACCTGACTTGAAAGCCAGTATTACTCTCCATGTAGATGAAATATCCATTGAACACGCTGTAATGCGCTTTCAAAGCTTGATTTACGTCAATGGAGCGCACGTTAATTACAATCTGTGACTGAATAAATTTTAATAATTCTGGCAGATTTTTTTTTGTATTTTATGCACCACAATTGCACCTTTTGTGCAAGATGTGAATCATTTTTTTGTTGCAAAAATCTTTCTTCATTGGTCATATAACGTATATACGAAGTGTCGTCATAATCCGAAGGTAGAATATGTTCTAGAAAAGTCTGAATAGGGTCACTTTAATTATAACCACCCTGTATGACTATTGACTATAAATGTGGCAAGGAACAGGAGTTTTAAAAATTATCATCAATCAAAATTTACAGTCTCTAAAGTATTAATTTATTTACTGAATTAGCTGTACTGAAATTAAACTGATTTAAAGAATTTACAACTGGATAATTTCCTAATGTACCCTAATAAATAAATTAAATAAAGGAATATAGTTTAAAATTCATATAATTTGAATAATTTTTAAAAAGTAACATCTGCAACCAATTTACTTATAGTCGTGATTTGCATTAAGTGAAAATGCAGAATTGCGTAATTCTGGAGAGAATAAATTTATGTATGAAAATACGAAACATAATTTCAAAAAACAGAGGGAGAGAAAACGGTATTCAATCAATCTAGAAATATTTAAAAAATTTTGGGTTCCGGTCAAATAACTCCAAACTTCACGGTAATTTTCCAAGTTGTGCTTTAGATTATGAGAAGTTGCCTACTGCTATAATTTGTACTGACGAAGAATATCGTTTTGAAATTCAACGGAGAGAAACAGTTGGTGGCAGTTCAACATTCATCTCGTAATTTTCTGTCTTATTGAAAGATGTATGCTGTTGCTTACGTGTCATGTGCATTGTCAGCCATTAGGAGAAAGTTGTTGCTGATTTTACTCCTAAATAACTTGGCATGAGTATCAGAAACTCTCATCTGTATATTCCTGGATTTCCATTGAAGTCACTTTAGTCAGAACACTCATTGAAAATGATGTTCGTTCATATAATGATCACACCACATTATCCAACCACGCTCCCTATGGAAAGGTTGTAGCTTATGTTTTCTGCATTTAGTCATTTTATGCTCTTCAGAAAGTTGTTCTCATTTTGCAACTAAAAATTTGGCAATAGAAAATAATTCTATAGTCGATAGAATTTCATATGAAAATCGACTTTCTTCAATAAATACTTTTAATTTCATTGTTAAATTAGTAAAGTAAAAGATAATCTTAAGATAATAATCCAAATTCTCTGCACTCACCCGCCCAGATTTCGGGAACTGGGGTTGAGTCCTAAGGTGAAACTGACTCTCACATTTTTCTATACCCACTGGGATGGCAAAACCTAACCACTATACCGGAAGCTTCTCATCCTCATTTATGAGGTGTCCCCCCCCCCTCCTCCAAGAAAGGAAGTAAAGAATAAAATGGAGACTGCATAAATTATGTAGAAACTTCAGAAACATAAACGCAGTAGAATAGATACCAATAAATATTATCCATAAAGACGTTTATTCCAGAAAAATGAGGAATTTTTCTTTTTATGATCTGAAAATAAATTCCAACATAGATTCTAAAACAGACTTTGTTTATAATGCATGTAAGGTAGAACTATAGATACAGTAGTTTTTATAATATGCAGCAAACAAAATGAAATCGGAAACAGTGGCATTTATAACCGAAAATGACTGATTTATTTTATTTTTATCTTAGAATTCCCCAAAATAATATTTTATATGTTTGTTTGTTTTTATTTGCTTTTCACCTAGTCAACCATAGAGAGCTTATTTTTGACATTTCTGTTTAAAAAAAGCATGGAAACTACGTTAGTTTCCAGTTCATACAGAAGAACTAATTTACAAGTAAAAGGCATTTTATGAAGAATAAATGCTTCACTGCGATTTACTCACGGAAAACATGATATCTCTAATTTGATAAAATAAAATTTCATAAAATTTGATATGCATGCATCCAAAACCTTTAATGCTGTGCCAGACTGAGGAGTTTCAGATAACTTTATTTAGACATGTTTAGAACATATCCTTACAAAAAATCATTAACAGCAACTTCAAGTGCTCATAACATTTTTATTTCTTAAAATTTTTATTTTTACATTTTAAGTATTTTGAGCTATTTTTAGCTGAAGTAAAAATTAAATATTCCCATTATTTTTTTAACCTGTATTTCTCCTACCACAGAAAGTTTTGTTAAATTTTTATTAAGAATAAATTTTTTTAAAAACTAAAGGTAGCGAGTGTATTTTTTATTCTAATAGTGACTTTTCAAGTCTATTTTAGCTGTATAGTACAATAAAAAAGTTTCTATCATTTTTCTTTAAATTCACATTCAAACCTAGTTTAATTAATACAATACCTTAAGAAGGATTTTTGTCTAATTTTAGGGCAAAATAAAGCATGAATAGGAATACATTTTCTATTAAAAAAGTATTGCAAGATGGTGAATTTGACTTATTTGATATCATATCTTCTTTGAATCCTCGAGAAGACTTTAGAGTGGTTCAAACAAGGTCAATGCTCTTTCTAAAATTTTTGACTAAGCACTGAAATATAGTGATACATTGAAATTTAAAATTCTGGAGCTACATTTAGAATTAAAGTCTCATCATTAATAATTTGTTTTCCACGTTGTTTTAATGAGCAGAAATGATCAAACAGAGAAGAAAATTGCAAATAAAAAAATTTTTTAAACGGAAATATATTTCGGATACATTATATGACTGTAGTATGAATGTATATTATGTAATTTTCAAGGTTATTAAATTTTTTTGAATGATTCATAGATTAAAATAAAATTTCAAAACTAAAACACAGAAATGATAAT
Organism: Argiope argentata; assembly: GCA_026289955.1. Classification (NCBI taxonomy): domain Eukaryota; kingdom Metazoa; phylum Arthropoda; class Arachnida; order Araneae; family Araneidae; genus Argiope; species Argiope argentata. The sequence goes on along the minus strand of JAOUZG010033927.1, from coordinate 1,264,210 downwards.
GTAACTTTATTTTCTCACTTATAACATCGCATATTTAATAATTCTATAAATTAAATAAAAAAAAAAGTAGAACAGACACAGCTGTTCAAACAACAAAAAGGCTCCAAGAAGGAGGGAATTCGAAAAGAAACAATTAGCTCAACGATGCTTTTTAACTATCTGCACCAAGAAAATAAAACTATGAGCACAGAAACGGAATTTTGTTCTTACCAATTTGGTATACATTCAGTTTTCTTGCTACAGATAGCTCATGCAGTTTCTTCTGTGTTTCAAAGCATGCATTCTGGGATTTAATACTTTATTTATTGCATTTATACATTTTAGAGAAGGTGTTTGAAATAAGCTATTTTAATTGAATTTTTCAAAAAAAAAAATCATGTATATATTAAAAATTAAGGTTTATCTTCAGTTATTTACAATTAAAGATTTTCATATATCTTTTATAGAAGGATATTTAACCCCAGAATCAGCTTTGAAAATGTTCCTGAAAATTGTCTACCTGTAGACAATTTGTGTTTGCAAAGTACAAAACTGATACGCTTTTGGAATAGCTTCCTGCAGTAGGTTAAGACAGCACTTTAGCCAAATCTGTAAATTACTGTCTCGATCCAGCTTCTGTATTTCGCAATATTGACGTAAATTCCGGGTACTCCCGGCTGTCCACAGCCGATTCCCCAAGACACTAGCCCGGCTACTTTCCAGGTGCCACCGTGATCGCAGACCAAAGGACTACCACCATCACCCTGGAAGAAAAGAAAAGCCACTGTGTTTGTTTTAATTGGCTTACGACTTTGCATTAAAATAACATCTCAGGAATGCAGTAAATGTCGCTTTGAATTCGCTAGAAGAGACAGGCCACAAAACAGAATAGCCTAAATTCAATGCCACTCATTTTTCTCATCGTCTCCCAAACCATCTAATTCAACCAAAAATCGTATCTGTGCCGTTAAGAATGGTATCTATGTTATGGTATCTATAATTTTTAAAGAATGTGTATAATAATAATATCTAATATAATAAAGGCACCCATCATTTTTATAGAATATTCAGCGTTCAAACTTCCCTCTAATCCATAAATTGTGAGTTTGTGAAACTAATTATCGTCTATCAATACTGAAATCAACATTTCAATATATTGCATTGACTGCTTTATTCACTAGATATTCATCCACGTTATCCATTTATGGCCATGTGAAAGATTTTATTAAAAGAAAGAAGCTGAAAATATTCCGAAGGACTTTCTTAATTTAAAAAATATATATCGTAACTGATTTTCAAACGTAGATAACAAAACACATACACACACAGACACTGGAATCTATATTGTTCAACAAAAGTTGGACAGGATAAATCCCCAAAGGAATTGGCCACAATAAATTAACACCTAAACCTTTGAAGGGAGGACCCGCTTCTCTTTGTTCAGTTTACAAATGCCAATGTTGTTCCTTCAAATTCAAATGGAATGTTGACATGTTCATTCAATTAAGCATTTGCTGCTCTCAGCCCACTTGCATTACCTTTACATACTACGTTCAAGTTTTTCCCCCGTATTAAAATCTTTTCTAAAAGTGATTAGTTTTTACTATTTCTTTTGGATACTTTGAACATAAATATATATTTTTGCTGCTAAGCCAAAACTTTTATATTAGTGTAATATTAAACATAGGAAGATAAATGCAAAATTTCTAAATTAAGATTTTCAAATAAGTTTGTGTTTTTATCTAATTTCTTTTTGTCGTTGTATGATCAATAATTGTTTTGCATTCTTAAATTCAACTATTTAAATCCATCAACCTATGACAGTGGCAAATTTTTCAATTAATCAAACAAACTATTACCATGTCATTAAAAATAAATACATTAAACTTTTTGCCCCATGGAAATTTAGTGTTTTGTGCAAACCGTGTTTATGAATAGTTTATCAAAAACTTTTTGATAAAATGTGTCTTACCGTGCAAGCATCTTTTCCCGGTTCACCTCCTGCGCACAAGAATCCCGGGTGCAGCTGATAGCTTCGACCTAATCTTGTCTGTTTCAGTCTGTGCTCGCAATCTCGTTGACTCAAAATTGGAACGTCCACTTCCTTCAGCACACTCTGGTACTCCCCCTGCTCACCTGAAACGAAGAGAACAGGGTCAGATTCAATAATGTCTCCACTTAAATTTCAAGGGTCTTATTTTCAAAGTTTTAATCAGTACGAGAACAATCTTTCTACGAGTTGAAAGAGAATTTTCTCTCTATCTGAAATGTGAAAAAATTCTTATACTTTCGAAGTAAAATAGATTGGAATTTTAATATGTGATAAAAATTCTACTTTCGCTAAATCATAAAAATTCCATAGGTTTTTTTAATGATTTTGTGTTTAAGCTAATAAATTAGTGCAAATGAACTCTTATCGGCCCATCTAAATAAAGAAAATATTCAATCATACAAAAAAGAATGTTTTTTAATTAGATTTTTCAGTCCCCTTTCATTGTCATTATTTTTCTTTTATTTTGTATTCGTTTCAAGAATTTTAATGCAGTTTAAATTTATGCGTTTTATTACAGTCTTACCTAATACATTTTTACGTAAAAATGTCTATGAAATTTTTATGGACATTCACAACATACTAACAGAAAAAACAGTCGATTCTCATTCATTGAAACACTTTACAAATTGAACATTTCAAGAAAATTAAGCCATTAACCTTATCATGAGAAATACTTTCTGAATAAAATAAGTCATTTTCCTGCATTGTGTTAAGAGTATCGAATAGAAGAATAAATTCCAAGATAATAAAAAAAAACATTGATTTCCTGCTTTTTCGGCTTTAGGGATATGGCCCATTCTACTACATTTTATATGCTCTTGTTCATTGTTTTTGTTAGAGCCATTCCTCCTGGAATGACTTTTCTTTTTGTAAGAATCGCGTTGTGATATCTTTGGCAAAACACTTATCTTAGGGAGTGTATGCTAACTTGTATTAAACAGCAAAGTTTTTAATTTTAATTTAAAGCGTGAAAGCTTAGCATCATCGGAAGCGTCATATATCCTACAAAATGTTAGGCTATACAGAGTGGTGTACTGATAAAGAAAATACTTGTAGATTCAATTTTCCATAGAGGATAGAACATGACTGACTAGTAATGTTCAATAAAAGGTCGGTGTATATAAAAATAGACCTTGCACCAGCCCAGTGACGTCTGTTAAATACGACTTCAGAATCGAGTAGATCCTATCTAACACCTCATCCACTATTGTCCCAATTAATCATTTAACTTATTCATTGGAGTATTAAGTTGGTTTTGGTTCTTAGATATGTGACATAAATTATATGCGGATAAAAATAAATTTCTTACCAAAGGCGTTCTTTCCCCAACCAGTCACCCAACACCTTAGATTGTCGAACCTCTCGTTCAACTCTGGCAAGCAAGCTGGCGAAATGTGGGGCAGACTTGGGTCCACGGGCGATTCCAACCTCAGTAGAGCCAAATCATTTTGTAGATTTCCAGGATAGAAATCGGGATGAACAACCACTTCGATTACATATTTCTCAATGTACGGATAGAATTCATCGTCCCTGTGGACGTCCCAGTCCCCAAGTCGAACTTTCAGTTCATCAGCCTGGTGTCTGTTCAAAACGCAAATACAAATAATGAGTTCGGAAACATATTTTATGTGCAAATTTCTAATCAATAACTTGAGTTTCTAATCTTAATTAACTTGTTTGTTTTCAAGGGTTGAATGTTCCTACTTCGATACGTCGATTACATTAACTCCACAATAAATTCCCTTTTCAATGATAGGTATTCATGTTTTTTTAAAGTGTGCTTTCCTTACGCATTGAAAGAAAAGATTCGTATCTCTTTGATAAATTTGCACAATGAAATATTATCTTGTGCTAACTTCATAATGGCAGTTTTAATAATGTAATAATGGATGTTGACTTTTCCCTTTTCTTACTTAAAAATTTTTTAAATATAAATTTCGGAATTTTTTTTCTTTTATTCATTTTGATTAATAAACAACAATAAGAATTTTTAAAATTTAATATTTGAAAAAAAAACTAATATTCAGCAGTTGTATAGATTGTTTTAAATATTTTTCGTGACAATGAAATAAGTAACAGATTCATTTTAAAGTTCTTTAGGTTGGTTTTTATTATTTTTTTAAAAAAATAAATGTACATAATATTATATTTCTCACCTCTTTATTTTTTATGGTCAAATTTAATTATGTTTACTTTACCCTAATGTGCTTCAGTTGAAGAAAAAGTATGAAATAATCTAATTATTTTCATATAAATTCCAATTTTCAGTAAATTTAATTTTTTCAGCCTTATCAAGCACTGAATGCGATATTTATCTTAATACCTTCATAAAGAAGACAGCCAGTGTTCTAGGTGATTGATCGCCAAAGTTAGCTGTGAAGTTATGATATAGAGTTGAAAGACTTCCATTTTCACAACCATTCTGACAAATTGCTTCAAGTTATAATCATTTCAAAATCCCTCTTAAAATTTTATATATAAATAGGTCTATGAATGATATATTTTATACATATCCGACAGTTTGCTTAATTCCGTAAGATTTACTTGAACTTACTTCTTGAGACAATGTGCTGCTGTTGCCACCCATTGGTCAGAAATAAGGGTGCCACCACAAACGAATAAATTATTACCAGGTCCGACTTTCAAAAGTATAGCCGCCTACAAAAGAATGCAAATCCATGTGAGATATATTTTATAAAAATGAACTGTACCATTAATTTTATTTCCCTGTAGAGCATTTTTTTTAACCATCGATACCATAATGGTATTGTCAGACTTGCTAATAAACAAGTGACTACTAATAACAAGAGTGAAAATGTATTTGTTCTACAAATCAAATTGTTGGCCTAGAATTATGAAATTATTTTTCAAATATATTTAGGCGAGTGAAAAAATTCATATCAAAGCTGTTCGTATTTGAAATTTCAGTTAGTATTTTAGTTAATTAAAAATTCAGCACAATATTGGCATTTCTCCTTGATAAGATCCAATAATATTGTGGTATAAAAATTATATTTTTTAAAAATACAATGAGAATTATGTTTTCAATGATACTTATCGTTTTGTCGATAAATTCCCTCCTCCTAATTTCAAAAAATGTTTTGAAAGCATTTTTTATGCTTTTTTTTAATTTTTTGTAACGATATTTCTTTGTTATAAGGAAATTCAAACTGTTTTCTTTATTAAAATAAATGCTTAGTGAGGTTTATTTTCCATTAATTAAAACTAAACGCATTTTTCTCCTTGTTTTCATTTCTATAAAAAATGTGTGATATCTTTGAATAATATTCATATTTCTTAAGAATCAAATATATGCACTAAATTTAATGTTATTGATTGGTATTTTTTAATTCTTTTCATATTTTAATCAAACTAACGTACAAAAACCCTCACGTTATTTTCGTGTTGAAATATCAACTTATTATTGTCATATTTTACCTAAAGAATCAAAATGAAGTAAGCATTGACTATATGCTATTAAATGTAATGTCATAGATGAGGACGTACACAATGCATTTTCAATGTCTTTCGTAATCTGAAGTTTAAAAACACTTTGAAAAAAGAATGCATGAATGTCAGATTTGCTTAATATTAATGTTTTACGATGTATCTCTCGAAATTTATAGCTTATTAATCCCCATTTAGTTTTTCTCGTACTTATCAACCCGAGGGCACCGATTATAGAACTCATGAATTTGTTAATTTCTAAGTTTCATAAGCTGAAATTTTTTTTTATCATTTTAATTTGATATGCCAACTATGCTATCTAGTATTTTCTCTAATAATTAAAAATTAAAAGCTTAAAGCTATTCCAAAGTGAGAAAAATTGTTGTCCGAAGAATATTTTTATAATTCCATTTAGAGGCTACAATTATTTAAAAATAAATCATTTTAGCAAAACTGAGGAGTAAATGTATAGAAGTTGTTTACTCTCGTTACCTGCCATGGATATTCTCCAAACTCGGAAGCGTCGTCGTGGTACTGGAGATTATTGACTCGCCCATGCACTCCAAGTCCATTCCTGGCCCCACACTGTCCTTGATTCACTTGCGGTTGGGGTTCGTGGTACTCGGGTTGAGGGTACACTCGTTTTGGAGGGCGGGAACTTGGTGGTGGATACACTGGTTGAGGCTGCGGGTAGCTAGGCTGAGGTTGGTACACTGGTTCCTGGGGATACACGGGCTGAGGAGGACGTTGTGGTCGCCTTTGTGGAGAGTGCTGGTTCTGTGGATATGATGGCCTGATAGAACGATTCGGGTTCGGTCTTGTGGGAGGGGGATGAGGAGGAAAATTTTGTGGTGGTTTAGGTTGAGGGAATACTGGTCTTGGACGACGTTGAGGTGGTTGGTGTTGGGAAACCCCTTGAGGAACCAATATTATTTGTTGCTCCTGAGGATGACCTAAATAAAATAGAAAATCAATTATACAGAAATCAAAATGAATATCTTGAAGTTGCAAACATATAAATTCAAAAAAGTGGTTCTTCTAATATATTTTGAATAATAATTAATATTTGAAACTAAAAATGAATAAATGTTCTTAAAGATGAATCTTATGAAATATTTCATCAGAAGTGCGCAGCAGAAATTCATGCATCAATAACTAATGAATGGAACAAATGCCTGTTTTAATTAGATTGTGCCAAAAAAAGAACAGAAATTCTATCAGTAGAAGCATCGTGCATGAATTGCACAAACTTGCGAAAAATTGACGAATTAAATAAATAATATCTTACATTCCTGAATATTTGGGTCACAATATTTAGAACAATAACTGTGATTTTAACACACACAATTCAAACTCTGTCATTCCTAAAACACTACAGAGCATTGTATCTTTGTATAAAATATTCTAGCTGAAGTAATTTTCTTGTTAAATCCCATAAAACATTGAATTTTTAAAAATAAGTGCAAATTTAAAAATTTGAATTTATATCAATGGAATGCTTTATATCGTATTTAAATCAAAACTAAACTTTTTGTCGGCCACAGTTGTGTTAGGTAAAGTATTGCTTCTGATAGCGGATTAAAATAAGATTGTCTGCTTACCATAATAAACGAATCACAATTCTCAATAATTTTGTACGTCATATCAAATACTAAAATATGGTTAAATACTTGAAAATTTACTTTAATTTTTAAACCACAAAAAGAATTCATTAGTATAATCGTATTCGTTCGTGTTATGTTATTATTAATACACAAACTTTTAAAGTAATAATTTCACATAAAAATATCATTTCAAATTATTAATATTAATTTTGTGAAGATGTTATTCCCAAAAGCAGTAGACATTTCATTAATGAAATTTTTTTATATAATATACCAGGTGCATGAAAAGTTAGCCTGTTAGTCCTTGTTAAAGCGAGTAATTTTGAATAAATTTGATAAATCACCTGACTGTGGATCTTGATTTACGATATAGACATTTTGTTCCTCTCCGTTACCTTGGAATTGCTGGAGATTAATGCCTTGGAGTCCTGGTGGCAAAAGACCTGGAGGAAGCTGACTGAGGTCTCCAGCAGGGTGAGGAATAGGATAGTTATCTGGACTGAAGGGCAATAGTCCACCTGGGGCACCCCTTTGGGGCACCTTACAACACCTACGCAGTAAACCACAGCTGTCTCCTACATTACCGAGGCCGATCATTCTCGCCATGATGTCTTCGGTGTATGGAGCAAGAGTTTCAGCTTCAACGATATCTTCTTTGGTTTTAGTCTATCGAATAAAAAAATGCAAATAATTAAATGACATTGTCACTAAATTAAGGCAGTAAATACTTTTTGTAAATCATTGGCATATTAATTATAAATGGATTTTCGTAATGATGCGTGTTCCATTAAAAAAATCTGAAAGTGCCCTATTCGTTTTTTATACATTACTATTTGTAAAAACTAAGCAAAAGTCAAGAAGAGATTTGATTACTTTTAGTTTTAAAAAGCAAGAACTTAAATTCAATATTGATTTTTCTGCTCAGATAAAACATTTTTTTTATAAATAAATTGAAAATTGGATCATATACTACTATTAATGTTAATTTATTATAAATTTAACTAGATTCTTTGCCATTTTAATCCAATAAATTTATAAGCCTAATATTTATTTTACAATCAACAAATAAATAGAAAAAAATGTATTTATGCAAATAAAATGCTAAGAACTTACTTCATTCCCCGCACTTCTTTTTGAGACTTTTCTTGCTGACCTTTCGTCAATATCATCTTTTTCCAAAGATCTTCCATAATTGGCCAAATACCCGTTTCTGCACAGGTAGAAAGGTACACAGATGCATTTGTCTTCGTTTCCTTGATCATTACTGAGGATGTAATTTCCATTTGCAAGCTCATATATTCCTTCTTGGTCGAATTGCTTGCTTCCTGGTCTGAACTGCTTTGCAGTAGTGTCTTTTGCAGCATATCTTTCGTTTGTTGGCAGAGGCTGTGGCGCATAGGGTCCGGCTGGTACATACGGTTCGTCATCATCATCCCTGTCTGGTTTTGAAGTTACGAGAAAGTGTCCATTTGTTTGTGATTCTGACTTAGCGACGTCTTGTTGATTCTGGGACAAAAACTTCTGTTGAGACTCTTGGTATGTAGGCCTTTTGTGGTAGTCATTTGCGGAAATATAACGAACAAGCTCTTTTTCTGGAACAACAGCATATTTATCTTTATTCTGTTGATTGTTTGTTACTGGATTTTGGGGAGGAGGAATGTAATATTTATGATTTGCTTGCTTTGCTTCGTGGATTCTCGAACCAAACTCTTGTTTCTGGGGATTTATAGCCTTTTGATATGCCTGACGATTAATTTTTTGTGACTCTGTGGATGGCAGATAGTAATTATCAGACTTAGTTTGTTCTTCCTCATCTATAGGAATTGGCGGATAAGGTCCGTTATAGTATAAGTCCTCCTCTTGTCGCTTCTTTGATGAAGATTTCGCTCCATCGTCATCGTCTCCTTGTTTACCAGAAAACGATATAATGGGAATGAAACCTTGGAGGGACAGTTTACGGTTACCTGGATCATCATTTAGAATTCTTCCTTCTCTGATGTTGCCTAAAAGATCTAGATTCATCGCTTTTGAACTTCTTCCTCTGGTTACGTTGGCTGGAGCAAAATCGTCTGAAAAGAGTTCTGCCAAAAAGGAACTTCTTCCACTTGTAATGTTGGCTGGCAGGAAAGCTTCACTATCGAAAACTCCTGGTGAGAAGATCTGTGTATCTGTCTCATTTTTTGACGATGCCTCGGTTGCTGGGGCTTCAGAAGTTACAGAGGCAGTGGATACGGTCGTGCTTTTGGGTGTCAACTCATCAGCTGTTTGGGAATCTGTGGCACTCGTTGTGGAGTTCCAGAACCATTGCTTCGAACCTTGTTGAGAACCTGAGTTTAGAATATGTTCATGTCAGATGTTTTCTTCCAATTCAATAAATTCTTCATTATTAATTATTTTCCGTTAAATTTTGATAAATATTGATGAAAATGTATCAAATTGAAAATAAAAAAGACATTCACGAAATTTTCAATAAAATAAATGTTATATACTTAATCATAACTTTTTCTGTGAAAAATAAAAACAGCTTTTATGATTTTTTATGAATATTTCACGATTTATTAGGGCAAACTAGTAGAATAACTCAACGTATTCTTAATAAAAACTGTTTTTACGATTCTTTATGAATAAGTTTCGCAATTTATTAGGACAAACTTATAAAATACCACTCTACTAGTACTTTTTAAGTATTTACTGCAAATACTTAAAAAGTAGTCATTCAATCATACTAACTTCTAAAATATAATAAAGATGAGTTACTTTGATATGGCTTCGTTATTTTTCAAATATTCGATAATTGAAAATTATGTATTTTGCAAATCAATATTGTTAAAGAAATAGATTTTGCATATTAGCTGCTAACAAATTTAACTGCTAAAAATAATTTTAACTGCTAACAAATTAAATAATTACATCAATTATTATTCCAATATAAGCCAAAACCAAAATTATATATATAATCAGCTATTCTTTTTTCTTCAGAAGAATGAAATTCTTAATATCTTTCATACAGCATTCTGAATTTAAATTTATAAAACTTAAATATTGTAACTTATAATTAACATTATAAAAATTTCATATGTAATTACCCGCTTAACAAATTTAAGCTATTAAAAATTGTGTAAAAAGTAAAACAATTCATACATTTTGGGGGGAGGGGGTGACTTAATATCGAAATATTAAATTTGATTAATGCCTCTTTTTTGTTAGTTATTAAAATGACTAGTATATATACACAGTTAGTAACTAATATATATATGCACACACACAATGAAGAGCCAGAAAAACTGGTATAGAGATCTTTTGCAAATAATGGAGGTGTTCAGCCACTCAACGTAACACGATGTGAGCGACAATGTGCGTATAAGAAAACAGGTGACTGAGGAGGCTATTATTCTTGCTATTATAATGATAAGTCATAAAGATTTAAGAGATTTTTAACGGTGACTAATCAACGGCGCACGAGAGAGGGAGCACAGCATTTCCGAAGGTGAGATGAAAGTTGGATTTTTGCGCTCGGCCATCTCTGTATCTCGAATAAATAGGTTTTCGGTAAAACTTCAATTCTCTGGCAGCGGTGAGGCTTGAAAAAGGCCTTGATAGAACAGAATCATCGAAGACTGAAAATAATCGTTAGACGAGATAGACTTTCAACACTTCCTCAAATTGCTGCGGATTTGAATGCATGCCCATCTACAAGTGTCAGTATACGCTCTATGCAACGTAACCTAATTGTTATGAGCTTTCGCAGCCACAATCCCTCTCGTGTACCATTGGTGACTCAGTGGCACAAAGCCTGGGCCAACGCAAAAATTGGGCTCCTAATTGTTAAAGGGATATCTTATATTATGGTTTGAAATTTCTTTGTTTACCATCAGAGTCACTGCAGTGGAATGGTAACAGATAAAAGTCTCCAAAGATTGGGTCGGACAAGATAAAAGTTTAAAACAAATAATTTATTTAAGAATAAATAAAACATGAACTTTTTACAGGTATGACTCTACAGGCGGTCATTATAGGATCAGAGAACCACCACACTAATACACTGTCTCAGTATAAGTCTCACGTTTCAAAAAGAATGGTATGTGTTTATATCATCTCTTAGTTCTAATATCTGCATAGTAGCTACGGTTATTATCTTAAATGTCAAATACGATACCGATTAAACAGCAATATGTTTAATGTCAAGTGAAGTGATTCACCGAAACTAATTATTCACAAAAACAGATTCAAAAATGATTTGAATCATTTAAGAAAGAAGTACGAGAGACAAAAGAATTTGGAATTTAGAACATTAATACCAAAATTTTCTAATATTAATGAATGAAAAAACGTTGTCTTGTCCAAGGAGTTTCGTTTACAAGTGTATCGGGTGTATGGCAGTGTACAGATGTGGAGAAAACCCAATGAAACCACGGATCCATCATGCCGACAAGGAACTGTTCAAGATGGCTCTGCGAGGGTAGAGGGCTTGAAATGGGGCCGTTGATGTTTGTAGACTCGACCATGACATGTCAGCTCTGCTTTAATATCCTTTCCGACCCTCTACATGCCTTCATGTCCTGTGTGCATTCTGACGGACGTGGGCAATTCCAACAGGATAATTCGCCAACCTACAGGTCTACAGTAGCTAATGAGTGGCTTGAGAAGTTTTCTTTTGAATTTCTTTCCCATTCTTGGCCACCTAATTCTCTTGACATGAACATTATCGACCATATCAGGAATGTTTTGCAGTGTGCTGTCCTTAGGAAATCTTCATCACTTCGCACTGTGGAGAGCCCCTCAAGATTCATGGTGTAAATTGTCTATAGAATATCTTCTGAAATTAGCTGAATGCATGCCACGCCATGCTGTGGCGTTTCTGCGTGCTCGTGGGGGCTTTACATGATATTAGATTGGTGTACCGATTTTTCTGGATCTTCAGTGTATATATATATATAGATAGATAGAGAGATAGAGAGAGAGATAGAGAGAGAGAGAGAGAGAGAGAGACTAAAAAAAGATTTCCAAAATAAAAAAAAGATTTCCAAAGATTTCCAATTGTTAAAAAGATCTATATTTCATCCTTATTAAGCAAATTCTTTAAATTTTAGAGCAACTGAGAAACAAAACATTTAAGCAGTAATATCAGTGTATAAATATAAAAATTGCAATAAACTTACCAGCCTCAGACTGTGAAGCAACCAGTGGTGTCCACACCAGCAGACAGCAAAGAGCTGCGAACCCAAACTCTTTCATGCTTTTAATTACTCGGAATATAACCTGTTGATGGAAAAGAGAATAAGAGCTATATAAAAAATATACTATAATAAACTTCAAGTGTAGAAAAAAACACGGTGTATAGCCGTTTAAAAGATCCAAAGACTTGGATTTTTCGGCGCTTGAACTTCACTATAAAGTGCCAACCATTCCATGTAAGTAATCGTTGATTGGCTTAGGGTAATGAAAATTTACATATGATTTTTCTATTGTTAAAATGACCTTTTCCATTGGATGTACAAGCACATTTTCAACAGTTTTGACACATGGTATTGAACCGTGGTTAGAGTAAATAACTTGATAAAAGGTATCATTAAAAGCATTGAAATGATTCAATTAATAATTGTATCTTAATAAAAAAAGATTTTCAAATCGGGAAGTTTCGTCCACAAGAAAATAATATGTTGGAATTTGGAGACACAGCATATAGCTGTTTGTATTTTCTTAATGTACATTTAAGTTCTTATCGCCTGTCTTGTGATTAAAGAAGTACAAATGATAAACAACCATTTCAAAAATAGAAACTTTTTGTTCAATGAAAAAAATGCGATGAAGATAAGCACAAATATAAACGCAATTTTAAATTCGTGAACATAAAAATTGTGTAAAAATAACATGAAATGTTCAACTAGTTGCATAGTTTTTTTCTTTCTATCAATAAAAAACGGGGTGCTGCTGAATTTGATGCCAAACATGGTTTTATTTAAAAATAAAAATCACTTGGAACAGCTTATGATGCAACTTTACATCTACTGTGACAGGATAATTGGAGGATGCATTTGCATGTTACTTTAGAATGAATTCTCTTTCAACGAATTCATCACTACAGACAAAGTATCTTTTCCTCTGTCTACAAATAATGATTACGTAATTTAAAATATTGGTAATCATTCATAAATAATCATCAATATTTAGGATAAACTAAAAATCCGAAGGAGGACCATTATAGTTACTTTCAAAAGATATCACAATATTCTACAAACATTAAAACTAAGCATGCAAGTAAAAGACAGTCGTCGTTTGAAAATACAAACAGATAGGTATAGATGAAAGGGGATAAGTCTTTTCAATACAAGGTAATCGATCCCAAAAAATGTTGGTAGAGCCTAATTAAGGTAGAGGCATGCGGGACAGTTGTCTCCGCTCCCACATCAGAGGGGCACCAAAATAAAATAGAAAGTTTATTTTGCTTTTCCTTCTTTAATAAACTTTTTTTCAGTTCCTCATTACTGAAGTGGCAAAGCAGAGGATACGCACAAAGAAATCTTGGCTCCGGGCCTCAATTAATCTAATTCGGGCCCTGAAATTTTAATATTTAATATCAAATTAGATATTAAAAGGAAATTGAATCATATCGCTCTAATTTTACCAACGCAAATCGTTTTTATCTCAAATATTAATATTTAATGCAGAATAGTATATAAAAAGAAAATAAACGATCCAGACATTATCTTTAAACTTTAGAAAGTATATTTCGTTAGAAACAGAAACTAATCCTCTACAATTTTATCACTTAAATATCAATGGTACTAAAATAATTTTTGCTCTAGCTGCTAATAATTTTCATTACAAACTATCATTCTATAAGAAAAGTGACAATGCCAAAACGGTTTTCTGAACTGATGTATGAAATTCGAAAATTTTAAATTTAAGTAATAAGCAAACTAACTCAGAGGGCGTTGAAGTTTGGTGTGATCGGCACTAAAACGTCTTCACCTATATTTAGAAAGCTGCTTCGCCTCTCCAGTGGCCCGACCAATCAAACTCAGTTTCAGTTTTCTCCTTACGCAATCGGTATCAGCAACGAGGAGGAACGAACGAGTCAATAAACTTTTCCAAAAGAACTCCGTTTTTGTATCTGACCTACATAAACAACGACTTCTAGGTCAATGCGAGGGAAGGTGCCCCGAGTAGGACTTTTCGCGGATCTTCCTCAAAAAATCGTTTTCAAAAAAGTAGTTAAGATACTTCTGTCCCACACCGTCAAGTTGAGAAAAAACTGAGGAGTCACGGTTCTCATTTGGAACATTTTTCTAGATTTTATTTAATTGCATTTCAATCCTGTTTATTCAACCAGTTCAGTCGAGATTCCATACAACTAAAATTTGGAGCTGTTCATTAAATAATATGACATAATCTAAGTAATTTGAGATAATTCTAGGCATAATGCTGTAAAAATCATTTTTACGACTATTTTTAAACATACATAGAAAATAATGGAATTATTTTGAAAATAATGGAATTATTTGAGCAAATACAAAATAATGGAATTATTTTGAATCAGTAAATGTAAATGTGAAAAAGCTTCTAAAAGATAACCATTTGAAAAGGCAATGAATTTAAAATGTTTTACTTTCGTGTAAACTTCAATTTTCATTAAATTAATCAGCTTAAGAACACAAAGAATCCAATTTTAAGTTATTATAATTATATATTGATAGTTCAATATTTAAAAAAACAATATTCCGATTAACCGATTGCAAATGAAGGATGTTACATAATTGAAGAAATTATATCTATAATAACTATTTGGAAAAGAAACAGACTTTGAGTGATTTGTAGCAATTCCAAATAGATTGTTATATAATGCTATTCTATGCTTTTTTTAATCCACACCTACTTGTCAATTTCTTTACTATTTAATCAATTGAATCTTTCCCTTTTAGTAATGCGTCACTCTTTCGATTCGGCATCCAGAACATTAGGGAAGCAGTTTAGAACAAATGGAATTACGGCATCTTTAATTACTATCTTTAAAAAAATGTAAAAATACATTAATTGGACATTCAAATATTGTTTATTATTTCCTAATTTAATTTTAAATCCAAAATTAAAGTAAATAAATAGGAAAGGTTAATCTTTAATGTGCAAAGTACAATTTACAATTAATAAGGAGGAAGTTTAAAAAATTTGAACAAGAAGTTGAAATTACATCAAAGATGCACTTGAAAAAATTGTATTTTCTTTTTATATAAATTTAAGAAAAATTATTCTGCAAAAGAATTAAAAGGGATTATTTAAAATTTAAAAAAATCTTTAAATTCAGGACTATTATAGTATCTGATTTGTACATTGATGTAATATTATACTTACATCAATGTATATACATATATTTATTTCTACGATATAGAAGGATAAAACTAATGCTTAAGTTTTCTTACGTTATCACTCTCCTAGCCAAATTATTTATAAAATGTTTAATACGCCATTAAGAATAATTGCATGATTTTGTTGCCGAATTTGCTCACTCATGTAGGGTTTTCTAAAATCACGGGGCAAATTTTTGGGAGTAAAGGAGCACAAAGAAATAAGGTTAAAAAAATTGAAACTCTTGAAGAAACTCCAAGAGTGGACAAGCCATTCGAGAGAAATTGCACATTGTGTGTGCAAAGAATATCGTTGAATTTCAATGTGTCGAAAAAAAAGTGAGCTTCGGCGAATGAGTTAAATTGTTGTACAATCTTATCCAATAAAATTTACAGTGCCAACCCATTTTATCTGCAATATCTTTCTTTTACTTTATCCACTAAATTGAATTCCCTTGAAACTACAATCCCCATTTCCTTTTTTGCCAAATTTCCATGTTTATGAAATGCATTTCATCCTATTAAAAAAGTTAAAACAAATTAATATTAAATATTAAACAAATATTAAAACAAATTACTCCGAAAAATAGATTCATGGAACGGACAGAAATAACATATTTATTTTCATTTTCTGTAACTGTTTGAAAGATATTTAATTTTTTCCCCATTAGATTCCATAATAAAAAAGGATCTAATCCAAATAATTGCAGCATGGCCACCTGTCGGGATGCACTAAATCTTCGGCGAAAAGAGTGTTTATCAACTTGACCTTGCTCCTGAAAATAAAGTTAATGATGAATTCACGAATAAAGAATCAAGTTATCTATTTTCTGCATTGCGCCTGTCTTTCGCTGACCTTGAAATCTCGCTTCCTGATCTATAAACATAAACAAGAGAAGTAGTGACAAAGCAGGTGGTCATTGAACGCTTTAATGTGTCTCCTGCAGTATAAACAGACAACATAAACTCGTTCTAGACTACTTGATGGATTCAAAATAACTTTTGAAGTATTTTTAGAAAGTTGCACTTTGTTCTGTTTGGATGTTTAAGTTGGGTAGATATATGTATATAATATAAAATGATACCGAAGTTGATGCAAATTTATATTGTCCGAAGCGTATTGAAAACAAAATTTTGCTATTTTCATCATTTCCTGCTTTAATTTCATAAAGTTTGGAGCTAGGATGATAAAAACGATTGACAAGAATGCAACTCATTAGATCTTTTCATTGAGATGCCACGTTGAAACAGAGAGAGGTTAAAAAATCCTTTTTAAGAAACCCTTATGTCAACGTTATTGTTTCTGTTGAAAAAATTGTAATGGAGACATATTGGGTGGGAATATATTCGCTGTTTGAATTATTCTCTTTTTCACTCTAAGGAGGAAAATGAAGATTTCAATTCTTTATTTCCACCTCTATTATTAGGAGTAACCAATTATCAATAGGTGCAAGCTTTCCCCTCTTTTACATTCTCATCTTTTTAAATTAGATTTAAATTGCCCGAATTGTCTCTTGTTACTAACATGGACAAAGGGATTTATAATTATTTTTTTAAGATAAAAAGGTAGAATTTTGTATTCAAATATACTCAATAGTGATTAATTATATCCGAATTTTACAAAAAAATTATATATATATAATATTTTAGAGGAAAAAACGTGAATTAATTATTTCACTTCCTAGAGAATGGGCAACAAATCTTTAATTTATACTCTGCGCAAAATTAGAATATCCATCCCAAAATAGTTCTCATGAAGTTTAAGCACGCGACATTAATCAAACATATCAAATTAAACTAACAAGATATTTAGTTTCACCTGTTGAATATTTATGAGGTCTTAAAATTAGAGCGGATTATCTTGAGTTACGCATGATGGAATGAGGTTCAGTGGAATGATTATACTTTTGAGAATCTTATTAATATCTTTATATCTTTTATTACATGTGATAAACAGAAAAAAATACTGTACCGTTAGAAGCTAATTAATCGAAACAATAATCTTTAAAGTCTCTCTGTTTAATCCTTTACGTTGTCAGTAATTATAAGGTTTTAATTATGATAATTATTAATTTGTCATAAAATTAAAGCAATGTTTTTATTAATTTTTTTATATTGACATTCCTAGAGCCTTTTGGGATGGATCTCGTAAATTTGAACCACTGTCAAAGGACAAGGACGATACCTCAGCTTCCAAGCCTTTTCCAGGCTTCCCCACCACACCAAGAGTATTTTATGCTGCAACTTTATTACTTTTTTATTGCTCAGGATACTTCCAATTTATATAAAAAAAACTATCACAATATTAATATTCTTGAGATAGTATAGATTATCAGTATTAATGATCTTTTTTAAAATGTTGGTAGAAAAGTGAATGTTTTTAATATAATTTTCTCCATCACGAAATTTTATGCACGCAAAATATTTTTGGCATTTCTATGAATTATACATGTGCTTTTAATACCCTCCCCTTCAAGCCAGAATTTCGATAAACATAGTAACTGGCTTATTTTAAATTATCAACACATCAGGAAATATTTTTATGAAAACAAATCACTTATTTTTAATCTGAAATCCAACTTTCTATTGAGTGTAGAAAAAAATCATGAAATCATAAAGAGGGGGGGGAACCGACATGAAACTGTTAGTTTTCAGTGCTGCAAATTAAAACCGAACCAATTCAACGAAGTGTGAACTTGACACGCTAGAAACTAATTATAACTGAATCCAACACATAATGACTGAAGTTGCATCTCTTTCATTTGCTATCTGTTCTACTTTTGAACTCCAATTTTCATTTTCATTTCAATCTAGAATAAAAATAACCAACACGCATCCATTTTTATCACGAAAACAATCGCTGGAGAATTTAACATCTGAAAAAAAGAGTTAGGAGGAAAAAGTAAACAGTTCTTTTGTATCAATGAGGTCACGAATCAAGGTCGCAGAGAAATTGCAGGACATTAATTGCACATCACATATTGTTGTTATCTAAACGCAATTTATCTTTTTCATATTCTTATTTATTTGAATTTTCTCTTTTGTTTCTCCTTGTCTACGACCGCTTCAACATTTCGAATTTGGATATCCTTTTTATCTCAAAATTCGATGAAAGATAAATCTTTTGCTTTCAATTAAATTTCAGCTATTTTAATTTTGCAAAATTTCTAAAATCTACCTGACAAATAGAATTTAAGAGCTGTCTTAGATTTATATTCTTTTGAACTAAATGAATTCATTTACCTCAAACATTACCTTCACTACTCTTCATTTACCCTCAGTACCGATTCCATACCTAATAAATTTTATAACAATACTAGCTGCCCCGACAGACTTCGTACTGTCTCAAGTTATTGGGCTTTTGTAGCCTAATAACGTACGTACGTGTGTCATAGCGCTTAGAAAATAAAAAGAATCGTTTAATACATAAATCCTTTCAAGAATAAAATAAACACATTAAGAGCTCTTAATGCCGCATTAATGTATGAAAAAGAATTTTTATCCCTAAGAACAACAACAATAAAACAATTTTTTTATCAGAACACAATCAATATAAACATGAAAAAATGAAACAACATGAAATAAAAATGAACAAAATGATATTCACACATGTTTGAAAAAGTTGAGTTATGCCTTAATACTAAACAACGATTACTTACAAAAATAAGTTATCTATTTCCTACATTGAAAAACTTAAATAATAATGTAATTATATTTTCATTGTAAGGCTTTATAGTACACGATATTTTTTGTTTGATTATTTGGCACGTAAACAAATAAATTTGACTGTTTTCCAACGCGGGAGCAGGCAACATACAACTGTCCATGAGAGAAGCATGGGTTTTCAAGATTAATGCCGCAAAAATTCAACGATTGACCCTATGATTTATTTATGGTCATAGCGAAAGCAAGCCGCACTGGAAATTGCAGTCGTTTAAATTCAAATGGTACATCAGTTGGTACAATTGGGATGCGAGGTATCAACACATCTTCTCCCCTATATTTTCCGTTTAGAATGGTTGCTTCGATCATATTGTTCAGTAATGTTTTTACTGCTAGCCGTGTGCCATTACAAAGACGTGGTGGGTTGATATTTCGCAACATAATGACCACCGATCCTTCTTTTAATTGAAGATTATGAGGTGGCAATCCTGGAAAATCCAGTGAATTTAAAAATTATGGTGGATAATTAACAACATCATCTTGGTTAGTTGCGCAATCAATTGATTTATATGTTCTTAATTCGCCCACAATTTCATTTTGAATTTTGAAATTTACTTCATTTACATCTGTATTTTTGGCAGCGAAGATTGCTCGTTCACTCAACCAAAACAGATCTCTGTAATTTTGAGTGACGTTTGGGAAAACCTTTTGAATGAGCTCGGTTTTTGATTCAGTAAACTGACAAAAATTGGCAGGCAATGTAATGCAGCCAGTTAAAAAGTCTACAGGAATTTTGCCATCCCCAATGTCAATGAGCTGTTAATCACGTGCTGAAAATGGTATTTTTCTAGGTTTTATTATCTGTAGTCATTATAAAAAAATCAGAGCTTTCATAAATGCAATGGCCTCACGTTATTAAAAGTTGATTTTTTTAAAAAAAATTATTTTTCGCCTGCAGATTTATATTGACGTCAAAACCCTCCTCCCAAAAACAAATCATGTTCTGACGTGATAAAAATTAAAATAAGTCTTGTTACCTTAAAAGTTGGCATGAAATTGTCACGAAATATATTTGTTGCCCCAAAGGAAATCATTTGAAAACAGTTATTATATTTTTGTATGTTTGTAAGGAAGTGTATGGAATTCGTACCAATTCCTGAAACCAATGAGTACAATGGCTCTGGTGGCCGAACCAATGGCACTAATTTCACTTTGCATTGGCGCAACACAATCCATTTGCTTCATTCTTGTATTTCAATGCCTTACAATGTGAGCAAACTAAGTTCATAGATCCAATAGCAACGCATTGGTAGGAACTGTAGTCAATTGAAACATCGTAGCTGAATGCCGCACGTGAAATATTGAAAGTAGCTTGAACACGACGCATTGCACGTGATTCTAATATTCTAATCCTTTCAATTTCATTTCGTTCTTCAAGTTGTTGTGCAGTCCAAGTAGATTGAAAATTAGCTTGGTTTGTAGCATTTCTAGTTCTACGGCCCAAATTGCTACGCCCGCGTCTTATAGGTGGCATGGGTCTAAATGTAAACACACTAAACAAATAAAGTTACACTAACAACAGTTACACAACGCTAACAACAGTTGGTTTTCAAGACATGCGAAAGTTTAAAAACAGCTTGGAAAATGCCGCGCTCAGAGGAAATAACAGTGACATAGACATTCTTCGTTTCTTTTTTTTCCTTCCTTTTTTTCTGCAAGTCCTTTTTTTTTCTATATTTATTTTTTCTTTATAACTTTTCTTCCTACAAACCCTTTTTTCCTTTTACTTTTTTTTTCTTCGCTGCCTAGACTTTATTTTGAGCAGGAATAGATAAAATATCCATACAGACTAAACACCAAAAAAAATTAATAAAAAAGAATCGTTTAATATATAAATCCTTTTAAGAATAACATTAAAACATTAAGGGCTCTTAATGTCGCATTTATAAAAAAAAAATTTTATCCTTAAGAACAACAAAAAAACTTTATATCAGAACACAATCAATAGCAATATTAAAAAATGAAACATCATCGAATAAAAACGAAGAAAATGATATTCACGTCCGTTGAGAAGAATGTTTTTAATCAGTATAATCAGCTGCATAAAAGCAAGTATTTTCTTTCTTTTTTAAATTTCCCGTTATCTATGAATGAAAACCAACTGACTTCGCGTATTTCTTTTTAAACAAATCATAATTTATTACTTCCTGCTATCTCACTCGGTGTGGGGGAAGGAAATGCAGATTTTTGGCGGGAAAGTAAGAAAAGTGTCGTTTTAACTATTTTCTTCGCAGTTTTTTCATTTTTTCTCTCCATAAGAACCATCCTCGTGTCTTAACGAAACTATTAAACAAAAAATTAGCCGAATCGGTCGAGCCGTTCTCCAGTTTTGCACTTAGCAACGCATTTGGAGCTGCATTTTTATTATAATAGATATTACATACAAATCCTTTGGAAAATCAGAATTTCTCTTAGTTTATAACTTGAACTGCATGATATCTCCATCAATTTAATGCAATTATGATATGCGATAGTTTAATTCTACCGTTATTAGATCTTTCGTTAAAAATTCGACTTCGGCATCGAAATACTGAATTCTTAATTTTAAATCTACAATTAAATGAAAGCGTCAAATAATTTTAAATGAAAAATTCACTTAAAAGTGCTTCGATCTATCAAATCCCCATACATAGGAATAAAAATATTAATCAATGTCTCAATGTCATTTAATTAAGAAGTTGACTAAATTCTTAGGTCAAGAGGTTTGCGATTTCTAATCAAAATTGGCACCTTGAGATTTTTTTGAATATTTATGAAATGTGATCAATTTTGAGCTTCATAGAACAACAGAGAAAATTTAACATGGATTTTGGATGTCTTTTATTCCATCGATAGATTCAACAATTTGATGCAAATCCACAAAGATGCCACAAGATTTGACAAATTGACTTCGAAACTTGAAACAGTACCATAATTTTGGCGGTAAGCTTGTGTGCTTAGTTGGATGCACTAACTCATTTGAGTTTTTGAGATGTTGTGTGTGTGCACGGATGAAAATGTGCATGGAGGAACGAACAGACATAATTTCAGTGGATGGATTTAGTAGGAAACTCTGCGAAAAGAGATGTTCCAAATTTTATCCTCTCAGTTTGTGGCTTTTAGAGATACTGTAGTCCTCAAATATGTTAATCGGCTTCAAGAATGTTTAAAGTATGAAAATTCATAAAAATCTCAAGATCGAAACTTTTGACTATTGCTGTATTTTCTCTTTGTATATTTCTCAAAGGAGAATCTTAAAAAATTGGTCATCGAAAGCTTTACAAACTGAAAGATGAAAATGAGAAAATGAAAGGATGAAACTATAAAAAGGCCACTTATAAAGTTTTATCCTTCAACCTTTTGGATATTTGTGATAACCTAACATTTGCTTTAGGCATAAGATCATTAATTAACTCAAGACTGTCTAAATCTTGGAGGTTCCTTAAAGTCGGAAGATCGAAACCTTGGATTATTGTAGTATTTCGCAAGTTCAGATGGAACTTAAGAAAATCATAAGTTAAACAAAATGGTTCAAACCAACAAATAAAAGGATGAAGCTCTCTCTTTCTCGTTTTATAGACTCGGAATTTAAAAAATTCACGGATTCTAACTTTTCTTTGGAGATAATTATTTTGCTTTTATTAGAATTCGATTATTTGCATTTGACGAGCTAAATAATCCATTTTTATATGTGTAGATAATGTACGATAATTTTTGACAATTTTACAAATGTAAGACTAAACTTTCTTTTTACAAAGAATATTACAGAATTTCTTTTTATCAAAAACTGTCTATCAAAAAAAATTTAGCATTTCGAAAATTAGCTTTTTTTAATTCAAATCGATGACTTGATGCGAAATAAATACGAAATAAAAGATAATCCACAAATATTCTGAAACAACATGAATGAAGACACGAAGAAAAATATTAGAATTTAACAAAAGACACATCGATCAGGAAATCTTTTTTTAGTGAGATGACCATAGGTCATTCGCCTCTGAATTAGAATATATACATAGATATCAATTCTTGTATTGCAAGAGATAATTTCATTTTGTTAGAAGGGTAAATTACGATTGAAAATTTGAGATGGGAATGATAATAAAATAAACTTTTCATGTGAATTAACAATTAAGCATGATATTTGAATGGAGTAAAAAAATTAAGTTAGCAAACAGAATAGGAAACTTTGGCGATGAGCATTTCTAAAAGGTTTAGTGATTACGCAATAAAAAAAATCAATTACATACTCGTCCTTATTGAACAATCTAAAAATGGAAGTGCATTACATATTAGAGGAAGAAAATGTTTTTTAGCCTACCTTATTTAAGAAAATTTTAATTGCTATTGCTGATATCTTTACCTCCAAAAGCGGTATAGAAAAATATAATGAAACTTAAAAGCATTATTTTCACAAGTTCGAAGATTTTTAATTCAGAGTAAAGCAGTTTTAAAATACCCATATTCAATTGCATTTCTAATTTTCTGAAATATTTATTTATTTATTATAGAAAAATAAATATTATTTTTATGTCTTTGATTAAAGCAAGAAGACTTTAATTTGATTATAAAGTGTAAATAAATAAAGACTTACCTTCTAAAAACTGGAAAATATCTGCAATGCGTACCGTTTAATCGAGATGAACGAAAACTACTCAGACTCCGAGATCTCGTCTCATTGCTTTGGTTTCTGAAAGATGTATGTTAAACTATGGCCTAGAAAAGTTCTTTTATACTCCAAATTAAAACTTCCAAAGCGGGTCATTGCACTGTCTTGAAGGGGGGAAATCGGAAAGGTGTTCGAATGAAGCAATAATTTTGGACCCTCCAGAGTGACGTCATAGTTTTCGCTCGACCTCGTTTTTGGTGGCGGGAAAAACCCTTGTTGCTGTTTGACTTCTTATTGAAACTGTCTGTCTGTCCCAGCACCAGGTGAAAGCTTTCACTTGCAAAAATCGAAGATTGCAAAACTGTTTTCACTTTTCTTTCTGTTCAGTTATATGCCTTTCTTTTTCTCTTTGTAGTTTTCATTAGATAACAAATTTTTTTCGTCTTGATTTGCATTTTTTTCTCGCCTTTTTTCATTAAATTAATTGTTTTTATTTAGGTGATTTCATAAAAAAATTTCAATCTATTTCCAATAAAAGACGTCTTGCCCAATTCAATTTATATTTTAATTGGAAATTTTATTGTTTCAATGTGTTACTTATTGTCATTGTCCTAAAACTTCAATTACAAAATAATTTTTTATACGCTCTTCTATGATTGTTAATTAAACTATTTATTGGGAACAACTGAATTAAACTGTTTACCGGAACAGTTATATTGCGTAGTAGCTATCGCTTACATTACACTCTTTTAAAGACTTTTAATCGCCAATATATTCAGGTTTTCATTCCCTGAAAAAATCGAGTAAATTAAAATTATACTATTCAAACCGACTAATTAACCTGAAAACAAATATAAGAAGTACATACACATGATAATCATATAAAAATTTCAAAAATTTAATAAAAACGAGGTTTGAAAAATTTCAATATTGAGCTAAAAGATAACTTGCCTATTTTAATCGTTTTCAACAGTTTAGCCTTTATATATAGTTATTTTTTTAATGTTATGGGATTTGAAATCAGTTTTTCTCTAGGTTTATTACAAGATGACGCCAATTCAGTCGAATCAAAATTAAATGAATCTATTAACAAATAGTTAGTCTCTGGATATAGAGAGATTAAAAGCGCAGAAAATTCTAACATAAAAGGGTGCGATTGAAACATCCGTTGCAATAGTCTGTCCTTACAAACATGAAGCGAATCAAATTAAATAAAGATGTTTAAAACATTTTATATTAAATATTCAGTGATTCGAGCCAGGTTGTGGACATCGTTTAATTCATAAAGTAAAAAATTAAAATCTGTAGGGTCATCCATCTTTATTTATTTATAACCCTGTCTTCCTTTGTTTTCGTCTAGCTGGCAGATCAACATTATTGGTGATGATTTTCTCACGACACTCTCCCAGTTTGAATTTCAGTCGATAGAGGTTGTTTAAATGAAAACTATTAATATCCGTTAATTAATAATTAATGAAATTAGAAGCATCATTCGGGATACATAAAACCAATATTTGACCAACCATTTTAGAGTCACGATTTACAAAATATCCGCTTTGAATTATGTATCATAACTTATTTTTTACTCTCAAATAAATAGATTTTACTGGAAAACTAATAAAAAAGGAAAATAAGTTTTAACTTTTTTAAAAAATAGTGAATTATCTTTCCCGACATATATAATACGATTACTCTAAATAAATAATTAAAGGCATTCTACATTGTAATTTGTTAGAATATTAAGTAGAAACTCAAAATGCTGTCCATACTAATAATAAATTTATCATTTCAAAATTCTATGATCTATTTCGTTTTATTTTACTAATGATTAGTATTAATATGATTCTTTGTAAACGAGTGCTAAAGTATAAGGGGTAGATAATTCAAAAGCTATAAGCATTTGAGTAATTTTAATATAATGTTTAAGCAAAGAAATCGAATATGAATAAAAGGAACGCTTAACAGGTTGAAAGATTCCATTGATTAAAAAAATAAAACAGTTTATTTGTAAAAAAAAAAAATCTGTAGATTAAATACCGCTCTTAAATGGTGCTGAGATATTTAATATTTGTATGCTTTATGCCAATTACATTATGAAATTATTATGATATAGTAATGTTGCATTGATTAATGAGTAAAAATTCCATAAAAATATTTTCTCTCACTTTCAGTGTAGTAGAAACGGAATTGCATAATAGATGAATCCTATCGTGTGACAGAGCAATCGAGGTAGAAGTCTGTGCATCCGTGAATATTCTGCACGACCGTCCGCTGGATGAAGAGCTTCAAGTTTGCCATTGATATTCTTTGGATGATGGGTAAGACACCGAGGAACTCTTTTAATCATAAATGTAATTAAAAACTTTTATTAATCAAAAATGAGTCAAAATTTTAATGTTTTTAAGGACAACTTCCATTAATATTATGACCTGTTTAATGGAATTAATTATGTATGTTGAAAAGGAATTGTAGAATTTACCACGTAAAACTATTTGTAATTATATGTAAAACAATGCAAATATTGATTCTTTTTTCCGAATTTATTAGAGTTTGAGTCATCTCCATTAAGAAAGCTCATATATACAAAGAAAAGAACAAATCGAAACGTATAACAATGGCGGTGCTAAATTTCTGTCTCCTTTCAAAGCAGAAGAAACCACGAATCATGCCTATAGCATTTCATTGAATTTAAAGAATATCATTTTTGCTGAACGCCAGTCGCCATTAGGGTCAAAATATAAAATAAAACTGAATCAGCAATTTATTGAAATGCCTCCCTCTTCCCTTAAAAAAATGAAATCGGATAGGTTTTCTATTCTTCATTAAATGTCTGTTATCATATCTGTTACAAATCATTATCAGTTATAAAAAGAAGAAACGAAAACCTTGATTTGAATTAACATTTATTTAAAAAAAAGCAATCGATTGTGACAACAGTAAATTATTTGATCATCAGTGAATTTGATTTAACATTTATTTTTAAAAAAATAGGAAATCAGTTTTATTTTTATTACCCCAAAAAAAAGTTGTTCGATACATTCTCTTTAAAAGATGGATTCAATTCATATTCTAATCATTGGTAAATAACTGTTTGATTGCTAACAACGCAAAGAGGCATCTTTTTTTAGAGCACTATCAATTCATTTAGAACTCTCTAGTGCTTCTAAAATAAATTCATCTAATATGTTTAGTATTACTAGGGAATTGTTCATCATTTGGGAAGAATTCCTCCATTCACGAGAAAAGATCACCAGAAGAAAGAAAAGCTCGACACAGTTTCCACGTTGTTTCGTCTGCCGGTTGAAATGACTTTCATAGAAAGTTGATAAATCTATTTTCCAAATGTTTCATTCAAGTGATTTGTCTCAAATAAACAGAAAGGTTAAAAAAAGACCTTAATGGCAGCAAAAAATAAATAAAATAAATAAACAAAAAAATCATAGATCAGTTTTATTTAACCACATATTTCACAACTTGTGTTAAGCAACATGGCAGTTAGGTCATAGAGATAATAATCCATGAGATTTAACAATCACTTGATAAAAGTGACTAAGCAATCTATCAAAATAATACTTTCGTACACTGTGTTGTGGAAACATTTGGTTTTCCCACCTTCGTTACTTGTAATAGTTCCAAAATTAAACTGGCGCGGCGTGATGTGCTGTGTACCGCATGTGCATGATTTGATATCATTTTAAGTAAAATTTGTTACCAATTGATTCTGAAACCCTCCGCGCTTCTGAGCATACTTTAGGATGGGTTCAATTCTACAAAATAAAGATGAGAGGAAAGATAAAAGACATTTAACAAAATAAATAAATTGAATCATTTGCTGACTGAATTAGAATAAAATGGCATTGTTAAAATCAGCAAATTACTCACATATACGTGGAAAAAATTGAAATAAAAAGTATATAATTGGGCGAAAAGTAATACCGAAGAATTCCGGAAATGTACCCATCCCTCCGCCTCTCATCCCTTAATGAGTTAGAATCGTCAAAACTAGTCGCCTCAGAATAATAATTTGTCTAAAAATATAGAACAAAATTATTCAAACAGTAAATTTTTAAGGGATACAAAAATTTTACATGAGACAACTTATGTGTCAGTATTTCTTAGCCATCCGTGCATTAATACAAAATGTAATCCCTCTTTCTAAACTTAAATGCAACTTGTAAACAGAGAGAAAATTTGAAAAAGGTTTTACATTTAACATTTTAATTTTTATAAATTTTTTCTCTAACAAATATGGGGACTTTTGCTTATAGACTATGTAAGATGAAATGTGGACATGGTTAATTTCTTTAACGGCTCATATTCAGGATTTTTACATTTTGATGTAGAAAGCAATTTAATATTGTTTTACGAATTTTCTTCTTTGCTGCCATTTAATTTTCTTATTTAAAATTTTTTAATAAGATTTAGGGAAACTATTTATAGAATAATTGATTTGTTGGACGAAGAAATTAAAGCTAATCCTTAAAATGTGTTTATTTCGAAGGATAGCACAAAAATATGAAAACACGCAGGAATTCTCCTCAGTATAATTTTATTAAAAGAAGATTCACAGATTTTTTTTTATTATTTTGAATCTGTATAAATTTTACAGTATAACACACATACAAGCGATAATATTAATTTATGATCAACATTTTTTTTACCTAAGGAAAAAATTTCTTTCTTATTTCGACGTCGGAGTTCCACCTTTCCCTGCCTGGTGGCAACACTTACTGCTGCCGGCAGATGCGAATGTGCCGAATGCAGGCTATTGTAGAATAACTCAGCTACTGATGCAAAATGATTCTGGAAGCATGCGTCGAATTCGGCACACCTGACATTAAAGGTATATATGTATATAAATATATAACGTTAACATAAGTGGCACAGAAATTACTTGGATTACTAACTTCCGGATGGCAACTGCCAAATGTAAACAAACCGTCATACGAATTTCAGACTACTCCATGCCAGCTGCATTAAATTATAGTTTCACTTGGCTAGTTAATGAAAAGGCAGAATGGTATTAAAAATGTTTTGGCGAGTTTTCGCAGTATCACTGAAAAGTCTATTCAGGGGAAAGATAAAAAAGAAGTCCAGAAAAAGACTTCTAAAAACAAGTTTAGACAAGAGAAAAAATGTAGCTATCATTTAAAGGATAATTGTTATGACTTATCTATGGAAAATACTGTTTATATCTTTTAAAACTTTACTTAGTGCTTTACTTCTTAAATTTACAAAATCTTACAAAAATGGTCTTCGTTTTATTTTACTAACTAAAAAACCATCTTAATGATATCAATTTCATTAAGTAGTGGAATTTTTCTCGTCGTTCTGATAATATTTTTTATTTTGATTTTTTTATTCAGTCTTAACAATGCCTTTAAATATTATGATGAAATTCAAACTCATTTATCAGAACATTTCATCCGCATATTAGTAGGATTTTCAAAAAAAAAAAAGTTATTTTATAATTTATGCACATTTTAATGCGCAGTAAATTGATTAAATAGAATTCATGTTCAAGGAGAATTTTTAAAGACATGCATTCATTTTTAATTATTGAATTTTTAGGTTGAATATATATATATATATATATAATATAATTATAGCTATAATTTGAACGAACCAGTTAGTCACCAAACAGATCTAGTACATTAAAAAAAACTTCTATAAGTGAATTTAATGTTCCGTTGAAGTCTAATTACTCTATTAATTTTTTTCAAGTTCCATATTTTGTGATAATTAAGTTTTTAAATTTATTAACATGCGATTATTGGCTATCAATGCTACTTAACGAAGTGAAAATTAATTAACTCACCGCTTGGCTCAGCTTATTAGTCGACGATTTCACCACATGAATTTACAGAGATTTTAGAGTACTTTGAGGTGCTTTTTAAGAATCTGCTTTTAGTCACAGACGTGCTAAACAATTCATTGCAATACACATTACACATAATACATAAGCATGGGAATGTGCAAACAAAAAAACATCTAATTTATTGAACATATCTTTTTATCACGGAAGTGTGGGCTCAATAATTATTAATACACGCATATGCATTCGATATTGTGTCATAAATCTCTGTCACTTTTCATAAATTTATTTTATTTTAACTTTAAAAAACTCGAGAAATTAGAAATTTTTTATAGCTGCATTACTCACGATACAACATAAAAGAGAAATACATGATGGGACAGTTTTCACAAATCGTTCGCATTTTTATAGTCGTTTTAATGCTTCACAATGGGGAAAAACTGAAAAATCCATGTTTTTAATCAGCTGAGCCTCAAAATTTAAAAAGGGGGGAAATACAGTTTATTTTTTACATCAGGAACTAGGTAATATATTTCTTAAGCTAACCAAAAAGTTAAACAAATCATTTGAAAAACCTCTAAATTAAAGGATTTTTGCTTTATGCCTCTTTTAAGCCCCTAAATGTTCTTTTATAAAATTATTTTAAAAAATCTGTCATGTGACTGGTGTATTTTGGCTTCATAGACAGATCTTCTATCTTTCTCATGTGTTATATATATATATATATATATATATATATATATATATATATATATATCAGAAAAGTTTTTATTTCAGAGAGTTTTTCAGAAAATTCACTCCGTGGTCGAATACCATAACCCACAGACTGCGTGATTTTTAAAAATTACGCGGGATGTAACAGAAAATTATCTGATTGCCAACCAGCAGAGGATGCGCCTCTGGATGTTTTAAGTGTAACAGCTTGTTTATTCTAAGCTGCAAAAGGGCTCTACAATTATGCTAACTTTGCATCTGATTATGTAACTACTATGAAACCATTGGGAAAAAAACCCGCAGTATTTTCATACAAATAGATCGTGAAATAACATAGAATAAACCACAAAACCTTGTCCCGATTTGAGGAGAAACATTATTACACCTTTCTTTCTTCATCAATTAAAAAAAAACGAACTAGCATAACCTTTCAACTTTCACTTGTCGACCTAAAGCAATGCTTTACTTGGCAACGTTCCTGGAATTCAATTCCCAACACAACAACGCCTCTAACCCAATTATGGTCCCGTTGCCTAACTGTATTTCACTCTGCTGTAATTCCTTGATGAACTGTCACAAAGGATATGATACGCGCATACCCCCCCCATGTGCCAATTTGGAAAATACCCTCTCCTGCCGCGCTCTTTGAATCCGTGGGCGATTGTGTCTGGCAATGACACAGAAATGCTAACGGAGGAGAGAAATCGGGATACGCTGCCTTATTAGATGCACATGTATTCGGAAGGTCAAAAACCGGCATATATTTCTCTGGAAACACGTATTTCCATTTGTAATATAGATCGATACACTTTCAACACATATCCCTGCAGGAAACGGTTTGGATGTATTTTGTTTCAAATTTACGTTTAAAATTAATTTACCGATAATATTTTGCACATTTACATCCATTATTTGTATAATATCCATAATTATTTCGAAAATGAATATGTAGCAAAAATGCTGATTGGCTACGCTTTCAAACTTTTTTTTTCCAATTCCTTCTATTAGCTCACACTCTCTCTCTCTATATATATCTTGTTCAAATTTTCAATCATTAATAAAACACATTTTATTCATCCAATCAAGTTCAAATAAATTTTTTAAAACCTGTAGTAAATGACATTTGTTGCTAATGCAATTTTTTTAAAGTTAATTCATTAATATTTTATTAATTAATTAAAAAATAACTTTCTCGCTAAAATTCTTCATTTCCCCGCCGCCAAATAAGTAAAGAATTTAGTTTGTTTTTTCTCTACACAAATAAGGTTAGGTTTAACATGTTTTCGGCCTATTATTTTGAACGATTCTGTTTATTTTAATAATGTTTGATGCATTTAAAATTAAACATTGATAATTAATCGATTTTTCCTATTCATTTTGAAGTACTTTCAAATTAAAATAGCATAAGCATAAGCAATAAGCAATAAAACAGCATAAAGAAAATTAGATGTTTCTAATCTGTATTGTGTTACACCAACTGGTGAAGAAAATTCACGCATTTTGCGTTTCTACAATTGGCGTTGAAAATTCAATGCCAGTACAATTTTCTGATAAATTATTTATAGTAATTGTAATTATTAGATCATGATAGCCTGGTTGGTAGGGCGTTGGGTCCTCATTCTTTTGGGCAGCGAGTTAGCCGAAGCCTCTCACTGTGTGGTGGACCTTAAATCTGTCGTGATCACGAAGATTTCCATGTGAAGAGTAATATCACTAAGGGTACTGAATCAGAGGTAATCGTTCTCTGTTTCAGGTCTAAATTACAACTTGTGGAGGAATGAATGAAAAGCATGAATTAAGTTTTTTTTTTACATTGATAGCATTTTTAATTCAGTTTGATACACCACTTGAAACAGTGTTTTGAAATGCTATGATGGAAAATAAATTTTCCATTAAAATATTTAAAAAACACAATGTGCTTTTATCTATCTTTAAATAAGTAGTAGGATTTTCACTTCCACTTTTATTTCATTAAATATTAATTTTTTAATTTTTATTAAACCACTTTAATTGAATTCATATATTTTTGTCGCGCCAAATTACGTGTAATTTTTTTAAAGCATCGTATGCTAATAAATAATAGCTTAAACCCCCAAAAATCTGGGAGAGCAAATTGGCTACCAAAGGAGACTAAAAATATAAAAATTCATTACATACTGGTAAAATATGGTTATAAATACACAAAAATAGGAAAATGATTTCAAATTAATTTGTTCAATAGACATTTTATTTGTTTGTCTGTTTGTCATTAATCTGTCGAAATCGTTTCTAAAAAGAAAAATCCTTATTTTATCGATAAACTTTTCAAAAAAAAAATTCCAAATTATATATTAAATCATTTAAATGTGGATGCCATCCGAAACATTTTCCTTGTGCTCCAACCTGAAAAACCTTATCAGAAATAAGTTAATCAACATTCAAAATGTTTGTTAATTGTGTGAACGTTAGTTAGAAACCCTTTTATTTTTCTTAAAACCTATAAAACTTCATCAGAAATAAGTTAATCAGAAATAAGTGGACACTCATGTCCATAAATTAAGGATAATGCAAGTTCAGGAAATGAAAAAGTTAGAAGCAAAACAAATACGGCTTATTTGTAAGGAATATTTATTAACCAAAAAGTAAAGAGCAAATTAAAATGAAATTTGCTATGCATATTTCAATGCATCATGCCAGAACATGATATCTTGAGCAGCCAAGCACCACCTGCTCGAGCAAGTTAAATTATATTTGTACTCCTTTTAATTGTTTCATTGAATGAGTCACTTTAGTATTGCAAACAATCCAAAAAGACTTTGTCTCGCCTTTATTGTTTTTATCACATTTCCTATTTATTTAACAGTTTTAAAGTTTACAAAAACCAATATTACATGGTTGGTATGGTGGTCATTACATAGTATGTCTCCCAGTCTATGTAATGCAGTCCGTACAACGCCATGGCATGCTGAATATCAAATGATCGATCTGATCTTGGGGAATATTACACCACTCATCAAGCAATGCTCTACGAAGTTTCTGTAGACATGTAGGAGGTGGTTGTTAAGCTGCAACTTGTCAGCTAAGCAAGCCCCACATATATACTACTGGATTCATGTCCACTGAGAATGCTGGCCAGTCCATAGGGTATCCTCTAATCGAAGGCATTCGTTTACAAATTTTACAAGGTGAGTAAGGACGTTGTCATCCATAAACACGAATTCTCCCCCCATGGCGCCCGAAACCAGCACACACGTTTCTCCAAAATGTCGTCTCGATAGATTTGGCCTGTTATGGTTCCAATTTAAACATGCACTGGAACCCAGAATAATTTCACAGCAAGCGAGCAATCCTGCACCACTGT
Source organism: Argiope argentata (assembly GCA_026289955.1). Classification (NCBI taxonomy): domain Eukaryota; kingdom Metazoa; phylum Arthropoda; class Arachnida; order Araneae; family Araneidae; genus Argiope; species Argiope argentata. The sequence continues at coordinate 1,230,605 of JAOUZG010033927.1, read as the reverse complement.
GACTGCGTCGTTCAATGATGTTCTCTTGGTTGTAATGGGTACCTGGCCCCCTCCATATGAATGTCCGACGAAAATGAGACTGCAAGCTAAGCCTGGACTCGTTGGAAAACATCACACAAGCCAATTATTGCTTTTTCCAAGATGAATGCTCTTTACCGCAGGCAATAGTGAGCTGCGGTAAGTGGAACCCATCTGACAGGCCTACGAACATATGGACCGATTTGCCTTAAGCGTCTGTACCCGGTCTGCTTTGAAATCGCCGAACCACTGGCTGAAGAGAGCTAACGAGACAGGTAGGATTCTGTGCTCCGTCTGCTTCTTTTGGCAGTAACTGCCAAATATCGGTCCTCATTCGGCGTTGTAACTAGGGAGCGACTTGTGCTGTAGCTTCTACTCACTATACCATAATCTTGGAATCGTTGCCAAAGCCTGGAGATGACACTCTGGGCGATTCCAAGTACCTCGGATACTTCCAGCTGGGTGTGCTCACATTTCAGAAGGCCGATAATTCTACCAAATGTGTCCTTTGTGTCATAAATATGCGGTTATCATACTGAAAAGATGATAAAGCTCTTGCGAACAATTTTACTTCTTGCCTGTATTCCTTATAGATCATTCTCCTACACCCCGGTCATTGTGACATACTATCGGTGCCATCTGGTGGCTTCCTGAAACTTGCATAGGATTTTTGAAGATGTGTGTAGTCATTTTAAGGAGGATAAATATTTTTAGAGTTCTATTTCCTAGTGACTCTGAATTATCCTTAATTTATGGCCATGAATATAATTTCCATTATTGTTGTTGATTGTATAGACACTAATTCAAAACCATTTTATTTTGCTTAAACCTGTAAAATCTCATCAGAAATTAATTAATTAATTTCCCTATTTTTGTTGATTTTGTGTAGGCTGATTCGAAACCATTTTATTTTACTTAAATCTGTAAAAACTCATCAAAAATAAGTTAATTATTTTCCATAATTGTTGTTGATTGAGTGGATGTTAATTTTAAATATTTTATTTTTCTTATACATGCAACACTTCATGAAAAATAAGTTAATTAATTTTCAAAATTATTGTTGCTTTGTGGGGATCCTGTTTCGAAACCATTTTCTTTTTCTTTTAAAGCTGTAAAACCTCATCAAAAGAGTTAATCTAGGCTAGAAATGCTAATGACTTTACAAATTTTTCTTTTTCTTCTTGCACAAACACAAAGATTTCCGGAAACATTCCAGCATTACAATCTATCTAAAACTATCCTATTCTAGTTCTCGTTCGTAATTTGATCAGCTAAAATTCCTATGAATGCGATATCCAAGAGAGCCAAATTTAATGAAGAGTGAAAGTTCCACTCGACCATGTTTTACCTCGCAGCGGGGTTTTTCCGTTATCGTGTGCATTAGAGATGCCCTGGCGGAACCGAGAAAGTCTAAATGTAGGTCATGTTTCTTTGTACCTTTCGCCAAGATCCGTTGCACGACGGTTGCAAATCAAACTGAAAATGTAGCCCCTGAAGAAGGAAGTTGCACCTCCTTTCCCCCCCCCAAAAAAATAAGTGGTTTTTTTTCTAGTATACAAAAGAACTTTATTGTTTAAAAAATTTGAAGTCGAAATTGTGATATTTCAGATCTACGTGATAACTAAAAAGCATTTTTAAAATTACTTCTGTCTGTATGTAACTCAAAAACGATGAATTTTTATTCATAGTTTGTATTCAAAAATTTAAACTTGTATCAAATTTTGAGCGATATCCATACATAGGAAGTCTGCCTGTTCAGCTATCCAAATTCAATGCATTTCAGAATATCCGGCTTTGCGATTACCCGGCTTCCGTGCTGCTACTTTTCTTTTATCGTAATTAAATGAGGTAGGCAGGGGGTCGCATTGGCAACATTGCCAAGGTATTGGAAGAACAATTTCTTCTAAAAACTGTAAGTTTTGTCTTGTATCTAAAGGTTACTTTTTTCATTTCTGTGTAATCATTTCTCAGTGAAAAATAAAATCAGTTTGAGTCAATTTTCATAAGAATTGGGATTACGTTTTACTTTAGAATTTTGTTATGTTTTCTGCATTTAAGTTAAGCATTATTGAATATGAACCATTTATATCCTTTAATTTACTCTTTTCTCAAAGAAACTCTTCAAACGTATAGACCAATATATAAACATATATAAACTACCAGCATATGGCATTCTATTTTGACTGCTTTCACGGCCACATTTACAATACATATTATAGCTGTGTTGTTGTTTCTAATGCCACTTGCCATTTACAAGTCAACTGATGCATCAGTGATTTAAGCCGAAATAAACATCTCTTGTTTGAAGTAGTGCCAACTAGAACCGAGAGTACGGCTTTAGCTACACCCTCATCGCAATCGCTTGCACAGCCCCTTTTTACAGGCGGGCACATTCACACCCCTCACAGACAGAACGCAGAAGAACAACCCTACCCTAACTGGGTTTCGAACCCAAGACTCCCAGATCACAAGGAAGACGCGCTACCACTGTGCCAGGAAGCCGGCACAGTGGCACACTTTATGCAGCTTGAGATAAGGGGAGGGCTTAATACTCAGCAAGAAGTGACAAAATACATATTATAGCAGTGAGTTTTGATATACAAAGAAATTTATCTTCTTGTATTAGTGCACAAACAAAGGAATTCTTAGAACTCAGGTCTATCCGGCTTTTTTAATCAGGCCTGAAAGGCCGGATACTCAGAAATGTCCTATATAAGTTAACACGATAACTACAATCTGTGGATCTTTACAATTTGGTTCACAGATATAGCATCTAAAATGTAGATGCTTAGCAAATTGAAAACCCAAGCCGTCTAGACAATGACCTACTATCTATATTTTTGTATGCAAGTAAACGGGGTCACTTTAAAAAACGCATTGAGTTATATAAATGAAATTTGGTAGGTGATCTTGTGATAAGAATTATAGTTCTACGTCACTGTTTGGTTTTATCGGCTGGCGAAGAAAGAGGCATCCAAACAACACATTCTGTTATCTAACATTTTGTATTAACTGCAACCCAACAATTAATAGACAAAAAAAATCTCTAAAGGCCATACTATATTAAATGTGGCATGGAATTAATAATGTTTGAGTGCTATTTGTACAGTATGGGTGAAAATTTCGGGAAGACTAATTTCGCTGATTAGTATTTGGGACAGGTGCCCAGGGAAGAGATCAGCGGGGTGAGGTATGATAGGAGTTGAGTAACATACACATATCTCCCACGAAACAATGTTTACAAAGCGAATCTTCCCCTTGAAATTAAAAAAAAATAAGTAAATAAGATAGAAGGATTCGCAACAGGAACAACAGGACAAAATCCTTTATGATAATATTATATAGCTAGCAACTTTATTTTAGTTGGAAGTATAAGAAAAAAAATGGAAGAACGCTTCAGGTTCGAAGATGCTAGGTGATTTTGTGATTCTGACACATGTTGAGATGATGATGACCACACAATGAAAAAGGTAACTATATTTCTAAGGGCGATTAATTTTTTCGTCCATGAAAGATAGATAAACGCATTTAACTACTCAATGATTAGAAACGCAATGCAGCATGATCGTTTTATTATTGTTGCTTAATGAAATAATTATTACATTGTTTTTGTGCGTGATGTAGCGACTGAGGTGCCAAAGGATGGTACTGAGGCACCAGATGGCATTTAATGATGTGCCATCGGGAAAAATATTGCAGCATTTATGTCATTTTAAACTGAAATATCTTGAAGTGGTGAAATAAAATTCCACAATCTGTACACTATCTATGGCACTTATAACTGACTATCTATCTCTTGAATCACTGATGCGGGCCCGAGGCTATTATTCTCGAAGACTGGTTCTTTTCATTGTGTCATTAGTGGTTTTGTTCCTATATTTCTGAGAATTTCGACTTTCAACAGTAATTAGAGTCAAATTTTAATCACAATGCCAATTCCAATGCATTTAGCTTAATTTTAATATTTATTTCCTGGGAAAAAAATATTACAATATATCAAGTCAATGAAAGCACATTGATATATATATATATATATATATATATATATCAATGTG